>OU975425.1:5885326-6485326 GCA_918857605.2 Philereme vetulata
ACAAATACGCTGTTTAGCCAGACTGGTTGGCAGCGATTCGCTAGGACTAGTTGAGAAAACTGCTCCGCCCGCGCATTCTTTGTGCTCACCGTGTATGAACGAATTATCACGCGAGTCGTCTACACTCGTACCGCGTAAGTGCAAGACAGCCCAAGGAGCACGAGTCGCGCCCCGCGCCCATTATGCATCTTTGAGACTAACGCATAGAGCCTACCTCGCTCGCATGGATTATGTGAATTATGAGTGAACATGTAACCATAATCATCACCCAGGAGAATAAGAATGCTACGACCGACGATGAAATTTTTTCAACCGACTCTAACGTCTTTCTACTGACTGTTGTCTGTCGTTAATTTATTAATGAGTCGATGACACTGTATTCATAAAATCAGCGCTAAAAAGAAATATGAAAAGTAACTACTTAGATTTGTTGTACTAGCAGAAAAACAAGAATAAAACAGGTGTTTTACACGCCTAAAAATAAAACATAATAAGCTGCGATGTCGCATACTATTGATGAAGAAGTTTCGACGTGTGCCCTGCCATATAATATGAATCTAATGTCGATTTGTCTTCAAACGTCTACCATCGAAATTCGGTTAGGATAACCAAACAAGTTAGCATTACAAAATACGATTCGGCCAGAAATTTCAAGTCGCTGCTGAAGCCATTTTCCAATTCCCACGCTGTAAGAAAATCTCAGAAGGCCGGAGGACTTAGAACTTGTCTGGACTAGAAGTTTTTAATCAAAGTTATTCCACTACTGTGAAGTTAGCACCACCTCATATAGCGGAGACCTCATAATGGAGACTCAAGTGAAACCTACACTTTGTGACATATCCGCGTACCGCATCGTGGAAATAAACCTCATAATTTGCCTTTCATCGTTGTCTTTTCAGACACATCTTACTCTGAGTATCTCAATATTTCCCAAAGAAGCGGGGGCTTCTACCAGATGTTACTGATCGCTGGGAAACTACTGAAAGGATTTGATCGAACTTGTATAGATACAGAATCTGCAAGCTACAAAGTCCGTGGACAGAGAAAGCTCTCTAAATCATGATAGACTACATTAATAAAAGAAAACTTCTTGAAAAAACAAGACTAGCACTTCTCTAGAAACATGGGAGTTGGTACATAAGTATTTAAATATTGCTAATTCTACCAAATAGTTTTAACTATTGTCTTCTCTTCGATCGGGAAAACCGTTGTCTAAGATGCGTAGCACATTGAGCTTGTTGTAGTAAAACATAAGCTGGCAGGATGGTATAGATACTGAGCAAGCCGACTCCATTCAAGATCATGTCGAAGGCACTACACCGGCTGGTTGCAGTCGTTACCACCACACGCTTCATAAATTGTCCTCAATTGGAACGCCTCAGATTTTATGCAGTTCTTCATAAAATGTTTGAAAATACCGATACCGACTGTCTTCAAGTTCCTGATTGAGTGAAAACACTATAAATTACGTTGTACTGGACGACTTCGAAGTTTTGAGAGTTTAATATTGATGTTACCTCACCAACACCACTGGATTCTTGGATTAAACATTTGCTGGCAGTTTGAATGATACCAACGAATGAAACGATTTATCTGTGAAAAGCAATAATTCGTCAACATGGCAGCTATATAATATTAACTTAATAAGGCAGTTTATATTTTAGTTACATACAAACAAATTACCGTTATAAAGTAAAATCGTTTTCTAAATTATATTCATAAAATGTGTGAAGATTTTTAAATCTTCTCAATGTGTTTGCAAATGTAATTTCACATTACAGGGACAGAAATATACAGGTTCCGGCTTTCGTAACGAAACTCAATACCCGGCGCAGAACACTCGGATCGAAGCAAAACCTTCATGGCAGAACGAGAAAATCGCTTACCCCTTCAAAAAAGAGGATCGTGGTACTAAAATGGGGCGTCCAGATCCGATCGAAGAGAAGCTCTCGCCAAGACGTTCAAGATCGCGTTCTCCAGTCAAAGATAGATATAGACGACATTCGCCGTCTCCGAGGTCGCCGAGACGATCATGGGCGTTGGAAAAACGTCGAAGCCCCGACGCCGTCCATGAACCACCACCGCCACCTCTTTGGCCAGATCAAGACTCCGAAAAAAATCCCACACAACATCCAGTTTGGGAAAGGAAGGATGCCGTTGAAGACCGAAGATTCGAGAATAAAAGAGAAAAGTATGCCCCAAGATTTAGTCCCAGGCGAGATACCGACCATCATGATTACAGAGACGAGCTGAAATTTGAACGCGGTTACCGCAATGAAGATCGTTCGGATTACCGGAGAGAATCACCGCGTCGCGATGAGAAGAAACTCTTTAACGAGGTAGACAAGGACTTCGACGATATCTACCAACGTGCTGTGGAATTCAGACGCAAAACAGAAGAGAGGAAATCCAATGACCGCAGGAATAGATCGTACGATGAAGATGAACATAGGATGGCAAACGCACCGCGCGATCGTCGAGAAAAATCTAAACCCGGCTGGATCCCGATTAATATTCAAACTAAAGAGCTTGATAGGACCAACCTATTTCTAGAACCGTCCGTCAAAGAGAAAAGGGACAAAGCTGTCGAAGAAATAGCCAACAGGATGTTGGAGCCTCATAATTTTAACATTGAACAAAAGCATAAAATTCTGGAAGAATTGAAACTCAGCATCTACAAACTCATGCTGGAAATGTTTAAGGACCAAGATGTGTCTTATATTGAGCTGGTGATCAAGTTCCGAGCTAGATACGATGCTAAAGACGAAGAGAAGATACTACTAGACGTGCTAGCCAGTTTCCCAAATCATTACAAGAATTTTTTGAAGAGAAAAGGCGAAAGTAAGTCGTTTTCACAGTAATTTTTGTTGTACCTTCAAGCCAGATCTCCAAATATTTAGAATTTCAAGTCGGATCTTTCTATGATGTTTTCAATCACACCATTAACTCCAAATGTTAACTTATTATGTAAAATCAATAAATTTTATTAACGTTACTGTTCGATTAATAGCGCGATTTCAATTATTTGGTACACCGTACAAGTTATGTTGAAAACTTTAAAATAATACTATTTCTTCAGAAATCACTCAATTTTGAAGACGTCGCTAGTTTTTTTCTGAGCCACATTCGATCATGCTACATTTTTCATTCAATAGCAAACTGTTTTCAGGTATCAAAGAAGTTCCCCCTAAGATATCAAGACACTTACTGGACTACGAAAGAGAAGGTTAGTTCAATATTAACCAACTTAAACATGCATAACTGAAAATAATCGTTTGAAAAGGTATGGATTTTTACTTACTGTAATTATTGCAGAGATCTCTCGACCGAAGCTGGCCGATTCCATCAGTAAGTACTTTATTTTAATCAATTGACGGACGTCACTGTTTTATTTTTCGTGTATATGTATAACATGAGGCTTTTTATTACATAGCTCCCAAATGGCTTTTGAATGAGGCCCATAAATTCTAGAATTGAACTCTTGATTCATTGAAGCATTGATCTTAGCGTAAGAGAGATCTATAAATAAATAAATAAAATACATTTATTTCAAGCAATTATGTAGCTCATATAGAAAAGCGCACAACACAATAAGTAAACTAATGTTTATACAGGGTTTTTGAGAGCATGCCTGTGACAGCAATGTCTATGAGAGTTTGATTTAATCTATGTTTGAGTCATGATTTAGTTTGGAGTTAGGATTAGAATATGAATATTATTCTGAGAGAGCCATTTATTATACTTGGAAGTAAAAAAAGAAAACAATATGGCGGCAACCATCCGTCATATTAAGTTATTCTATGGAACTCCAATATAACGCTCAGTTTTTTCAGTTTTTGAACTAGATATAATGTGACATAATCGGTGTTGTCTTAAGGTGTGTCTTTTGTTATTGGTATTGTATACTTATTTTATTGAAAATAGTTCCAGATTGGAATATGTTGATCGCGCCGCCTAAAGTGGTCGTGCCGGTACCCCCAGTGGCCCCCATACCACCTCCAGTATACGTACCTTATCAAGTACCAGCCATGTACCAGCCGTTACACCAGTCTTTGCAGGAAAATATACAGTCGATGCCGACCAATATGCAGATGGATATGCAGTCATTGGAGACAAATATGCAGGCAAACTTTCAGTCGCACATACAGTCGAACTTACAGTCTCAAATGCAGTCAAACACGCAAGAGATCCAGGCTAGAATGCAGTCACAAATCCAGTCAAATATGCAAGCATATTCAACACAGTCAAGTGACGTTGACGACAGTTACAACTTGTATCTTTGTCAGGACGACTTCGAACCATTCTCCGAAAACCAAGCGGAGAAACTGAAGAGTTTTCTCGTCTCCCAAATGTTCAAGGCGTCAGAGACCGGCGATGGTTGGGCCCCGGACTTCGCTCTCAAAGGCCTCCACAGCATGCACCGCTACGAACTCTCCACCAAAGACGAGGCGTCCAAAGACTGGATCGTAAACTTAGATTTCAGCGAGTTCGAATTCTTTAACGTATTAGTTTACACTAAGGAGGAATTGTGGTACGAACGCGCTGCCATCTGGCTACCAGGTCATTCTAGATATAGGCACATTGAGCCGTTGGAAAAACTACGTTTGCAAAACCAACACGTCGAGGGTATCAATATAGGTAAGTGGAAGTTTGTCAAAAAGATTGTAATAGATAAAGGGACCCGTCTATACATCGACATGCCGCCGGCGTCTGCCCGCGCGCTTGAAAAGCAAAAAATGATGCTGAGTTACGAATTGGGTAAAGTAAATGTGTATTTAAAAGCCGTTGCGGTCGATAAAGATATTTTCGATGCGGGTCTTAAAGCTCAATCTATCACAGACCCTTGTAAACTCGCCGATATAACGCAGAATTCCGTAATGCCGATTCTATCCAGTCAGCAAGCCGGTAACAAGCCGGTAGTGAAGGTAACTCTTAACGGAGCTAAGTCCATCACGACCCAGCAAGCCGGCAAAATAAAAGAGATGATTGTGTATAATCTGTTCAAGTATCACCAGCTAGAAGGTAGATCCAAGACAGATTTTCTTAAATACGGTTTCTGTCCTCCCAATTGTATAGGTATAGTGCCTGAAAATAATGAATCTAAACGTTGGCTGATAGGTCGATCTTTTGGGAAGCTAAACCGCCAGGTCATAGTAGTTTTAGGTAGCGAAGAAGCAAACACGAAATATTTTCGGATGAGAATTGCTGTGCCAATGTTTATACACGAACAAACTAATGCGGCTTTCATGGAAAAATTGAAGACTAGCAATCAGGGGGTAAAAGGATTAAATTTCCGCATTTGGAAACCTGTTTATATAAACTTCCAGAATGAACATAGGACTGTTATAGACGTCGATGTAGATTTGGAGTCCGCAGAAACTTTACTAAAAATGTATTGTAACTTAGATTATTTAGCCGACAGCAAAAATACAGTGACCGCAATCTGTAAATTTGACTACTCTGTGTCAAATCTAGAGGAAAAGATCAGGAAATATAAATCGGAACAAGTGGATAGTTATGATGTCGCTAACATGGATTTGGATTCAGATTCTGATTAAACATTTGATTCATGACCTGTTTAAATTTCGACACTGAACAAGGCACTCGATATTGCTTATTGTATGCAGTTAGATCTTAAATAAATAACCATACTTGATTCGGAATTATGAATGTACGAGCGTTATGTTAATTTTCAAGCGGTTGCTTAAATAAATATTGTTTCTTATAAATAATACTAGATGGTGAAACTTATGTAACCCTATTATTTTGAGTATTTTTGCATAAATTTATTTTAAATACAAACAAGAAGGTCAATAGGTTATTTGAATATATTGGTAATAAACCTTACTTGTGATTAATTATTCAAAACATATGATAAAACATGCTTGATTATATTTTTATTTATTTATTTATTTAAGTAGTCTGTCTGTCCTGTTACTCCTGTGTGTGTGTCAAATAAATATCTTAGCTTTCTTTTTAATAATTAATAAATACTTAATTTGGCTATTGAAATTGTTCTCAATTTATAAAATTATTTTTTTTATGCTAAGAAAATTAGTAAATAATTAAGGTGTTTTTGAAAGGTACTTACTATCGTTTCAGTCTAGTTTATATTAATAAATTTGCTCTTTAATATTGGTCTTGTTATTAGATTTTATACGTTTCAGCTTCACATAATTACATAACATTGCCAAGGTAAGTTTAAAAAATAATTATTTTGCATCCATATTTTAATATCTTTTGCTTTCATGAAAATGTCTTTATAGAATCAAACAATGGTATAAAATAAGATATTTGAATATGTTTTACTAGTTTCAGTTTTGAAGATATCTATCGCTGAGTCATGACCTGAGTTTTGCTGACACTGGCCCTTAATAATTGGCCGATAGAAGACAAAAGCTAGCGCGGATAGAAGAATTTAAGCATTTCGGGCGCACACGTTGACGTGTCGCAGTCAGGTTGGTCATTATAATAAGCTGATATTTATTTACATTTTCAGCTTTCAAATGACATTGCCACTTTCCTGTTTTACGAAAACGAGTAAGTGTACGTTTATTGATCTTTTCAATGCGTATTTGCTGAATAAAGGTTTCCCAAGCTTCAAGATTTATGTACACAGGTGCTGCTGACAAGATGGAACACCAGCTTCGTAAATGGACGCAGTAGTTTTATTACCTATTGTACTAGTCATATAGTGTTTTTTCCTACGTTTACAGCCAAGATGGATCTCTTAAAACTTGAGTATTCCAATACAATATGACGATTTTTGACGAAAGTAAAATAGTGTATATTTTAGCATAAGTTTTGTTCCGGTACCTATACCTAACTACATATTAAACTAACGTGGGTTTTCTTATGTTCGTGACACATCAGGATGGATCAAATTCACCGTAGGTGATAAAAGTCTTTCAGCCTATGTTTTACCAGATCTACTGCTTTTGAGAACAACAGGTAGGAATTTAACCTTTACTAATAAGGAAAGCAGAAACCACGGATTTGCTGCGATCATTACATACCTTATTCTTCTTTATACAATATCGTCTCATTCTACATGAGCAGTTTTTAATCTTGGCATTTTTCCTTACCGTCTTCGATTCAAGCTGCGTAAAAGGTATACCATTTTATTTATATTCCACTGTAGGTACATCTTTACATAGTATAAGTTTTTTGTTGAAAATTTACTTTTTCGAAACAAGCTTTTATAAAATTCATAATCGGAACCGCAAGCAGATTCAAATGAGCCCAAACACTAGTAGCCTACTGTAATCCATTCAGAAGTTCCGTTGTCTAGCATCCGTTTTCATCGTGAGACCACCTCTATGGTGCCATATTATTGCATTGTCACCGAAGTTATATAAGTATTCCAAATTTCAGCTCAATCGGTGGAGGGGAACGGGTTTAAAATTGAGTTGCAAGATTCCACCCGGACAAACATTTATACATTGCAAGTTAATAAAAAGCTTGTAAAATAAAGTCGCTTCCGTTGTCTGTTCGCTGAGATCTTTTAAACTACTAAACTAATTTTAATGCAGTTTTCAGCAATAGATAGAGTGATTCAAGAGGAAGGTTTATATTTATTTATTTAGAGAAACCAACGGCGATACAAATTGTTTGGTTAAATAGCTTAAGACTAAACGTAAGGCTAATAACAGGTTTCTACGTTTTATATGTATAATACATACAAATTATAGTACAGAAAAGTCGAAAAATATATATGTGTGCGCTTAAATCGCAAACGCTGGCTTCCTTACGAGATGATGAAATTAATGTACTACGGAATTGTATATCTTAAATAGATCGATCACCTGACTGGGTGAGAGGGTAATGTTTTACGAAAAAACGTGTGCGAGCCGCGGGCGGGTCAGCTAGTAGTTTAAAAAGGACAGTAAGTTACGACAGTAAATCATTAACAATATCACAATTTGTATCTATGAGCTATGTATTTGTAGCTAACAGACGAAAGTATGTTTTGATTTGCATTTCAGAATAAACAATTAGCCCTTTGTTTATTCTGAAATGATCCATTTAGATTATTACTAAAAATCAACTCTTGACGTCAAAAAACCGTAGCAGGTAATATTCACTGTAATAGTTTAGGGTTCACATCAACACTCATTGTGGAATGATATTTGCAACTGGTTTTACAAGCTGAGAAGAGTAAAAATGTTCTTTACGCAATGAAATGTTGAACTTGTAGTTAGGTCAAATTCGAAACATAAAATTACAGCGTTATATGAACGCTTATAGGCTATAGCCAAATTCGATGTGAAACAAACCACTACAATTTTACTGAAATATAAATTCAACAATTCATTCGCATAAAGTGAACTTTTTGGACAGAATCGATTGATATAATTGTTTTTATAATTTGGTACTATACCAGAAAACAAATCGATATTCTTATAAGTAACTAATGTCTCGTGTTAAATTTTCTTCCATTTAAAATTCTACAACACAAAATAATGAAGTTTATAAATTTGGAACAAACAACAACAAATAAGAAAAATATCATAACAGTTAAAACGAATAAAAAACAATTTTCATCGCTCACGCTCTGAAAGTTGGTCATTGATAACTCGATATCGGCTCCGGGAATGCGTTTTACGGCCGTAAGTAAATTTGAAAATACAATTAACCTCATTCCATTTATACTATGCTAAAATTAAATACAATTTCCATGACAAATCCTTTCGTTCTTATTAGGCTATAATGAAATACAGCCTCAATGACATTACTATTTAAAAATTGAAGAGGCCATAGACTAAATTGTCACATGAAGAAAGGGGTTATTACATGAAACATTGTTATTGGCGACGCGACGGATAACATGAACGTGGTCATAGCTGAGGGTTCGGGATAAAATAATGAAAATCAATCTAACCAAAATAACACTTTTATTCAACAATAAAATTCAAAATACACGATCTTAATCAAAACACACTAATTCACAACACTATCGCACAATAAACCACTAAAAGTCACCGAAATGTTCGCACGTATCGCCAAATCAAGACTGAATCTGCGGACGTCTCTACGCACTATATATACCGAGCATTATTTCCAGAACCTTCCACTAGTATCTAGAAAAGTATAGGTATTTCGATTGTCTACTATTTCTTAATCTGTGCAACGGTAGATAAAAACGTGGTATGTATGTCATTCCATGCCAAGTATTACCTATTCTGTGACACAGTAGGTATAACTTCGAGAATAACCGACTATTACTTATTCTGTAACAGCCTCAGCGTAACAGTATGGTAGCGAGCGCCTGCTGCGGGTCGATTGATATCAATTTACGATTAAGAAATTGTGTTTGTTACCAATTCTGTTTATAAATTAATACCAAGCAAATGACTGTTAGGTTAAGTATAAACGGTTTGTTTGCAAAATATTTGAGACTACTTAATTTGAACACTAGTTACGGCAGCCAAAAACTCCAGGGATTTTGTGTATGTATAATAAGTAAAAGTTATTTTAAATCTTTTTTTATCTATTTTAGATACGAGATACGTTGCACATGGTCACAGTTTGAGGATGCTAACGTCTACATATGAATCACGGAAACATGCTGCGAAGGACGGCAGAATACAAAAATCTGGTGGTCTCGGGTATACTAATCGTCTATACACCAGATCGGCTGGAAAAGGTAATGCTTCCGTTACGTACGATTAATATGTATATTACGAACAAGATAATGCAAATAAGAGTGACTTGAGGGACTCTATGATAAACAATTGTTCCTTTTGACGACCTCCGTAGCGCAGTGGGTGTATAGCAGGCTGAGACGCAGGAGGTAGCGGGTTCGATTCCCGCCGCGGAATAAATGTTTGCATGATCTACAGATATTTGTTCCGTGTCTGGGTGTTTTTATATATAAGTATATACATATTTTTTAAAAAAAAGTATGTAAGTATTCTTTCAGTTATCTGGTTCCCACAGTACAAGCTCTGCTTAGTTTGGGGCTAGATAGCGCTGTGTGAAATGTCGAGCAATATTTATTATTTTTTATTTATTTACCACTAATTGTTTTTTTTCTATTGAAATACAATTATTCTAATTTCTAAACAGTACTTTACTTTTGCTAATAACGTTGTTTATTCTACAGGACCGCTTCTAAATCCTTCTTATAAGTACGGGGGAAATAAAATTAGTTCTTTCTCTGCCTCTCGAGAATACGAAGAAGTCTATGAAGAAGCCAAACCTAAGGAACGTCAGGAAAAGCGTATATGTCCACGTAAAGCTAAGCTTAACATACTAGAAAAACCTAAAGACCAAATACAACAGAAACCTAAAGGGGTCTTACCGGAAGAGAAATATCTAGAAAAGCCTCAAGAAAAAAAAGACAAATCACAGAGTGTAGCTGCGCTGACACGCCCACTGAGATATACGGAGCTAAGTCCCCTCATGACTAAAATGGTGGAAGATGAACTCAAAAATATCATGATAAATGTAAGTAGCAATACTGCGTGCTTTGAAAATGTATTTTAAGTCCAAAAAAACCGAGTTCTAGATAGTTCATAGAATTTCGACGTATTATTAAAAATGTTATCATTATCATAGTTAGAATCATCATCTTTCATGTTATTTCGAAGCATCTTGAAAATTAAATACAATTAATATTGCAAACAAACTTGGCCATCTGCCATATTGGATTATTATAAAATTAAATCAAATTCAATCCGGGGCTATTCTTGTTTTCAAAGTTATTTCTGGGCATTTGGTCGAAGCAACTTGTGAACCGAGAGCTTAGTGCTTATGTGGATCAACTCATAGCATTGCAATTCAGCGGGGCAATGCAGCTAGTGCCTTGGGACACAAAGCCCTGTAAGAGTTTTTCTTCTTCCTGCCCTTTTCCCACATTACGTGGGGTCGGCACAACATGTATTTTTCTTCCATACCTCTATTAGCCGTCATCTCCGTTGTAACTTCTTTCTTACCCATATCATTCTTCACTCAGGTCCATCAATCTCTTCAGCCTTCCTCTACTTCTATATCCATATACATTCATATCTAACACTCTTAGTCACATGATTTTCTTCCTTCCGCATGACATGCCCGCCCATACCACGCTAGTCTATTACTTCTCGACCTTTCTATTACTGGCGCTACTTTCAAACTTCCTCTAATATACACATTCGTTATCTTATTCATTCTCGTTACCTCACACATTCATCTCAACATTCACATTTCCGCCGCGAGCACTCTTCTTTCATCCTTTCCTTTCGTAGCCCAACACTTCTTCTTAGCGTGTCAATAGCTCTACTTATATTGTGTTAGGTACTTGTCTACATCGATAGCGTCAGGAGAAGCCATTTTTAAATCCTCCATTGTGCAGGTGTTTGGGCACAAAGGGCACATTAGCAGGTGTTTCATCGTCTGTTCAGGATCACCACAGTCGCATTGCGTTTGTCTGGGATCCCTGAACCCCCATTTGCACATATTGACTCTGCAGCGACCAACTTGCGTGCGAAGCCTATTTAAGGACTTCCACGCTGGCCACGGCAGGTCGTGCCCTGGTGGAAGCTGTTCTTGGGGGGAATGGAGTCAGGTGGTGGGGGGTTACTATCTATCCACAGAGCGCGTCTAGCAACAGATGAGACGTCGCTGGTGGCCTGCGTGTAACGCTGAAAACTCTTACGACTTTTCAGGCGGCTTTGTGGGATTTGATGGCTCTATAGAGGATGCCGACTGTTATGCTCCTGCTTATATTTTTCTATGGTCCAGGCCACATCCCGACGCACTCCGGGGGGTGGTATGCCTACCAAAGGGTAGATGAGGTTTAGAGGGGTTGGCTTCAGACATCATATATTACGGCATGTGTCATTCAGCGCAACATCGACGAACCTAACCCAACGCTCAGAACCATACATTACGACAGGTCTTATGATCTTGTTGTAAATTTTCTCCTTAAGTTTAAGGGGCATTCGAGTATCATTACTTAATTAGTTGTCATTATTTCGAGTGTAAAGTATCATTGGAAATATTGGAAAAGGTGTTCGTATCTCTATAACTCATTGGTAGTTTAAATTTCTTTATTTCAAACGTGTAACTTTTAGGCTATAAATCCAAAACAATGCTTCACTCAGGCTCTATCAAAAAATAACAAAGATCCGTATTTTCGATGTGTTCCCGTTGTCCCCGTAGTCCCCTGTCCCACGAGACAGCGGTAATTCATATGATTGTTGATTCAAGCTGTTATTCCCAGGTCTGGCAGACGCTTCCTGACGACGCGTCTAACGAAGCGGATAAATTAGCAGTTGATACATTCAAGGACGTCGCTGGAGATGATCTGAGAAACGTAAGTTATACCTGTTTGTCGTTCCTAAAAATAATAAAATAAAATAGTTGTTTTCTATATCTACTAGTTGCCAGTGCAGTGGTCGAAATTCGACCGTGATTCAGTATATTTTTTATTAGTTTAGCTTAACTTTAGCATTCGCCCTCCTTCTCAAAGACGGTAATTACCCCTAAATTAAACTTTAACTTCGTGGACGCGACGATGTTATTACTATTATTTACTAGTGTATGGCGCAGTCGCAAGTGTTTGAATAATTTTCCCTATTGTATGACAAAAAATCTTAATTTGCCCAAAAAAAAATACTGCCCTATGTCCTTTCTCATGAGTCATGCATGATACACTGTATTTCCTCAATCGATGTATTTATTGCGAGTATGGGTTAGTGATACAGTTTGAGTTCGTCCATAATGACGACCGCCGTGGCGCAGTGGGCGTATAGCCGGCTGAGACACAGGAGGTAGCGGGTTCTATTCCCGCTACGGAACAAATGTTTGCATGATCTACAGATATTGTTCCGTGTGTTCTGGGTGTTTTACTTATACAGAGTATTTTTTTTAACTGTAACAGTACGGCAGCATCCATAACCAGAGGAGATACAGGTGCAGTTTCCTTTAAAAACATCAGCTCGTTTTCGAAGAAAAACATTTTGGCATTAAATTTTTAAAAAAATTTTTAAAAGTTAAAAATAACACTGTATATTAAAAGTAGGTATGTATTTACAAAAAACAAGTATATAAGTATTCTATCAGTATCTGGTTCCCATAGCACAAGCTCTGCTTAGTTTGGCGCTAGATAGCGCTGTGTGAAATGTCCAGCAATATTTGTTATTTATTTATTATTTAATCAGCGTTTATCGCATGCAATTTCAATGAGCGTTTTATCGTAGAACAATTAAACTTAATGAGAGTAAATTATTTACAATACTCAACATGTCAGCTCTTACCTTGAAATATAAAATTAATAATAAATTGTCAAGATTCAATAAAATTATTCAAGGGATTTATTGCTAAGCTAAACACTAAGCCTGTTTTTCGGAGGGGTAGGTAGAGAACGGATTTCCAGTTACTCCGATCCTGGAAGTACTCTCTCCTGTTGAGAACGATGATGGTAGAAAAGTACTAAATACAATATGGTGTGGAAAGTTACTATTTTCCTTTTCTTAAACCGGGTGTTTTTATAAGTTACTAGCTGACCCGCCCGCGATTTCGTACTCTTGAAATTTCCCGTTCCCGTGGGAACTTCGGAATAAAAACTATATAAAGCACTCTTGTCGAAGTGACGCGACACTTCATCTTCACGTAAATGAACGACGGTTAAATTGTATGGATATTGTTCATACAAAAATATAAATAAAATCGCGATTAAAAATTTGGGGGGGGGGGGGGGCTGAAAATTACTTTTCGACCTATTCAAATACCTACCAAATATACAAAAAAAAATCATTAAAATCGGTCAAACCGTTCGGAGGAATGCGATCACAAACACCGTGAAACGAAATTTTTATATATTAGATAATGCCTTGTTCCATAATGCTTAATTTATGATGTTTGTTACAGACAATCGGGTTGAATATTACTAAGAGGCTGCTTAACGTGCATAATAGAATATTTGTAAAGGTAATTGTTTGCAAGTATATTAATGTACTTAAAATAAAGATCAACTCGCTGTTGCCACTTGTAGGTTCCATAAAGTTAGTAAATCGTTCAAAGGGGAAGGTGTATGCTGTTTTAATAAACTCTTAAGCACTATTAAAAATTGGTAATCCATAAATTTCAAAACCCATTTGGATATTTACAGATAAAGTTAGACTCACAAGTACCAACGACTCATGTGTACATATTCGCGAATAAGTACGGTATAACGGACATACAGGAGATAGAAACACAAATTTACACCGGGAAAATTCAGAGCTGGACACATTTGGACGAACTGTACTCCGTTAAGAATTTAAAATGTGGTATGTATACTATTAATGCACAATTATAATATCATCAAGTCCACTGTTGAATATAGGCCTCCCCCATTGATTTCCAGAGTGACCTATCTTGTGCGGCCTGAACCCAACGGCTCCCAGCAACCTTTATCGGGTCTTTCCATCTAGTGAGGGACCGACCTACGCTGCGCTTTCCAGTGCGTGGTCTTCACTCTAGAACCTCTGCCCCAAACACCGTCAGTTCTTCGGCCCTCCCCACGAAAGTCTAAAAATTTCCAGATTTCCGTAGAACTAATTGAATTCCTGTTTCAGGTGAATCTGATGTCACAGTAACACCTGTCTACCAATTCATGAAATGTCCGCCGAGTCTCAGGACCATATTCGATGGGAGCCAGGATTACAGCAATGCTAAAAATCGGGAAAAAGAAGTAGCTAGAAAAATCAAGAAACAAAAAAAGGTAATTGTTACAGCTGATAAAGTTTTAGCTCAAGAAGCAATGAAGCCAAAGATAGTGGGCAAAACTGAAACTGGAAATAAAAATGAAACAGACACAGCTAAAAAGGTAGCAGCGTCTAAAACTTCAGAGTTAAAATCAAAAGGTGATAATAAAGAAACTGGACAGCCGAAATTAGTTATCAAAACAGCAACCCAAGCGATCGAACTAACTAAAACAGTTAACAAACCAGAAGTTACAGTCAAAAAAACTGTTACAAAAGAAATTAAAACTCAAAATCAAACAACTAAAGTTTCACCAGCTAAAACTGTTGACAAAAATCCATCAGTACCAACCAGTACCGCTAAGGCTATTACAACACCAACACCGAATGCAAAAAAGACACCTGAAGCAAAAGCAGTAAATGTGACACCAACTAAAATGCCAGCTAAAACACCAACCAAACCATCTGTAACTGACAATAATAAAACGGTCTTAAAACCGCAACCAAGTGAAGTTAAAAAACCCGAAGGAAAAGTTGACAAAGAAACGGCAAACGTGTCTGCTAAAAAACCTATCGAAGTAGTCTCAAAGAAACCTACCAAAGTTGTTACTGACAAAGTACAAGCGAAAATAGGTTCAAAAGAACCTGCTAAAGTAGTCGCAAAGGAACCAGCAAAACTTGTTTCGAAAGGACCAACTAACGTGGTTGCTAAAGTGGTTACAAATGAGCAAGCTAATGTAGTCTCAAAGGAACCTGCCAAAGTGGTTTTCAAAGAACCAGTCAAGACCAAACCAGTAGCGACAAACACTCCTAAAAAAGAAACTGCCAATCCGAAACTAACAGAGACTAAAAAACCTGGTACGAAAGCAACTGTTGTTGCTGATAAAGAAAAGACAAAAACACCTTTGGGGGGTAAAAAAAATAATGTGGATTCAAAAACTCTTAAAGCGAACGGAAACGACTTTGATGAATTGGATGACCATGATATACTGGCAATGTTAAGTAGTGGAATAGTTTTGGACGAATGCTGAGGTTCTGATGAAGACTTATGTAGACTGGATATTGTTTTGTTCTGTATTAGATTGATTTTTGTTTTATTTTTATTATTTTAAGTTGACATTCAATTATGTTGAATAACATAATTAGTCCCGATACCTGTCTGTTTGAGCTACTGTAATGTTAATTTTATTGATGTATGCTAAATATGACGTAACTTAT
Organism: Philereme vetulata; assembly: GCA_918857605.2. Taxonomy (NCBI): domain Eukaryota; kingdom Metazoa; phylum Arthropoda; class Insecta; order Lepidoptera; family Geometridae; genus Philereme; species Philereme vetulata. The sequence goes on from OU975425.1 coordinate 5,901,214, forward strand.
ACTTGAAAAAACATAGCTTGATCTCTGCGACATTTGTTAAACTGACATTCCTTGGGTTGTTATGATACAGACAAAAATATCGATAGTAGCTTTGCAGTAAGACCAATTGTTGGACTTTTGAGGGCTCCAACAACCCGTAACGACTGCCATTAGATATTCGTATGGCAGCCGGGACCGACGGCTTAACGTGCTTTCCGAGGCACCACCAGACCTGTGCAAAAACCCATATTCATTCATGCATACAAATATTTGCACTGAGCGAGGATCGAACCCGCGACCTCCTGCGCAGCAGTCGTGTTCACTACCGCTTCGCCACGAAGGCTGTCTGCCATAATTATATGTATATTGGATTATATTATGATTTGGGTAATAAAATGAATCGAATATTTTAATTTGTAATTTTTTTGACTTTCCGGAGAAAATTCACTCGAGCAAGAGCAATGTCGGTTTCGTTCCAATATAATTTTTCTTTATTCACTTTTTTTTTAGGAAAATCGAATATTTTTCAAAATCTTCGATAGTGACGGCAAGCTTCCTTTAAAACAAGTCTGCGTCTTTTAGGGACGCCGCCAGTTTTTTTAATATAGGTAAATCGCCCCGTGTATAATAACCATATATGTACATGGTTGCGAATCGCAGCAGCGTCAAAGTCGTCAATTTTTGTGACAGGAGCAGCCTTTCTTCTTATTTTATTTGGCGTTGAAAGCTTTTTTTCCTCGTCTTCAGTCAATACAGCGGTTGAAGATTCGCCATATTTTTCTTTACTGATGCGAATTACTGTCGCACGTCCAATGCCAAGAGCATCTGCAACTCTGTCACAAACTTTTGCCATGGGTAATAGCGGTCCACCATTTTGGTTTTCTCGCTCAAAATATTCACGCAAGCGAATCACAAACTCACGACTTTGACTGTTTCAAAACAGTTTTCTTCGGTCTCTTTGGCATTATGCCAACAAACAATGAAAGCAAGCAATAACAACAAAGAAACTAACAATAATAAATAAACTTAACAAATTAACACTCGTACTGACGAGAATGGGTCATGTCAAACAAAATGGCGGCGCGTTGGCGCCATCTTGCGGAAGAAGACACGCCGCGGCCAAACTTCTCTCCAACCCCAAAGTTGTCGGAAGGAATGTTACGAGTAGGTTAGAATTTAGATTTTATTTACTCACTATTGTAAATAATGTTATATTTTTTAAATATTCATTTTTGTTATTTTTTTAAATGATAAATTAATTTTGAATTAAGTTTTATACAAAATATCGATAGTTTATAGTCTGTGGTCACGATTATTCATCGCTCATCACTATAATTAGCTCAGCATGCCCATAAAGTATGACATTGACTGGTACGTTTGTCCGTACTGTTAAATTCAGAACTTCATAGGCGCGATTTTACTGACAGCTGTCCCAGAGATCAAGCTATGTTTTTTCTAGTATAGTGTTCTCTAATGTACCAACAGTGGAAAATAAATGAAATTAAAAAAAATTAAAACTTCAATAATTCATTTCACAAATATTTCTTACAATATAGACAGTGGCAAAAATAAGCTAAGCTAAGGAAGTTTTATTATCTATAAATTTAGTAAGTACATCAACATAGCTTGTTCAAATTGTATGGTAATGTTATATGGTTGAATAAATAAAGTCACATTATATAAGTTTAGGTATTTTTATTCACGAGTCGCAAAAGATTTGAGTAATTGAGTATATTTGTAAGAATTTAATTAAATTTAAAGGTACATAGTTCACTTTTGTGTAAATGAATCAGTTGTAAAGTTCACTTTGGTAGCTCTGGCATTTCAACGGCATCCTCTTCAACCTGAAAGGAAAGGAAGAATATTACTGTATATAAGCTAATAAAAAAATCATATAGCGGGCGACAATTTATAAACCCCCTTAATAGGCATCGAGGTAGTTATTAATGCCCAATTTTTGCATTACTGCTGTTGAGCATTCATGTGACAGATTGCAAGTTATCAAGATGCCACATGCCTTACAATTTTTGGTTCTGGTAAATGCCGGTTTCCTCACGATGTTTTCCTTCACCGTTTTGAGCACACAACATATATTTTTCATGTAGAAAAATCCATTGGTACACTGCTGGGATTCGAACCCACACCCTCGGAAGTCTATCAGCTCTATGTATAGATAACCTTCTATGCTAAACTAATAAAATATCCATACTACTCCTCGATAGATGTTAACTACGAAATTAATATTTAAAATAGTGTTGTGTGTGCGATAAGCGATTACAAGTTTATTTTTGTGCTGCTCGCAAAAGAGAGGAAGGTCGTCTCCTCTTCGGGGCCGCTGCCTCAGCTCTCTTTCTTTCTTCTTCCATTTGGTCAGAAAGATTGTAATTGTCTTTTGGCGCTACCTGTGCAAAGGAGTAATAGGAATTATGGAATCTCTGTGGGATTAGGAAAGGTGAGATCAATCAGCATAATATATATATCTATTTCTTTATTAATTTTACGAATTTACTACCTATTTCGGGCTGCAAAATAATAAGCTGGACCGTGAATACAACGCTTCAATTAGTTTATTTAGCTGGCAATACAGCTGACGCCACCCACGGCAACCATTTTGACTTTGACATACTTTCTATTTCCCGTTTTGTAAAATTTGCAAGCAAGCAAAAGCAAAACCTTCATCCCTCCGCCCGCCCTTCGCCTCTGGCTCTGGGTTTCTTAGTTTGCCGATTGCCGTGGATTTTATTAATTTCTGTAATTTCCTAGTCAATTTGTGACAATGAGGCGCAATAACCGCGGTGGCAACAGAGGGGGTCAGAACTGGCAGAACAGGGTATCCGGAGGACCGCTGTTGACTGATCACTTAGGGCTCCAGGTATGTTCATTTACGTCTTCATTGTTTAATATAGTACTTGTACAACAGGCTTGCTAAAATACCTACTGATCTATGCATGTTTTTGACGAAATATCAAAAGACCACAGTCCAATCACTCTTCTGAACTCTGCGGCCGGTTTCTATGAATGACGTAGCCATTTTATGTACCGATTGCATGCATATACATAAATCTAAAACTAGAATCACCATCAAATTTGCACCAAAGGAAAGGGCCATGTGCTTTAAAAAGATATAAGGAATATTTTAACTAGTACTTATCTATGAACTATGGATGCACATATTTTGATGTGTTAACCACAAATATGTATGTAATTATACCAAACAAAGAAATTATGTAAAATAGTTCTGAACTGGATGTAGTTCTGGAAACCAGATCCAACCGACACTTGTCAAATTAGAGTTAACTAGGTATACACAAAGCCATGTTAAATGAACATCCAAATACTGATCAAATCAATATACTATTGGTAGAATCTGGACACAGTTTCCTCCCTTAGGATACTGACCTTGGAAGGATAAATAAATTGTTCAAGTACTTATATCCATACTAGTATTATAAAATTAACTCGCTTGTTTGTTACATTTTCACGGCTGAACGGATTGTAATTAAATTTGGGGCTACTTTTTACACGACTGCGCAAAAAGAGGGTAATGTTTTTATTGATAAACCACGGGTCAGCTAGTTCTAAAATAAAGATCAATCAACATTTGAGGCAGAGATCCAAGAAGTTTATAAACACGTGATATACCTAGTGAACTGGTAAGAACCATACATAAAACACAATATGCAAAATAACTTTATAAAAAGTATGTTCTATTTATTTACTTTACACTATTTTAACAAAAACATTGGGCATTGTGTCAATTGGATCTGGCTTGCAGAACTACGTTTAAATTATCTTTCCATAAAATATCTATTAATAATTTTATTGAACTCTTTACAGTCAGTAACTGTGGAATATTGAAATGCATCTATCGAGACTTAGGTGTAGATTTTGCGACAGCTTTAGATATAACTGTAAAAATGGCTACATACATTCTAACTACATTAATTCTTCTTTCTGAGCTTCTGGTCGAATCGACGTGTGATCCAAGTGCTGGCACTTATCTAGGTCAACGCATAAGCATTGCAGTTCAGCAGGGCAATGCAGCCAGTGTCTTGGGGACACTTCTGCCTGGCAGTGATCTGGAGCAGTTGAGCTATCTATAGATCGTTTGCAATGGTCTTTAGATGAATCTTCTGTGTCTTGTAAATAATTGCAAATTCTTTCTATTAATAAATGCATTTCTAACTACACTTTAATTATATACATACACAGTATTATCTAAAGTTAAAGTTCATCATATAATGAGAAGGATTGTCAAGATTACAAGAAATCTTAAGCATAAGATTAAAAGTGGCACCTTGTTTTTATTACTTTATCAGGATATAGACAAGGAGCTTGACCTTTTGAAGCGCAAGCGAGAGATCATAGAGCAGCAACAACAGATGCTCTCCAACGAGTTTCGGGTAAGTGTTACCTACCAACAATCAGTTGCTTTCAAATGCTTAAAAGAATGACAAGTAAATTGCAACTGAAGAGTTTATTTTAGATTCTCGCTACTAGAAGGATAATAATGATGAAAGATAATTTCATTAAAATCACTAAACGAAAGTTAAAGATGAAAGTTCTGCTTGGGACTTTGAAAATAATAGGTTAGGAATAAAGTTGGTACTTTTTTAAGTTTCCTATTTTGAAATAATTTTCTTTTCAGAAACTGCCAATATTAGCTGTATTATATTCATGTGCCATGTAATACTTTTTCAAAATAAAATATTTGACAGAAGTGCAGTTCAATACAGGAAGAACCAATGGTTATCTTTGATGACTTGCAAAGGAAATGAAAACACAATACATTGCTTAAGGCAATATGTGTAATTCTCCTTGCTATTGTTATCAGCTGATACCACAGTTTTGACCTTGTAGTCTACACTGAAATAATCAAATCATTAGAAATGTAGTGCTGTGCAAACATGTAACAAGCTCTGCTCAGCTCTGGTGGTCTTACATGGGCAATTTCATAAGTAATCATTGCCTGACCACAACAGAGCAATGATATTAATCAAGAGTAGAACCTACACTTATCTATGGACCATCTGTTGTGACTAGAGATGCCAAGAGTGGAAACGGTTGCGGCAACATCAAAATTTGCAGCAAACATTTTACTAATTGGCACATCTTCATATCTCGTATCAATGCCTGAAGTGGTTGTGATGGTAAAATAGCCCGAAAGGGACCAATTCAATCGCCTGTGTAAGACCACCTATATACATTGTGCAGTCCACTCCGTAATGTGCATTGTATCAGTACAGCACCCTACCATTGCTGAAATCTCAGCGATGATAATAATATTTTATTAACTTTCAGATAAATGATTACCAAGAACCTCAGTACAGTCAGAGCTCGCGTTTCGACGAATATGCCCAGTTGTACGACAACATGCGTGAATATGAACATCCCAGTCGTAAACGCCCAATCGCGGTGTGGGAAGACGATATTCCGACCAAACGGTTCTCTGGTCCGACCAGACCCAGGTCTCGGCAGTTCTCCCACTCGGGGCCTCCCCCGCAGCGCTCTGGTCCAACCAGAGGCGGCTACCGGGGCTCGAACCCGCGCCAGGCCAACCGACCGCAATCCGGCCCTTTCAAACAAAAGAATCAATCAAAAAAAGACTTCCCGTCTAGAGTGACCAAAGCTTCGGCGGCCCCGATCAATAAACTTAACACTTATCCGGCCGCCGAACGTAAGAAACTGGTCACTAAAGCCATCGATCAAACTTCCCTAGTCACGAAGGGGAGCGATTTTAACAAGTTGCGGCCGGACTGCGAGCCGAGTAAGCAAATGAACGGTCGCCTCGAGCTGGCTTTAGGCAGCATCCTCAAGGATATCAAGGCGAAAGCCGACGCCGAAGCGATCCAATCTCCCAATGTGATGCGAGTCATTAAAAAGACCATTCGCGAACGCATTAGAGAGGTCATGATGAACCAGGATGTTGGTTCCGGAGACTCCATCAAAGCCCGATACCGGGAAAAATATGACGAACAAACTGATCTACAGATTGTTTCTAATGCTCTAGAATTACAAAGCGCCGAAATGACTCTGGTGAAAATAGGTAATAATATTCTTCAATTTATACCTATGTGATTGATATTCACAAAAAGTTTCCATTTTGTCAAAGCAACATTGCATAAGTATTTGACTTGCAATGTAGCAAGTTGTAGTACAAGACAAGTGCAATGTTACTCATTGGTAATATTTCAATCCATAACACATTTTCTGACCAAATAAATATGAAACTTTGCTTATGTGACACGTCAAACAATAACTATTACCTGGTTGCAAAAATGGTAACGACGACACTATCCATTGAATAAGTTTATCGTCTAGGCAAGAGAACAGCATTGTCACTCTTGCCAGTCCTGAGGTGTTTCCACAAGAGTTAACCACACATTCACATTTAATGTTTTCTTTCTCACCATGCCCAATTTGTTACTTGATGATCCTTGATCATGATCCAAGTAATCCATACACAAACAAACGCATGTGATTTTCAAATGCTTCAAATCCCACGTGGACTTACTATTTCCCGAATAGTCTTTAATAAGATCTTCATGTGCTGTGATTGCCATTTTGAAAATGATTTGTAGATCTTTTAATTTTCTATGCCAACAAGTTTCGCGTCGCATAAAATTACATCAATTTTGTGCAGGTCTCGATTTAAAATGACTGAATGACGTATAAATGTTACATTTGTTATTATTATATTTTTACCACTCTATTTTATATGTATGTATATGTTTATAAAATAGTGTATTTACATAGGTAATATGACGACCTCCGTGGTGCAGTATAGCCGGCTGAGACGCAGGAGGTAGCGGGTTCGATTCCCGCCGCGGAACAAATGTTTACATGATATACATATATTTGTTTCTGTACTGGTTGTTTCTCGATCTGTACTAATATTATAAAGAGGATAGATTTGTTTGTTTGTATTGAATAGGCTCCGAAACTACTGGACCGATTTAAAAAATTCTTTCACTGTTGGGAAGCTACACCATAATAGGTGACATAGGCTACCTTTTACCCAACTGCGCAGAAGGAGGGTAATGTTTTTATTGAAAAACTACGCGTGCTAAGCTGCGGATTTGTCAACTAGTATATTATAAGTATGTATTTACAAAAAAAATGTATACAAAGTATTCTACCGGTTCAGATAACCGGTAGAATACTTTGTATATTTTTTTTTTGTATACATCCACTTTAAATACTTTTCAGGTGATCCCGCGGTGTACTTCAAAACAAACATGCATAGGATCATGCAGAAGAAACTGCATAGTCTGTTGCAAAAGGTATACCTATTTATAACCATTTTTATCATCCTCGACTTGAGCTTGGTTAGACACAAAACGCGTCAACAAATGGCTATTATTCTTTCTCCATTTTTCATTTAAGTAGGTTTTCACAAAAAAAAATTAGGTAGGTATCCTATCAGTTATTTTTGTAGTTTTTACCTCACCCACACGCCTAACAAACAATACCAATTATTTACATGGGTATGTAGGTAGGTGCTACACATACCTACCTTCACTCAATCCCCAAGAGCAGTGCAAGCTTCTGACGTCCATGACGACACTATCTGGGGTCAGCAGAATACCATCGTTAACTAGCTAGGTTCTAGCCTACCTACTTGGCACATGCTGAGCTGACGCCATTTTGGCATGACTCGACCTTGTAATTATGATGGAAGTTATTATATATTCCTGTATTTTTTTGATAAACCTGTAATCTAACCAAAAACCACAGTTTCATTCAAATTACAGGTAACGGGAGTTCATGTTATTTGGTTATCAGTTTTGGGGTACAAATTGTAGTTATTCTGAATTTTAGGCTTTTTTCCTATATTTGTGTCAGTAAAGCTACACGCATACCGACTTTTGGCATTCCCTTCTATGTCTTCATATTACACCCATAATATATTCATATTCCTTCTATTTACACCCATCACCTACTTCATAGTAGGTTCACCTACTACTTCAATGAGTAATTCTATGGAAGTAGTAGTGGTGTTAGTGGAACATGAGGATTCGATGACCCCTTGCAGACCCGTTCTTAGTCTTGCGTCGTTTGTGGCAGTGCAGTGGAGTATCACGTGCTCCACAGTCTCTTCCTCCCGAAGGCATCCGCGACAAAGTCCGCTGTCCGTGACTCCGGTCTTTAGGAGGTGATGGTTAAGTTCAACGAGTAGTCCATGGATTCAACATTACAACCGTGTTCTTTTGTGTTTTTATTTTGTACGTGTGTTGTGTCAAATAAATGTTTTCATTTCATTATTTTGTTTCCATAGTATGAAATGTCCAGCATTATTTAATTATTTAAAATGTGGATGGGTCAATAAGAACTTGACATTATGATTTTTGACATTTAAATTGTGTCAAACCAAACCATTGTTAGGCAATTTCAATAGTAGTTTCCTTATATTTCAGGTCGAAGAGGTTTACCTCGCGGAATATGGTAAGCCCAACATTGCGGCAGAATCGCCCACCACTGTAGTATTGCCCACGGCGGCGGTAGAATCAGGTGAAGGGGCCGAAGACAAACAAATTAAAAAAGTCGTCGACCCTGAGGAAACTGATAACAAAGACGTTGATAAAAAAGACAGCCTGGATGAGAATATCACAAACACAGAACTATACAAGGCCCTTGAGAAATCTTTGACGCACAACATGGTTATAAGGCTTAAAAAGTGTGTTCCGGTATGTATGTGATTATTGAGTTTTAATTACTATAGTGACTAGTGTCATAGTTGATAGACTACCTCTGAAAGTGAATGTTGACTCAGCTTCGTTCAGTCAATAATTACTTCGAATTCCAAAGTACAAAAATAGTTTATTTGGTATTGGTATAATTACAGTAGTTTATTTGGTAGCGCACAATATTTTTAACTAACATGCCCCACACTAGGACACCCTGTGATAGGTAGAGTTAAAGAACTGACTGATATGAAAATAAAATAATAAATAAAACCGGCCAAGTGCGAGTCGGACTCGCGCACGAAGGGTTCCGTACCATTATCTATAAAACCGGCAAAAATCACGTTGTTTGTATGGGAGCCCCCCTTAAATATTTGTTTTATTTTAATTTAATTATTTATTTTTAAAATTATTATTATTTTCCTAACCTATCTCGTCCCACTGCTGGGCAAAGTTCTACCCCAAGTCCCTCCAAGCATCCCTATCTGTCGCTTTTTCCCACCATCCTCTTTGGAAGGTGTCGAAATCGTCCCGCCAACGCTTTCTCGGCCAACCCCAACGTCGCCTTCCGTCTTCAGGCGTGCATGGTGTTGCAATATGGGCCCATTTCTCGGAATGCATTCGGGCAACGTGGCCCGCCCATTCCCACTTAAGCCCAGCCGATTTCTTCCCTACATCTGCAATGCCGGTAAATGAGCGCAGCATGGTGTTACGCACTCGGTCGACACGTTTAAAGCCGAGAATGCTGCGCTCCATTGCCCTTTGACAAATCTTGTTTTGTCAAAATTAATATACAACTAAATATTCTGTGCATATTTCAAGCGTCTACCTGTTGCCGTTATCAATATCTAGCAAAAACGAGCAATAAAATCACGTTTGTTGTATGGGAAAAAATAAATATTTAAGGGGGCCCTTAAATATTTATTTTTCTGTTTTTGTATTTGTTGTTATAACGGCAACAGAAATACATCATCTGTGAAAATTTCAACTGTCTAACTATCACGGTTCATGAGATACAGCCTGGTGACAGACAGACAGACAGCGGAGTCTTAGTAAGAGAGTCCCGTTTTACCCTTTGGGTACAGAACCCTAAAAATGAACACGCAAGAGACCGATCTTCTGCACTAATAAGCACTTAAATATGTGTAAATAGCTACCTAAACAGGGCCTAGAAATCGACCCATTATCAAATTCTTCAACACGACAATCTGTTATTTGATTTCAGCAAATCCTGAAAATAATGGACATTGATGCAAGATACGTCAAGCTAAAAAACACTATAACAAGTGAAACAGTCAAGATGCTGAAGCAGAATGAAGCTCAAAAGAGCGGTGAGAGTGGTAGCGATGCTGTCGCCAAGACCAAGAGTCCTAGGACGCCTCATAAACCAATACCGTATTTCGCAAAGGTAAATCCTACGTACATAACTTCACACATTTTATCAAATATAAACTAGTAGTTCGTCCTGATTTGAGATCTCGCGAGTCTCCCACAAAAACAATAAAATATTATTTGTAAACTCTGGACTATCAAAATATGACCTACAGTTTCATTGAAATTACAGGTAACGGGAGTTCATGTTGGTTCGTATTTTTTGGGGTTCAAATTGCAGTTATTCTGGATTTCAGACTTTTGCCTACATTAGATATACTTATACTACAGGCATACCAAATTACAGCACTGTGGTGTCACTGGTGTACCCTATGAATTTTGTCAAAGTTTAGTTTTTATTATGGCTAATATCTCAAAAACTATATGAACTTTACTAAAAATAAAAAAGGGGTCGAAATGTACTAATGAAGACCTTTCATTTGACGTCTCGCTTGACCAGTCTCATTTTAATTTTTTTTACTCCTGAACCCCAATATCTCAACAACCCCGCAACATTTTTAGCTCATTTAGTCACACCAAAATTGTGCCATCACTACCTACCTATGTATCAAATTTCACAATGATCGGATTAACGCTTCGACAGTTATCCTCGGACAAACAAACATACATACAACGCCGATTTTCCCAAGTTTGGCCAAGATTTGGAGATCTCGCTTCGCTCGATCAATAAGTAAAATGTGTTGTAATTTATATAACTCTGTTTCAATCATAGTTAATGGGAAAGCCTAATCTGCCGAAGCGGCAGAATATGGAGAAGTTCTTCGAGGAATTCCAGCCGAAGTCCATCAAGAAACATCGCACTGTCCACAATCTGTTGTTCATTGGATTCAATGAAAAAGAAAGCCTTGATAAATTTCTTGCTGCTGATGGAACTAAAATTGGTAAGGATTTATTTCGAACTAGCTTCCGCCAGCGGCTTCGCACGTGTGTTTGTCAACCAAAAGTAGCCTATGTTTGAATTCAGGTCATAGGCTTCGCACGCGCATAGACCATAATCATTTTTCTATAGAAACTTTGACGCCCCTTTTTTATCCCTTGGGACCTGATCTATGGGTTAAAAAGTAGCCTATGTGTTAATCCAGGTTATAATCTACGTTAATACTAAATTTCATTGAAATCGGTTCAGCTGTTACGACGTGATTGAGTAACAAACACATAATAAAACAAACATGCAAACTTTCGCATTTATAATATTTCCAATATCAATATTTATAGTGTAAAGAGTCACGCATCACCCTATGTCGTTTTTACAAGCTTTTTATTAACTTTCAATGTATGTATGTTTGTCTGGGTGAAATCTTGCAACTTTATATGGTACCATGGAGGTGGTCTCTAGATATTAATTCAAATGTAAAGATGAATAAAAAATCATTGGTACAACAATACAACAAATAATTTTGAAGTTCTTTAACCAGGCTGATATTTAACCAGTTATAATTCATGTTTTTCCGCAGGAAAACAGACACTCAGTATCAGAGTCAGTGAGCGATCAACCCCAGAACAAAGGGCTCTAAACACTTCAACTTCTTCAGAGGATAAACTCATTGGGGAAGACCTTGATGAACAGATTAGTGATTTGTTAACTTCTATCAGAAGGCAAGAGGCAGAAGAAAATGGTGAATGCGATGAAACTAAAAATAATGACATCAACAAAGCCGAAGATACTGATGCAGCAAATGCTAATGATGCCGTTGCTACGATTGAAACCACAACTGATAATGTAGTTGATGATGGAAATGTCAGCATGTCCATCCTAACTGCAAATGATACGAATAATGCTCCAACAGGAGAGGAGCCAATCGCTGATCCTGCTGACGACGATGCCAGTGATGACGTAATAGCGATTGAAGGCGATGCAAGTGCAAATGATGTAGTAACAATTGAAGATGATGTACCACAGGTAGAAGCTAATGGTCAAGAAAATGGTGCTGAAGACGTAGGAGAGGTTGACCCAGTATCAGCATTGGCCTCTGAGGCGCAACCGAAGGCGCCGGGTACTCCAGCTAGGGCATCTGCCAGATTGGCTGCTACACCGAGTAGAATTCAGACGAGGCGTGCTAGCAAGCTGTCTCAGAATGATGCTTAATTCCATTATCACCTATTCAAATGTTGACAGTGCAGATATGAACTAAAATAAAAGCGCAAGTATGAGCTAAAAGTAGTTAAAAGCCATTTTTAAGCCGTTTAAAGGTCGTAATGTCGAAAGATTGTAAGGTTAATTTAGAGCATGAGCAAGGGAGTTGACCTTAAATTCTGAATTTGATAGATTGTCTATAAAAAATTCACTTTAATATTTATTTTTTCAATGCAGTGGAATTTCAGATTTAAGTTTGATTTCTAATATTTTCGTTGCTAACTAAGTAGTTTAGTATAATGACGTCGTAGGGAAATAGTTTTTGGGCGACGTTTTTTCTTAATAGTTATTCTTAATAGGTTAAGTTTAACATAATCGGGTGTATTACATGCTGTGTAATTAAATATTATTTAGATTAGACTGTATTCGTTTTTTCTCAGAGGTTAACTCCTTTTTTTTCAAATTCTCTTTTCGACATACTCAAAAATATTATATTTTCTAAGCTTACAACAGTAATTGTTACTTTTATTCTTTCTAAATTAGAAATATGTCTTGGGATTATTAATAATAGAATTAGAAAAAATGCGTTTTTTAATTTTATACGTCACTAGGGAACCCTAGTGGTCTTTGCTAGTTTACTAGTGGACCCTATTGTTGATTGTAGTTGTGTTTGATAACAGCTCATGCATGCATACATACAATACCGATTCAGAATTAGTTTAAAATTTAAAAGTGTTTCCTTAGTTTTTGGATGACCTATTCAATGATTCCGCACACGACAAAGAGCGTGAGCAAGAAAAAATCAACCCTAACTTCATAGCGGACCTCCCTTTAGCAACCAAGTTTTTTTAGTTTTTATATCATCTTAACTTAGGCGTCACTAAAACGAATTATCATGACTTAACATGCAGGCTGCAGCACTGACAGTATTCGAATACGGTCGGACGGAAGGAATAATTCGGCTGTAGAACCAACTGGGGCCCAATTTGCTAATTTTTATGTAAATCAATTACCCATGGCATTAATTAACAATTATGATAATTGTTCCTGATAAAAGCTGCCAAATCAATGGATTTGTAAAAAAATTGTGAAAACTGGCAAATGCAGTCATTGAATAAAGATTCTTGTTCGTAGAATATTGATTTTGCCATATTGTCATAGTGAAGCGATTGGTTTAGTAGAATTGGGCCCCTGGCTGGTCGGACAGACGACGGACGTGGCGGAACTTTTTGGGTTAGTTAGACTATGGAATCCTAAAACTCACATTCTGCAATATTATTTTATTTATATTTAACTAGCTGACCCGCCCGCGGCTTCGCATGCATGGTATTTCAATAAAAACATTACCCTCCTTTCGCACATTCGGGTAAAAAGTAGCCGGTGTCCTTCCCCAGAATATAATTATCTCCTTGCCAAATTTCATTACGATCCGTTAAGCCGGTAACAAACAAACAGTTACTTTCGCAGTTACTATGTAAGTATTATCCTTCCTCTTGAAACAACTATCTATTACTGAAAACTACATTAAAATCCGTTGAGTAGTTTAAAAGATCTTAAGGTAACAGACATCGGAAGCGCCTTCATTTTATACTATGTGAAGATGCTATGTAGGTATTTTTATTTTATAAGACACCTGTGTGTGTTTTGATTTATATGATTTGATAATAAATTACAAATAATATATATATATATTATATCGCTTGCCACACAATGCAATGTTACGTGAAAATATATATTATCTTCGCTGTGTGTGATGGTCCATTGGATTGCATGGTGAGCGATATTTTAACCAACATTTAAATAGCATCTGCATCGTGTGTGACGCGCTTTAACAAAATATTAGCCGTTAACAGTGGTTAGTAAATTAGGTTAGAAATCAATGAGAACTTTTTCATTTTCGGTTTAAAAAGAAAATACTAGTTCCAACTAGCGTAATAGATGGCGCTGTCTGGAGATGCGCTAGCAAAAATATGGTTTGTACGAGTATGCCAAAAACTCAAGATATAATATCAAAATTTGTCTTATACAATCTTACTTCGTCAGATAAACAAAAATGTTTATTTTTTTAAATCAAGTTCCTCGGAAAAAATTTTAACATGGCAATTGACATTGACAATTCACTTTTCTTTGTTATTCAGAGCATGACAGAGCAACGCCATCTGTTAGCAGTTATACAAACATGGTGAAAACCCCTCATTGGAGAAGTCTGGCATAAGAAGTGTATATATTTTACCTACAAAGTAGATTAATAAAATAAACATACCATCAGCTGATTAATGTAGTACTCATAGGTGATGGTGTCGGTGACTGGATCTAAAGCTGTTTGCATCATCTCATCGAATTCTTCCTAAACAGAAACAAATACAAAATATTTGTAGCTAAAAGCATAGAAATAGGTGATTATGGTAAGTCCTTATGTGATTACAATGTAATGTTCGACGTTATTGCGCGCAATCGAGCAAGATCGAACGTAGGTATACCCAGATAGACCGTTACGGTAGTGTTCCGCAAACTTTTTGTGTTCATTCAAGGTACCTACACCTACGAAATCGGGTAATTTCAGAGGTACACCATAAATAAAAAATCAAATTTTAATCATATAATTATCGTTTATTCTTAAGTTTTAATCAATTCAAAAACTTACACTTAGGTAATTTTAAAGCATAAGTTGTATTTAATGCGAAACATGAGCTTATTTTATTGAACAAAGGCGATCCTTTGGAGTAATCGTCGACTGGGCTGCATTTCAGTCCGCCTTTATAATTTTATATGAAATTGATTTTTCCCGCGCCACACCAATTAACGACCGCGGTACACCAGTGTGCCGCGGAACACTGCGTCAGAGAGTATGCACTGCGTTATGTATAGCATAGGCAAGTCAAGCCGAAATGTTCAAAAATTTCAAATCGATTGGTCCAGTCCAACAGTCGATCAAGTTGGAAGCCTCAACATGGATTTTGTGGTTTCAATAACGCCAAAAAACTGTGACCAAATATAAATAGTGACGCAAAGCCGAGTAATAGTGGCTCTGTAGCTTAGGAGATATTTAGGCCATTCCCTGAGGGTTCTAACTTCCTAAGCCTCACCAAGAACGACTGCACGTATCTTGATGATTTATAAATCAAACGTCGAGCACGAATCAAATGCGATTCTATACTTACGACCCCGGACCTATTATTTTTTGGGAATCTACGACGCGGCGCAGTAAACGTTCATTAACATTTATTTTAATTTAATCATTTATTTTTAAGTGAATATACGTATAACTAAATATTCTGTGAATATTTCAAGCGTCTACCTGTTGTCGTTATCAATATCGAGCTAAAACGAGCAAAAAAATCACGTTTGTTGTATGGGAGCCCCCTTAAATATTTATTTTATTCTGCTTTTAGTATTTGTTGTTATAGCGGCTACAGAAATAAATCATCTGTGAAAATTTCAACTGTCTAATTATCACTGTTCATGAGATACAGCCTGGTGACAGACAGACAGCGGAGCCTCAGTAATAGGGTGCCGTTTTACCCTTTGGGTACGGAACCCTAAAAATGACCTAATAAAGGTCGCTGTTGGGCGGGAGAAGTAGGTAGGTATGCGAGGGTCGTAGCAAGTTGAGATCCGTGATCTCTGCCTGGTGCGGATAAAGGTACAGATAAAGTGACAGTATGTACCTAGGTATAGCCTATGAAGACAGTTACCTGTGTGAATGGTTCACCTTCCTCTAACATAAGCTGAGTGAATCTCTCCTTAGTGAGGTACCCGCGGCCTTCCTTGTCGAAGTACCGGAATGCAGCTAGGAGCATCTCTGCACTTGCTGGGTAGAACCTGTCACAGAGAGGGTTTCCCGGCCAGGTTTTTAAGTGAGATGGCATTGCTCTGTCTTATCTATTAATCTCATCAATAGATAATTTTTGAAGTAAAATTTCTTTACGCACGCTTGGGGATGGGGAGTAAGCTGGTAAATGCGTTACGAAAAGTGCGAACCGAAGTTGAGAGGGAGATATAAGTTAGTGAAGATAGAAAGAGAGTTACGTCTGATATATTTTTAAACGTTAATGTGCGAGTGCGAGTTGCGTCTGTCCAGAATGAACACAGACAATTCGACCAGCAGACGTGTGGACAATTTTGTAATTGATCAATTAAAGGAATTAATATTTTGAAAAATAAATTTTACTTCAGTCGTGTGGTCTAAAGCACACTCATTGTTTTTTTTAGTTTAGCCTCATTTTAATTAATAAGTTAAAACTCTAATATTTTTTTTACATTTGTTATTAAATTTTGACCAGTTTAATTATTGATCGACCGAATCGAGATCTCTAAATAAATTAGGAAAATCGGCGTTGTATGTATGTTTGTTTGTCCGAGGCAAGGGCGGATCCAGGGGGAGGGTCATGGGAGTCATGACCCCCCCCCCCCCGTGGGCGGGGTCCAGGACCTAGGTGGACCACTAATTAAAATTGTTATACATGATTTTGTTATTTAATTAAAGGTATTTTTAAGTACAGTATGTAAGTACATTAATAAAATACCTACTTTTTACTTGTATCCATGATTATAAAAATTAAATTATGACTTCTTGTGACTGGCCACGACTGTGTGACTGTTTTTATGGGAGACTCGCGAGATCTCAGTTCAGTAATTATGTAGGTACTATGGACATGTTCCAAAATAAATGCATTAATAATAACTATAAGCTAATTTACTAATTCAACATTATTTAAAAAAAAAACTTGAATTTCAATAAAAAAATGAGGCCGTCATGGGACGCCCGGGCCCGGTAGATGTGAAACGGATGGTTATTGAAAGAATTTATATTTAAACAAAACCGTTTATTGCACCACGGAGGTCGCTATAATTATTGGCGACCTCCGTGGCGCAGTGGGTTAATAGCCAGCTGAGACTCAGGAATTTGCAGGTACGATTCCCGCCGTGCAACAAATGTTTGCATGATTTACAGATTTGTTTGTTCTGATTGTTGTTTTTAAAAGTATGTATTTACAAAAAAAGTATTTACTTTTATTTGTGTATTCTATCAGATAACTGGTTCCCAATGATACAAGCTTTGATTAGTTTAGGGCTAGATGGCGCTGTGGGAAATGTCCAGCCAGCATTATTTAAGTTTATTAAAATAGAAGGTTGATGTGGCAGCTCGGATACGCATGATGAACAGAGATTCGAGCGGACTCCACCCCATACAATGATCTATTGGTCTATGTACCTAGAATAAGTAAATGTAGGCACTTACCTATGTTCTAACATGACTTTACACATGAAAGGTAGAAAATTAACAAGAGGGACATTGCCAGTAGCTTCCTTGTTCTCAGTAGCCAAGATTACTTCTTGGATCTCCGCTTCGGTTGGACAGCAACCTAAACAATTATTTTACTATCAGAATAAAGTTTTTCTTTATAATGTATTTATGACTAAAAACTCACCTAAAGAGCGTAGGATAGTTCCTATTTCTCTCACATCAACTACTTGTTTTCCAGAATGGTCGAATACCTCAAATGCTTCCATGATTTTTTTCTCCAAATCATTGTTTGGTTGAACTGCAAAGTAGTTATAGACGAGATTATTATTTACATTACAAAAGTAAATTTAAACTAAAGAATTAGATGTAGGTACATAATTACTTTTGGGCTCCTCTTTTCGAGCCATGATAACAATAAATTTAGTGAGATTCTGCTGTAATATCAAGAAAAAATATCGAATTTATTTGTGCCGGAACCGTACCGTATCCAAGTTACAAACTGACTGAATAAAATATTTTTTGAAAAATCCCTCTAATAGATCGAACCGGAAGTTCATTGGAAAGGTTTACAATTGGTTAAGGGTGAGTTATTTACGATAATTTTCCTAGTTTGCTGGATGGTGCATGGTTTAAAATGAACAACACCATTATGGCAATATTTATTGACTTGTCTATGGATGATGGTGGCTGGTGGATTCCCAACCAAACTAACTCTAACGTAGTACGTCTGTGACTCTAACCAAACTTCCTATGCCGCCATCTTTCTTGGCTTGGCGCTTTCTTGTTGTAATTTTTCGCAAGTAATGTTTGATTTTACGTAATTTGTGGTGTTTTTAGTGATAATAAGTTAGTTCAGTGGCTTGTGAAGCGGATACTATAAAAAAATTAAACCATGGATCCTGCTAAAATGAAAGTTGTGGATTTACGGTCGGAGCTTGGTGCTCTTGGCTTGGATACGAAAGGAAACAAGCCGGCTTTGGTGGAGCGACTGAAGAAGGCACTGGAAGCTAAAACGGGAAAATGTGAGTTTACAACCCATAGTAAAACAAGTAAAACCTTGGAATCGACAAATTTAAATAACATAATTGCGTGAAATTACGAAATCTTTCAAACAAATTTAACGATCGATGGCTTGCACGTGTACCAATACCAACCAATGATTTGTGTATGGGTTTAGGTACAAACCGTAAATTCATGTGCTCTTAACTAGAATGTTGCTAAATACAGTACCTAAAAGCAAACATAAGGCGATTTGTAATTTTTTATCAGAACATTGTTGAAAGTCTAGAGTGCAAAAAAATGTTTTTACCGGGAACGTCTAAAAAACGAAACTTTGTGCTTGTTAGAGTAGCTAATGAAACAAATGCACAATTTTAGTGATAGCTGGAGTTTAGGAAATGGGCACTGATAC
The DNA here is from genome assembly GCA_918857605.2 of Philereme vetulata. NCBI lineage: Eukaryota > Metazoa > Arthropoda > Insecta > Lepidoptera > Geometridae > Philereme > Philereme vetulata. The sequence continues at coordinate 5,920,002 of OU975425.1, forward strand.
AAAAGAGCAAAATTTTATTTTTGACAATTTATTTCAATTGTGTCAAAAAAAAATCGAGTCCCAGTAGGTAGGTACATAGTTATTCTAATCACTTTTATTGAGCTTCACGTACACGTACAAAATTTTATTTAGTCTGGATATTAATATTTGCTAGTAGGGTGCAGGCTGCTCAAGATCAGCAGTGGACTTCCCTATGTTAAATGACAAACAGAGTGTTCATTTTAGGGCCCATTTTTCAATACCCCTAAACAACTAAACTGCAGATGGTCTGCAGATATTTGATATAGGTTTGAGTATTCTCATAGTACAAGCTTTGCTTAGCTTTACTTAGGCTAAATAGCACTGAAATGTTCACCATTATTATTATAAATATCAGACTAATAAAAAGTGAAATTACATGACATTTTATCTGAGGATTGAATAACTAGCCCTTAGTGGCACATGAAATTGTTAGTCAAAGGGTTAACCAACTTGTTTTCACCAGAGTAGGCTAGCTCATTGTAATATTATAACAATGGAAAGCATTATTCTGGTGTCAGTATGTTATGAAGTGCCACTAAAATATAGGCCATATCAGATGTCAATATAGGCTCCAGTTATAGGTCTATCAATCACACTCAATTTATAAATGTGAAAGTTTGGATGTTTGATTATTTGGGCTCACCTTTTCAATGTATGTATACTGTGAGCAAGGACTTTTATTTAATTTTATATGTATTATACATATAGTAAGCCTACATGTGAAGTGGCGAACTCCAGATACCTATAGTTTTTGTGATATTAATTTATGAAAATGCAAAATTGAGGGGATAATCGCTTGAAATCAATGTCGAACGTCCATTTTACCATCGATTATTTTGACACTAAATTGACATTGACAGTGACTCCAAAAAAAGTTACCTCTCCCCCCCCAAACCCTCTCCCCCGCCCCCTAGTTTTTTTAGCAGAAATTTCTATAATTGCGTACCACCAAAATATATTACAACAAATTGTTTTCACTTGAACAGTACTGGCTGACACGACTATCCTTGACACATCAACTGAAGACGCTGAAGATACACCTAAGCGCCCCGGGCCTGCAGCCAGGACTCGAAGAAGATCCTCCTCAGTTAGGGTCACTGCTACGCCGGCAAAAGTAAGTTTTGATAATCATACAACAGCAAAAACAAGTGATATACCTTACAATGCATTTGAATGTGCCATGATTTCTTGATGGAAATTGGAAATTGGATGGAAATTGCTTTGCTAGTTTCTCTCAACTACAAGACAATCTCAATTGTATTTATACAGGAATGGACTTACATCAAATTCATACAGGTATTTTTATGCAACATCTTTCATCCATCATTTCTACCCAAACTCACATTTGATTTATACTTACACACGTAACATTGATTCAGTCAGTCGCCAGAAAGACTCAATATTGCATCAAACCTAAAATGGGAAGAACATATCACCACAATAGTTAGATTTCCAATTCATTCACCTATTTACACAGATTTTTTTCAATTATTGACCTTAGAAATATGGTAATTGATTTAAATACATGAAAGATTATATTAGAATAAGAAAGTTTTGTTTAACAACATTTTCCTTACCCATATATTTTCGCTAAAATAATTTAATTTTTGCCAAAGGTGGGAAACGGCAACGCCGCGCGCGTGGTAATTTATGTTTCATAGCAAATTGACAATGTCGCGTCGTCAGTATACAGTACTCTGTATACTGACGACGTATCCTTGTATGTATACTCTGTATACTTGATTTCTAGGCTACTGCCTAGAAATCAAGAGACATTTTTAATATTAACTTTTGTATGTATAAATGAAATATGTAATTTTGAAATAAAAATACTGAAAAGTTATTACTCCATTCCTCTATTGAACATACAGTTATTTATTCTTCACTAATCATTAGTTACGAACTTCATCTCGTCCAATCCACAGCAACCGCGCAGAGAATCGCCTGAGCCGATTCCCGAGGAAGTTAAGGATGAAGACCGCTATTCCCCTGGAGCTACTTCCTCAGATAATGAGCAGGAGCCTGAACGTTCTAAGGCACCGGACAGAAAACCATCACCGGAACCTGACAAGTCACCTGAGAGAGAAACTTCACCAGAACCTGAAAAATCTCCCGAGAAGGAAAGGCATGTACCTATCTTTACATATTACCTATAAAATGAAGTCGCTTCCGCTGTCTGTCCCATTAGATCTTTTAAACTACTCGACGGATCTTAATACAGTTTTCAGAAATAGATAGAGTGATACATAGTAACTGCGTAAGTAACTGTTTGTAACCTTTTCCGAACTAAACGGCTTAATGGATCGTAATGAAATTTGGCAAGGAGATAGATTATATCCTAGGGAAGGACATAAGGTACTTTTTACTAGAGTGCGCAAAGGAGGGTAATGTTTTTACTGAAATACCATGCATGCGAAGCCGCGGGCGAGTCAGCTAGTTTTATATAAATAAAATAGTCAAATGTCGAAATTCTACCATAGTTCATTAATATTTCTTAGCTTATTGTTAGCGTTCGCCCCTCCCTCTACTATGCCAAATTTTACACTGCTATGCGCGCAATAAGTATAAAAAGGGGTGCAAAGTTTTTTTCTTCACATTATTCTTTTTCTTCACGTATTCTTAATATGTCAGCTTGTCCCATCTAAGATTCGCCAATGTGTTCTGCCTACCATGACTTATGGTGCCGAGTCACGGTTGCTCACGCAGGAGGTTAAGAGTTGCACAGAGAGCCATGGAGCGTACCATGCTAGCATCAAACTCTTAGATCGAGTTCCAAACGTCGAGATTTGAGATCCGTAGACGAACGAAGGTTCATAACGATGGGAATCGAGTTATGGAACTCAAATGATCTTGGGCGGGACACTTGGCAAGACGTGGTGATGACAGGTGGAGCAGGGTAGCAACTGAATGGTGGCTGAGGAAAGGCTGTAGAAGGGTAGGACGTCCGGCAGCGAGATGGGTGGACGACATCGTTAAAGACGCGGGCCGTCAGTGGGTGAGACTAGCGCAGGATCGTGGCGGATGGCACAAACTTGGGGAGACCTATACCCAGCAGTGGGTGAAGTCGGGCTGTGGATGATGATAATGATGATTGTAAATATGGATTTTCGCACCTATATACTCTATATCTATACTAATTGTAGTTATTAGTACTTTTATAATTTCGAACGTATGTAACTCTCTCTGTCTGTTTGTTACGTTTTCATGACTTAAACGGCAGGATCCATTTCAATGAAATTTGGTATACAGTTACATTAAGTCCTGGTTTGAGGCATAGCCTACTTTTAATTGACAAACCAAGAGTGCGAAGCCGCGGGAAGGCTAGTTTTTTATATTAATGTTGTGTTTTAAATTTAGTTCACCAATTCGTGAACGGTCTCCGCTCAAGGTGAAATCACCAGCGGTGGGACGCACACCCGTGAAGGAGTCTCCTGTGGTCAAGTCACCAGCTAAGAGCACTCCCGAGAAGAAAGAGGATAGCGTTGAGGAGAAGTAAGTTATTTTAAGTTTTACCTGGTATTATCTGAAGCAGCTGACTATTAAAAGCACCATTAAAAAGAATAACCAGCCTTGTTACTTGCTTTATTCTTTTCTGGCTTAGTAGTAGAAACAGGCGGAAAAAATTACGTTTTAAAGTGATCCTTGTGAGTTTGAGTATAAATTATTGAATGGATATGTTTATGCCATTGCGCGTTTTAATTCTTCTTTCACGGAATGTTTGTACAAATAAAACTTTGTAAAACTTAAACTTTGTAACAATGTAAAACTTTTATGCTGCCAAGTTGTTTCTGTAAGTGAAAACCTATTATTTGGTTTTCTTATTTATTTGTTCGATAATTTTAGCTGTTACGATTCCATGAAAATAAATATAAAATCATTAAATGGGGTTATTTTTACAATTTTGAGTCACTTCCTGTTTATTTGCATGATAAATCGTTAGTTTCAGGTCAAAATATAACTAAAAAATATAGGTGTATATACAATGCTGTGCATAAATGTATTAAATAAAACTGACATTTGTAATATATTTTTGACATACCAATATTATGCAATGTAATTAAATCTATACATATATGTATATAAAAACTAGTCCCTGTTTCCCTTGGTCACGCCATAACTGGAGAACGACTTACCGATTTTGATGAACTTTGGTCTAGAGATTGACCGGCATTGTGATATAGGCTACTTTTTACCTGACTGCACAAAAGGAGGGTAATAAAAAATTGACATACCACGCGTGCGCGAAGCCGCGGGCGAATCAGCTAGTGGTCAATAAATGAATACTTATTTCCTGTCATTATAAATCTAAAATTAGCATTCCGGATTATCAAACATAAAAATGTAGTTACAAAGTGAGCACAGAGCGTACATCAACATCTATCTAATCAGCTCACATACATCGACTACGGGGTATAGGCATCATTTGCACGCCGTGCATATATCGCAGGAATTTTGTGTGAATCCGCCGTTTGCATACGGCGTCGTCAGTTTAAAAACGCTCGCTGTTATGTAATATGCCGAAGGCGAAATGACGTATGCTTAATTGAAGTATGCTTCGATTAAGTCTACTTTTTGCGTATTTGACAATCCCATGATAGGACAAATAAGATGATGTAATAACTGATATAAAAGTCCGACAGGTGCAAGAACCATGTTCGAAATTCAAAATTGTTCTGAAATACGAAATGTTTTTGAATTGCTCATGAGAGCATGGAGTTCCTAAACTTCGCTACAGTATTAATACTTCTTTAATGTGAGATTAGAATCTAATAAAATGTTTGTAGAAGGAATTTTGTTAGTCCTGTTGTATGAGAATACTTTTTAATCAAATTTGACTAACTTCAGCTGTTCAGATTTTTTTCATCCTATACAGTAAAATGATCCTTACAAAGGACTGCATCAATCGGAATCAAAAAAAAATTTACCAACTTGATTCATTTTAAGGCGCTACTCACACTTGACCAAAAAATTTTTAATCCAAATTGTTTTTCTTCGAAAACGAGCTGATGTTTTAAAAGAAACTGCACCTGTATCTCCTCTGGTTATGGCTGCTGCCGTACTGTTACAGTTAAAAAAAAAACACTGTATAATGACACGGTAATATACATTTTACCTTCAGCATATTACATAACAGCGAGCGTTTCTAAACTGACGACGCCCTATGTAAACGGCGGGTTCACACTAAATTCCTGCGACACATACATTATATTACAAATACCTACTAATGTATATTATATCTCTCATTGATGTTTGTGTTTCAGGGCATCTTCACCCAAAGACATCAAGCAAGATTCCGTAGACGGTGAGTTTTTATTTACAAAGCTTATTAATTTGCTTCAACTTTTCTTTTTAGTACAAGTAAGGAGTGGAACTCACTTCCGGCGTATGTTTTTTGGACCAATATAATCTCCGAGTCTTCAAGACTCATGTAATCAGCTAAGAGTGAATAGGTTCTTTCTAGGCGAGCGTGCTCCATCTTCAATCACACCATCAGGTGTCACATTCAAACAACCTTTATAGGTGGTTTGAATTTTAATTTTTTTATGGTAATGAATTTGATAAAAACCTATTTTACAACAATACTAGCCATTATCCCTACCCTTGTTTAAATTTAATGTCGTTCGTAAGAAAACACGTAGTATAGAAAAACATCTAGACCCAGAACAAATATCTGTAGATCATGCAAAAATTTGTTCCGCTGCGGGAATCGAACACGCTACTTCCTTCGTCACAGCAGGCTATTCGTCCACTGCGCCTGCGCCACAGAGGTCGTCCTGGATTGAAGCTTAGGCTACTTTTGAGACAAACCACGCGTGCGAAGTCGCAGGCGATAGCTAGTTTATATTAATATTCTGGATGGATAATACCACTTAAACTATTTACAGAACCAATGGAGATTCCTGACTCCGCCGAACCTAAAGAGGCCAGCAAGGAAGACAAACCGGAGAAGATGGATCAAGATGGTAATGAAAATGCAGATGGGGATAAGGACAAAGAGAAGCCCCGGGAAAGGAAGAGCCGATTTGAGGTAATAAAAATATCCATGTTACGAACATTTTTCACTAAAAACGAGTTATTACACTAATATTATAAACGCGAAAGTTTGGATGTTTGTTTGGATGTTTATTTGTTTGTTACACAATCACGCCGTAACGGTTGAACCGATTTCGATGAAATTTGGTGTATACGTAGATTTAAATCAAGACAAATCAAATAATTTATTTTCACAGAAGTATAACATTCATGCTATTCACAGGACAGTATGTGAACATTAAGAGATTATAACCTAGATCACCACATAGGCTCCCATTTATCCCATAAATCAGTTCCCATGGGATAGAAATGGGATGATGGGCGAAGCCGCTGGCAACAACTAGTTTACCATTTTCTTATTATAATTTTAAAGTGTTATCTGTAGCTACGGGATTTTTTAAATTGGCCAAAAAATAATGAACGAGCATGGGTATTGACCTGTAACCTTCTTGATACGGGAAAATAATTCCAATTATTTTTATAACATTTCAAAAACTTAAAATTAGCCAACAGATCACTGTTATACTTAATACGGGATACGCTGGATAATGCTGGACATTTCACACAGTATGATCTAGCCCCAAACTAAGCAAAGCTTAGGGGAACCAGATAACTGATGACATACTTATATACATTTTTTTTAATACTTACATACATTTAATATATACAAAAATACCCAAACCAGGAACAAATATCTGAAGACCTTGCAAACATTTGTTCCGCAGCGGGAATTGAACCCGCAACCTCGTGCGTCTCAGCTGGCTATTCGCCCACTGCGCCACAAAGGTCGTCATATCTAGTATACAAATCTTCTATTAAGTTGTATACCAATCACACTAATATTATAAATGCACAACTTTGGATGTTTGTTTATTTGTTTGTTACTCAATCACGTCGCAACGGCTGAACCGATTTCGATGAAATTTGGTATATACGTAGATTATAACCCATTTATCCACCATAAATCATATATCTACCATAAATCAGGTTCCATGGGATAAAAATGAGGTGTCAAGTTTTTATAGAAAAAATATTTTAGCCTTCGTTACCGCTTTACACATAGTTTATACTTTACGTGAGTTTTTCTGTATTTCTAGGTTACCTACACATTTTGTATTGTAACGTTCGAAGTCGCGGGCAACAGCTAGTACAAAATATTTTAGTTGGCGAAAAAATGTTTAAATATTAAAATTGAGTGGTGGTCCCTAGAGATAAGTAACCACCCGGGTTAAAATACATGAGTGGGTTAAAACCCAATTATCACCCAAGTCATTCCACCCACTGGGTTGTTTGAGCGGGTGAAAATGAAATAAGTAGTAATTATTAACAATGACGTCTATTAAAGGTACCTAGGTACCTTTAAACTTCTTTAGCTCCATCTATATGTATGTATATTTATATACAGAGTGTTTTTTTTAACTGGGATAGTACGGTAGCACCCATAACTAGAGGAGATACAGGTGCAGTTTCTTTTAAAACATTAGCTCGTTTTCTAAGAAAAACATTTTGTTATTAAAATTTTTTTGGTCAAGCGTGAGTAGCGCCTTAAAATGAATCAAGTTGGTAATTTTTTTTTGATGCCGATCGATGCAGTTCTATGTAAGGATCATTTTATTGTGTAACACTTTTGTACAATAGAAGAGATTAAATAAAACGATGTATGTGTTTCAATACATATAATTGACAGAATAAGAGAAGTCGGTAGAGCGAGTAGGTTCGTTACATTCAATTACTTATACATGTGGCAAGATCAAGAGAGGCTGATCATAAATGACTTGGTTTAACAATGGTATACACTTAGATTACAAAATATAGTTATATTATTTTATAGTGAGGGTGGTACAAACAGAGTTTGGCTTTAAGAGCACAGAATTCTTAAGGCTTTTGGCCTAATGGTGCAACAACTACAGAATGTGTTGAGCACACCTAGCAGCATAAATTTATTTAGTATAATAAAGGGGGCGCCATCTGACGAGAGCGTCAGAAAAGAGAGAAATGATTCTGGGGTTCAACCCGGATAAAAATAATGGAAGAGATGCACCTCGTGTTATTTTCGTCGATCGTCCCTGGCGTCTGCTCTCGGACAGATGAAACGGGCTTGAGCTGCGGCGGTAGGCTTCGTGGGCAGGCGTGGTCGCGGCGTGCGCCAAGGCAGCTAGCAGGTTGACCGATGAACGACCTCGTGGCGGTAGGCTTCGTGGGAAGGCGTGGTCGCGTTAGACTTCGAGGTAGCCAGCAGGATGGCTGAAGAACAACCACGCTTCTCGACGGCTCAGATGATAGGTTTGACGGTTGTCAGGTGTAGATATGGAGAAGTAAGAAGAAACTAGAAAGATCAGGAGCAAAGACCGTGAACGACTTCCCGACTTCACACGAATTCACAATAAAAAGTACAGGGATTACACCAGAGTTTAATACTGTAGCACGTTGCTGGCCGCCCGATGGTCTCTCCGTAGGACGGAGTGACTTGCGGTCGGCTGCTTGGCGCGGATCTAGGTTGGGTGGTAAGAGGGGTGGGGGTGGGGAGGGATGAAGGGATGTCTACGTCTGAGTCTGTCGACGTATTCTGGTCGTTTTCTGTGACCAGTTCCCGCGGATATGGCTTACTCTTTGGGGTCTATCTGTGAGAGGAGCTAGTTCTCGTAGGTGAGAGTAAGCGGAGTTTCCCAGGCGCGCAAACATCCTGGTTGCTAGGCGGCCTATAAATTGGTCTAAGCTCTCAATTTCTAGGTTACGCTGGATAGTGCTGTTCCGGACGTACCGTGGCGCGTCTACGATGGTCCTGAGGCAGAGGCTTTGCTGACTTCGCAGTATCTTTCTGTGGCCATTGGCTAACAAAGCATACCATGCGGGGGTCGCGTATGTAAGACGCGGACGGACATAGGTCTTGTAAAGTCCAACCTTCATTCAGAGGGCGAGGACAGACGACTCTGCCTTTTTATACCCGAGAACTTCCACCGTCTTTTAATAATTATTAAAATCGAATGTTCCTCGACATTCTAGAATGAAAATGATGCAATACTTTTGGTGATGCCATACAGGAAAAATTTGACACATCCGGCGTCACTCCAGATAACGATGTTTCTCACATCAGTTTTGCATCAGTCAAAGTCACTGATTGAATTCGGTCTTTTATTATTTAAGATTTTTATTTTTATTATGTTTCTAATAAGCAATCATCATCATCATCAGCCGGTAGACGTCCACTGCTGAACATAGGCCTCCCCCTTAGATCGCCACAACGAGCGGTTGGTAGCCGTTTGCGCCCAATGGCTCCCCGCGATTCTTACTAGATCGTCGGTCCACCTTGTGGGGGGCCGGCCTACGCTGCGTCTTCCAGTCCGTGGTCTCCACTCGAGAACCTTTCTTCCCCAACGGTTATCGATTCTACGAGCGATGTGGCCTGCCCATTTCCACTTCAACTTGCTAATTTTGAGTGCTATGTCGGCAACTTTAGTTCTTCTGCGGATTTCCTCATTGCGGATTTTGTCACGCAAAGAAACCCTGAGCATAGCCCTCTCCATAGCTCGTTGAGCGACCTTGAGCTTGGTCATGAGGCCATGAGTAAAGGACCACGTTTCAGTGCCATAGGTCATCACTGGCAATACACACTGGTTGAAGACTTTAGTCTTCAGGCTCTGGGGAATTTTGGACGAGAAGATATCGCGAAGTTTCCCGAACGCTGCCCAGCCGAGTTGGATTCTTCGTGCGACCTCTTTGTCGAAGTTGGACTTACCTAATTGGACAGTTTGTCCTAGGTATACATATTCGTCGACAACTTCGAGAGTATCGCCCCCAACAACTACCGGTACGGGCGCAACATGGATATTTGACATGATTTTCGTCTTATCCATGTTCATTTTAAGACCCACCTGTTGGGAGACTCTACTGAGGTCGTTGAGCATGGTACCGAGTTCCTCGAGCGATTCGGCCATAATGACTATATCATCGGCAAAACGAAGGTGAGTGATGTATTCGCCATTGATATTGATGCCAAGTCTGTCCCAGACCAAGAGTTTGAAAACGTCCTCCAATGCGTTCGTGAACAGTTTCGGAGAAATTACGTCTCCCTGTCTCACGCCTCTCTGCAATTGGATTGGTTCCGTACTCTGGTCCTGTAGACATAGTGGCGTTACTATACAAACACTTCAACACTTCGATATACCTATAGTCGATTTGGCATCGCTGAAGAGACTGCAGTACCGCCCAGGTCTCGATTGAATCGAAGGCTTTTTCATAGTCCACAAACGCTAGACATAACGGCCGATTATACTCCTCGGTCTTCTGTATAATCTGGCGTAGCGTGTGGATGTGGTCTATGGTACTAAAGCCTTTTCGGAAACCGGCTTGTTCGGAAGGCTGGAAGTCATCGAACCTGCGTGCGAGACGGTTCGATTACGAACCGTCTCGCACGCAGGTTCGATGACTCTCGAAAACAGCTTGTAAACGTGGCTCAAGAGCGAGATGGGCCTGTAGTTCTTTAATAAGGTTTTATCACCTTTTTTAAAGAAAAGCACCACCACGCTCTTATACCACGCTTTTGGCGTGGTTCCTTCGAGGACGACGGAGTTAAATAACTTCTGGAGGACTTGAAGTACCGGTTTTCCACCCGCTCTCAGAAGTTCTGTCGTAACTCCATCCTCACCTGGTGCCTTGTTGTTTTTAAGCTGTTTCAGAGCGATCCTAATCTCGTACAGGCTGATGTCCGGGATGTCTTCGGTATAGTGTCGGGTTAGTTTGGCTCTGGTGTCCTGAGCCAACTGACCAACGGGGTTTTGTGTTGAGGTGTACATCTGTCCATAGAACTTTTCGACCTCTCTCAGAATCTCCGGTTTCGACGAAATGATAGTGCCGCTGTCGGTCTTCAGCTTAGTCATTTGGCTTTGCCCTATAGACGAATGCTTTGCAAACACTTTTGAACCTTTGTTCCTTTCTATTGCGACCTTAATACGAGATGTATTAAAGGTACGCAGATCGTGTCGCATAGATTTCGAGATTCGTCTATTAAGCACGCCGTATGCCGACATATCAGCTGAAGACTGCAATCTCATTTCATCCCGGTCCTCCATTAGCTTAATGGTTTCATCTGAGAGTTTCTGGTGCTTAGTTCGGCGGGGGGCCTTAAAGAACTTAGATCCCACCGCTTGGACAGTTTCCACCAACCCGTTGTTTATCTCGTCAATATCATTGCAGCTGGCTAGGCACTGGAAGCGATTGTGCAGTTCTAGCTGAAAGCTCTCGGGGTTTTGGATTTGGGCAGGATTTGGACGGAGCGCAGACTTCATCAGACGTGCCCTTTCAAGCTTAACATCGATATTCAATGTGCCTCTAACAATGCGGTGATCGCTCCCGGTTTTCACCCTGCTGATCACAGAGACATCATTAAATATTTGCTTCTTGGTCGTCATAATGAAGTCTATCTCATTTCTAGTGAAACCGTCGGGGCTTATCCACGTCCACTTTCTGGCTGGCCGCTTCTCATAGAAGGAGTTCATCATGAAGAGGCCCTCCTTCTCCATGAAGTCGGCCAGTCTCTGGCCCCTTCGGTTCCGCCGCCCGAATCCAAATAGCCCCACTCTCAGCTCATCGTTTTTCCTTGTGCCTAGCTTTGCGTTGAAGTCCCCCATTACAACCGTGAAATGAGTCTTGGAAGTATGTATCGCCTCGGAGATCTCCTCATACATGGCTTCCACTTCATCGTCTGGGTGTGTCGAGGTCGGCGCATATACCTGTATGACCTTCAACGAATACCTTTCGGTAATTCTGAGTATAAGGTATGCTACCCTGTTCGACACACTGTCGACTTTTGTCACGTTGTTAACGAGGGACTTGCGGACGAGAAACCCGACACCACCCTGGGATAGTTGATCTCCCTCCCGGTAGAAGAGCAAGTTACCGGAGTTAAGGATCATCGTGTCCTGACCCTGTCTTCGGACTTCCGACAATCCTAGGATGTCCCAACGTAGCTTGCTCAGTTCTTCTTCCAGCTCTACAATCTTCTCGACTAATAAGCAAAGGATTATTTAATTCAAGTATATAAAATGTTTCTAATAATTAAAATTGATTATCGATCAATAAAGTATGTAGTGAATTTCTTTGAGATACATACAACGCCATCTGCAGTAAACATGGCGAACCATGACGAGAACACGCTCGGATTTCGGTGCATTGAAAAAAAAACGAGTTATTGAGCGTTTGTGCAGTTAGTGCGCCGCCATGTCGCTAGATGTCGTGGTATGTAGTGTTGTATTAGTATAGTGTTACATTAAATTAAAAATGTAGCGTGTCATGAATTTGCACACGTTTTAATTGTATCGGATGAAAAAAATCTGAGCAGCAAAAGTTAGTCAAATTTGATAAAATGTATTCTCATACAACAGGACAAAGCAAAATTCCTCCAACAAACATTTTATTAGATTCTAATTGCACAATAAAGAAGTATTAATACTGTAGCGATTAAGAAGTTTAGGAACTTCGTGCTCTCATGGGCAATTCAAAAACATTTCGTATTTTAGAACCATTTTGAATTTCGAACATGGTTCTTGCATCTGTCGGACTTTTTTATCAGTCATTACATCATCTTATTTGTCCTATCATGGCATTGTCAAATACGCAAAAAGTAGACTTAATTGAAGCAAGTGATGTAGTCTAATGCGATAGCAGTTTTATCGATCTCTGCCATTTATATTAAAATTCTCACAAAAATTAATAAACGTTCATCAAATGGTTTTACCCCTTACCAAAATGAAGGGTTGTTAAAATTATAACTTGTACTGGTAATTTATGGGTCTATGTTTGTGTCATCGGGTAACCTCAAAAAGTAACAACTTTTGTACGGTGTTATTTGTCAGATAGCTATGTGTAACTTTATCAGAAACCTGTGAAATGGGCCCTAAGTGTTAAAAACGACGAATAAAACTTACGTCTTTTAGTTTTCAACTGGTAATAACGACATATATTTATTCATGCGCATTATTATTTTCATCATGATCTTGCAAAAAATAGTTCCATTTCTGTAGGTAAATAATGATCTCAGTAAGTTTTAGTTAAATATTGAACTAGATTATCCTTAGATTATAGATAACAGCACCCTTTTGTACCCTATAACATTTTAATCAAACCCAAAATCGGGTCCAATCGATAATGACAATATTTTGTGTCACCGCACTGGCCGAGTAGTGGTAAAAATAATGTTTTAAGGAAATGTCATGTCTATTCTGTATCCCTATTTTTTTATTTGTCAATGGCAAATGCACAAAACCGTGCGACGCCAAGAAAGAAAAATAAAAAGGAAATGTCAACCTTATTTTGAGGAGCATACAGTAAGTACATAAGTTATTTTCTGCTGCTGCCTGCCATCTGTTGTGGAATTGCTGAACTTTTTCGTAAATCGAAGATGGTAGATTCAAAATACGAAACATCGTAAATAAATTTTTTATCGATAGCAATTTGCCAAGTCAAGCGTGCGTAAAGAAGTTCTACTTAGTAATAAATCGATCTTAATTTAATTCCGACTTTTATTAATTTTCCAGCTTTAAGTGTCTATTAGAACGCTACTATTAATTTAATATTTTAATTACGTTCCTAGTAGGTACCTACCAAAGTGGGCACCTACCTTATTTTAACTTTGGCATTAAAATAGCCAAATACCCATTTTCACCCAGCAAAATGGGTTAAAATCGGGTTAAAACCCAAATCACTAGGTTATAACCCAAATGGGTAGAATGGGTTTTCACCCATTACCCATCTCTGGTGGTCCCCACACTAGGACTTGCCTGTATCTCGCGAGGCCGGTGTACTATCACAGTTTAAATATATACGGTATCTGGTAGGCATACTAAGAATATTACTCATGAATGTACATACAATATGAAATAAATTACATATATGAAATGATTAGTTACTCTTGTATGTGTTTGCAGAACCGTGAACTGACCGAGGAAGAAGAATGGGATCAGTTGAACGAGCGGCTGCAGCAGAAAGAGAAGGAGCGCATCGAGAGGGAGAAGAAACAAGCTGAAGATGACGCGAAGAAGCTAGAAGAAGTGGCCAATGTAAGTAGTCGCCAATCTGCGTAACCTAGGCACGGGGGGGGGGGGGGGACTCTCAATCATTTTTAATAAAATCTATCTACAGACTTAAAAGTTGCCTGGAACATTTACACTGAAAACTCCATAGAGCACGTATTAATACACATCTTGCCTGTCATCCCTATGGTTATAATTTTTTTTTGTTCTCTTTGCGATCCACAATCAGTTCGAGGACTATAGGCGGATGGGTTAAGTGATTTTTGGCGTTCGAGGCCAAGACAGCTTAGTCCTTCTTCCCTTCTTTTGAAGCAGCAAGCGGATTGTCCTCACATGAACTCTTTTCAGCTGCTTTGTGTCAGAACGATTTTCCACCAGAGCTCTTGTCAGCGGATTTTCATGGTTTTTTAGGCGATCCAGGTATCTTTTCCTCTTGAAGCCCATTTTTGGTCAATAGTGGGAACTTCTAGGTATTCATGGTCCTTGTTGGTTGTGAACCATGAGGCATTATTTTGTCTACTGTTACTGTTATACATGAATTGTTTGTTATTTAGTTCTATGGGGTATCTTCTAAGCCCAAGGTCTGATCAACTGACTGTGATCTCCAATACAATACCCTAACTGCGATATATCAACTGTTTGTTGTTGAGGAGTTCTATGCCCTTCAAAGTCTTGTCAAAGTATGTATCTTCAACGTCCATGATCGGACCAGTTGAACACTGATAGTTCCCCAAATAAATATTCGCTTGTAATTTCCAAAAACAATTACTACGTCGCGATGCGACAATCTCACTTCGTCAGATTGAACAAAACACATTGTTTAATCTGACGAAGCGAGATTGTTTTAGACAAATTTTGTATCTGTATCTTTGAGATTTTACATATAAACCATATTTTTTGGTGGTGCATCTCCAGACAGTGCCATCGATTACGCTAGTTGGAACTAGTTTTTAAATCGAAATAAAAAGCCCTCATTGGTCGAGCAACAAACATACATAAACATACAGCCTAACATATCGTTGAGAACCTGCTCCTTTTTAAAGTCGGTTGAAAAGTGCGCGCCAGCGCTGCCTTGTGTGTGTTGTTTCGCTTATTCACAAGAGTACTCGTGATTCACAATATAAATGTGTATATAAAACATACATATGTCTTTAGTCCAACAACTGAAATAGAACGACGTCATACCGAAATTCAAAGATACTTTCGCGTTTGCAGCGCCAGAAAGTTTAGGGTATACAATTTCGGTACATAAATTTTACCTTAGTTGTGGCTTGTTGCCCCGATTTTGGTACCCAAATAGAAAAACGGTTAAGTGTAGGAAGTATATAGTTAAATAAACCTTTACCGAACTTAATAAACGCTGATAAACATTTCGAAGTGTACTGAAGAGTGCCTGGTCCCATCCCCATGTATAAGAAAAGAAAGTCATAGATAAAGATATTTTTTGTTCTGAATGTAGAGGAAATACATTTATTTAGTCAAGTTTGGTATAGCCAACGTCATAGTCAGTTTAAACTTTCATGAGTCCGACTCGCACTTGGCCGGTTTTATTATTATTATTATGTTTGCACGCCTTGGCGAGGAAGAATAAAATTTGTAGGAATAATTATGGTTTATAATATCATTACTTAGACATTAGTTTATTGGATAATATTTAATTTCAGGACCCCATCAAGTATAAACGTTTCCAACGCAAACACGAGAAGAAACAGCGCTGGAACAACTTTTATAGGAATGTCGAGGTCACCAATGAAATATTGACACCACCCACTGTGGTAATATATACATTTTTCATTGTTAAGACTTGATCTAGCTCAACGTCTTTAGAGAGCCATGTTGGCATAGTAGAATGTACCACCACTTCCGATTTGGAGATGTTGGGTTCGAATCCCACCTCACCAATTGATTTTGCACTCTACAAATTCATGTGCGAATTTATGTTCATAACGGTAAAAAAACCGTTGTTAGAGATTTATCTTTAATTATCAATAATTGTACATTTAATTGACATAAATGAATGTTAATTTCTCTACATGTACTTTCATGCTTGATGAGCCAGCATGAACAGACAATCGGTTTGACGTTATGTGATCATTTCGGTATAACTTCGAATATGTTAAGGCATTGCACATCATTGACATTGAAGATTGAATGTATACACAGATGAAACATAAGTGTTATATCGTTCAATCTTCCTCGATTGGCCTCAAAACAGTCGAGCATGTCCGTACATGGGGATTTACCATTAAATATAACGCGATTTTCTTTGTTCTGCCCTAGTTTATGTATGTATATTTTGTTACCACAGGAAAACTACTCCATCGGACAGAAAGGGCAGAAGGGCAAGAAAGATGCTGCACAAAGTGAAGCCAAATTATCCGTTGAGCCTGAGATCGACGAAACCATAGTCACTCTTTCATGGTGTAAGTTTACCAGCAATTAATGAACGAATGAAAAGTCTTTATATAATTTAAGTTAATTAAACTGTTGTTGTTACGTAAAAAACGTTAAACTTTTAGGTTAACTACAAAAAAGTTAAACAACCGCTAATCACTGTCTAAAAAAACCTATACAATTTTTTTAAAAACATCTGTTGTACAGGTTTTAACGTTTTTTGTGGTAACAACATTAATTTTTAAGATCTGTAGACTTTGTTAGTACATAAATAAAAAAAAAACAAAAAATAATGTTTTGAAATGATTGTTCAGATGATAGCGACCTGAACCAGTACCTATCGGCCCCCGGCTTCAACGAAGTGACTCCCCTGAGCGAGGGCGCCTTCGCGTACGCGTGGGCCGGTGCGCGCGCCACGCACGGCGCCGTGTCCGGCCGCGTCTGCTACGAGGTGAGTGCCACGCGGCTACTTCTCGACTACTCCTATATCCCGGATATTGAACAATAACGGCGTTACATAAAGCTATCTCGTATCATATTGCATGACATGGGGTGTGCAAAGGTCTAAACAGCAAAACAAAAATTGGATTAGAGTTGGGTGGGGCTGACTGGAAAAGGCCGGAGTCCATTTTTTTTAGCCCATGCAGATCCAGATACAACCAAAAAATCACTAATCTAGTGTACAAATGATGTCTGAAAAAAAATATAGGATGTTTGCTAATATACGCACAAAAATGAAAGGGGTTATTTTGATGAGCATAATAAATAAATTTATGAAATGGTTTTCATAGAAATGTGAAATTTACTTTGGCATACAAACACTTTATTAAACTTATGTTGCTATTGCATAATGCTTGCCATATAACGACAGATACTGTATTGGTGACGTCATAAGATATCTCTTGTCCCTTTCTAACCCAAAACCCGCAGCCATTTCCGAAAGAGATATCAAATCGGCCTTTATTTTTGGATGTCGATTGCAAGAGTAGGCAGTAAGTTTTATATCGAATTAATCACCTAAACTTAGTCGATTTTCTTTAAAATTTGATAATTTAACTAGTATGTAGTTTTTTTTGAGAAGTTTTTTTTTGTTTAGAGAAACCATCACTTGAATATCGTCAGTATATTACCAAATACCCTGTATATATTTTTTTACGGGATATACCTTCGTTTGACCACAATCTTACCTGATGTTAAGCGATGATGTGGTCTAAGATGTAGCACGAAGATCTAGAAGATACCTGTTCACTCTTACCTTAAAGAGGCCAGAATTGTACATCAGCCGGTTGTACATCTTTCATCCTTGTTGTCACGACGAATGATCTTAACCTGCCACAATTCACTGTACATAAATATAATTTATAATAATACTATTTCAGGTGAAAGTAGGTTCTACCGTCACGACGACCGAGGCTGGGGATAAAGATCCCGTTAGTGCAGCACTGAGGATCGGATGGTCTACTGACGATCAACCTCTACATCTTGGTAACTATCTCTTTGCTATTCTTGTTCCTTAACAGTCGGCATTTCCAGATACGCATATAGGAAATATCCATCTCATATATTATAAATGCGTAAGTAACTCTGTTCGTTTGTTACCTTTTCATGACTAAATGGCTGAACGGATCGTAATGAAATTTGGCGAGGAGATAAATCATATCCTGGGGAATGACATACGCTATCTTTTGTCTCTAGAAAATAATCTTGAAAGAGGTGAAATAGGAGTTAAAGCTTGTATGGGCAATCCATAATTCCTCAAGTTAGGAATCTAAAAATTCATATATACGGATAAAAGATCACGCGTACGATGCGGCGGGAAAATAAGTACTTAACTATGTATATACTTTTCATTATATAGCCTAAAACTATAATATACTAGCGGCCCGTCCCGGCTTCGCACTGGTGGACATTTATTTTGTAAACATGTTTTATGGCAATTTTTTTACACCATGGGCTACATTATTGAAGTTTTAGTAGGGATCCCTATTTTTTTCTAGTAATAAATTTAGCCTATGTTATTCAGGGATAATGTAGCATTCTAATGATGAAATAATTTTTGAAATCGGACCAGTAGTTTTTGAGTTTATTCATTACAAACATACAAAAATAAAATCTTTCCTCTTTATAATATTAAGTATAGATTTAAGTAACCCGTCGTAAACGGTGCTGGTGTCGCAATTGTCCTTATTATATTGTTTAATAAAAACTAAGAGATACATTTTAACTGATCTATTGATTGATATGACAATGAGACGCGTGGATTGATTGATGACTAAACGCGAATTGAAGAACTGATGATTTTGATGGCTGGCGTAAAGTTGAAGATGGCACAAATTATGTGGGTCAGTGAAGTGCAGTTCAAACAGAATAAATATTTCTGTGTTTCTAACAAACCAATTAACAGTCGGCATTTCCAGATACACATTTCTGTGTTTTTTTGCGATTGAGACAATCCGTGACGCCTTTGTTGTTGGAAGTTACTAACGTCCATAGGCTACGGTTACCGTTACCATTCATGAGACTCCTGCAGATGTAGTATTATTAGATATTAGTTTCCGCCTGCGGCTTCGCTCGCGTGGTTTGTGAATAAGAAGTAGCCTATGTGATAATCCAAGTTATAATCTACGTACATACCGAATTTCATTAAAATCCATTCAGTAGTTTTTGTGTGAAAGAGTAACAAACATCCACACATACGTCCATACAAACTTTCGCGTTAATATTTTTTTTTTTTTAATATTATTTGTGGCGGAAACAGGCTTACGGCCCACCTGATGGTAAGCGATCACCGTCCTCTATTGACACCGGCAACACCCGGGGTATTGTCGATGCGTTTCCTACACTGTAGAAACCTTTTAACATTTCTCTTGAAGCGTGCCATGTCGCCTATTGGGAACACCTCAGATGGTAGCTCATTCCACATCTTGCAAGTATGGGGTAGAAAATATCGCGTGAAGTGTGTGGTGCGCGATACCCAATTGTCGATGATATGTGGATGAGCTTTATTACGTAGTCGAGAAGTGCGGTGGTAAAATCTCGACGAATATTAGAGGAAAGTCTTTAAAAAATTGGTGCAACCGTTCAGGGGGACAATTATAATACATCGTGGATTATGAATTGAATATATTATTTTTGCATTCTGCTCAGCTAATATTACAATATTAGCTTGATATAATTTACAGTGTATAATCGCATGTCAGTCAACTAATACCATTGTATAGTCAGTTATGTGAATACCGTTTAGGACATTTAAACATAGCGAGGCTAGATCGATACTCGAATTTTACTATTTTATGTTAGGGGATTTGGCCCCAGTGTTTAAAACGTTTGATAATATGTAATTGTTATTTTATAGGTGAGGGTCCACGCAGCTGGGCTTACGAAAGTTCCGGACGAGCGCTTAACAACAGCGAGTTTAAAGAGTACGGCAAGGAACTTACTGAGAAGGACGTTATTGGCGCCTATGTGGTAAGCATCCTATTAAATAAATAAATACTTCTGGACATTTCACACGGCGCTATCTAGCCCCTAACTAAGCAGAACTTTCACTATGGGAACCAGATAACTGATACAATACTTATTATACTGTTTTTTTTTAATATATAGAAAAATATCTGTAGATTATGCAAACATTTGTTCCGCGGCGTGAATCGAACCCGCTACTTCGTGCGCGTCAGCCGGCTACGGCACTGCGGCTGGTAATGTTGTTTGCACTTGTTCCCAGGACCTGGAGTCCAGTCCGTGTAAGGTCTCGTACACCGTGAACGGTGTGGAGCTCGGTGCCGCGTACGAGTTCGACAAGTCGGTGCTGGAAGGCAAGGCGCTGTTTCCGCACATCCTGTCAAAGAGCATATGCTATAAAGTTAACATGGGTTATGAGAGGTAAGCAATCCCTTATTTTTTTTGTTTTTTTTTATACTAGTAGTTCACCCCGAACTGAGATCACGCGAGTCTCCAATAAAAACAATAAAATATTATTCGTAATCTTTGACTATCAAAATGAGAAACGAAATGAGAACCACTTAATTTGACCTACAATTTCATTCAAATTACAGGTAACGGAAGTTCATGTTAATTAGTAATTCTTTTTTGGGGTAGAAATTGCAGTTATTCTGGATTTCAGACTTTTGCCTATATTTATGTCACTAAATCTACACGCATACCATTTCAGCACTGTGGGGTTATTGTGTACTGTGTGGAGTTCAGTTTTTATTATGGCTAATAACTTCAAAACTACAAGGTTTAAACTAAAAATAATAACATGGTCGAAATGAGATGTGCCACTTAACCGGATAGTCCCAATTTGTTTTTTTTTCTCTTGAACCCCAATATCTCAACAACCCCTTAACATGTTTAGCTGATTTAGTCACACCAAGTTTCACGATGATCGGATAAAAGCTTCGAAAGTTATCCTCGGACTAACAAACATACAACGCCGATTTGCCCAAGTTGATTTGGAGATCTCGCTTCGCTCAATCAACTACTGGAGATGGAACCTGTTTATGGCCCACCTGATGTTATGTGCTAATCATCGCTTATAACAAAGTATTGCCTCGTAAATCACGCACCTTAGAAATGTGCCCTACAATGCACTGCCTTGCGTCCATCAACTTGAGGCATACAGGTGTAACGCCTGATGGGCCTGTAATTTTAACGGCAACCATACTTTTTAAACCTAAACACAGCAATGCTGCTTAGCGGTAGAAATAGGTATGGTGGTAGTGGTAGGCTTTTCACAAGAAACTACTTCTCTTAGTTCTAGTTCTCTCTTAGCTATTTCCTAATTTGTTCACATAGATCCGACAGCATTGTGCAACCATTGCATGGACAATGCCTGAAAGAGATTGCTTTTAGCGATAAGGCCACCAGTTGTACCTAGGGTTTGAAGTATATTCTAGTATTAAGTATTCTTTAATTTGTTTATGTTGTCATTGACGACCTCCGTGGTGCAGTGGGCGAATAGCCGGCTGAGATGCAGGAGGTAGCGGGTTCGATTCCCGCCGCGGAACAAATGTTTGCATGATCTACAGATATCTGTTCCGGGTCTGGTTGTTTCTCTATATATTATATGTATGTATTTACAAAAAAAGAAAAAGTATTTCAGTATTCTATCAGTTATTTGATTCCCATAGTACAAGCTCTGCTTAGTTTGGGGCTAGATAGCGCTGTGTGAAATGTCCAGCATTATTTATTTATTTATTGTGTAAGGATGTAGACATTATCTGTCTAATAACATACCACAAAACTACGTACTATTACAAACAATTACAAGAAATGCACAATTGGCGGTTTTTCTACTAAACCGTTAAAGTCGTCTTTACTAACATACTTTATCTTTACTTATAAATATTTTAATTTATTTATTAATTAGTATAAACTTATTGTAGACAAGATGTGATTCTTAAGGACCACTGTCAAGAGGGTACTCGTTCTAACACAGGTTAATTCAACTTAAAAGAAAGAGTTCCCAACCCTAGTTAATATACACTTCTAAGAACAATGAAAGATTTTTGATCTTGATCTACGGTGTAGATTCTACACTAAAACGGCCTTAAAAACTCGCCATAGGATGTTTAAATTCGCACCATGTTATGAGTCGTAAATGGCCTGTCGGTTTAGGTACCGGACTGTCAATCCGGCGGTCGCGAGTTCGAACCCCACCTGCAATATTTATGTTTGTGGTTCATCATTGTATCATGATTTGATAGAGCAGGGAGAATAATATTTCGTGTTATTACTCTCGTACGTTATTTGATGTGCGAGATCGCATCCGAAATAACATTTATTTTTGAATTTTTTTAACCTTTTGTAGAAAAACGACTAGGGTAGTTTGACTATGTTCACTAATGACTTTTGAATGAATGAAAATCACACTAATACTATAAATGTGAAAGTTTGTATGTTTGTTACTCAATCACGTCGTAACTGCTGAACAGATTTCGATAAAATTTGGTATATACGTAGAGTATAAACCTGATGACCACATAGACATAGGCTACCTTTTATCCAAAAAATCTGTTCTCATGGGGGTAAAAATGGGGTGTCAAGTCAAGTTGCAATGTAGAGTTTAGCTTTATTTCTAGGTTACCTACACATTTAGGAGTATAACACGTACGAAGTCGCGGGCAACAGCTAGTACTTAAATTAATAAAAAAAAGTCACAAAACGGTTTTATCGGTTAGAAGCGATTTCTTCCAGACAACCTTTGGATGGAGAATAATAATCTTTGGATGGATGGTAATAGTCTGGAGCTCACATTAAAAAGTAAATTTAAAATGTGAACATGAAGAGTTCATTAAAAATTAATAAATTTCCGAAATTCTTCAATACGTATATTATAAAGCGGAAAGATTTGTTTGTTTGTATTGAATAGGCTCCGAAACTACTGCACCGATTAAAAAATTCTTTCACTGTTGGGAAGCTACACTATCCCCGGGTGACATAGGCTACTTTTTACCCAACTGCGCAGAAGGAGGATTAAGTTTTTATTGAAAAACTGCGTTTGGGTCAGCTAGTTCTCAAATAAAAGAAGCAAACTCATTAACTGCAATCAAGTATATACATGTGTTACTAGCGGTTGCCCGTGACATCGTACGCGTTACACTACTAAATGTGTAACTGTAATGTGTTATCTAGAATTAAAGCTAAACTCGGTGTTACAACTTGACTTGACACCCAATTTTTATCCAATGGGAACTGATTTTTGGGATAAAAGGTAGCATATGTGGTAATCCAGGTTATAATCTACGTATATACCAAGTTTCATCAAATCGGTTCAGCTGTTACGACGTGATTGAGTAACAAACAAACATACAAACTTTCACATTTATAATATTATACATGGGTTATTTTCAGATACTCCTGAATGAAGGAAGAAATCGCTTCAAAGCGATAAGACCACCCATTGTACTGTTAGCTTTGTGTCTTCTATTTTGTTTGTAAATTATTATTTATTTGGTGCACACTTTATTAGTGTTGTCTCCCCTATAGATTTCCAAAGCGACATACCTTGTGCGGGCACCCAACGGCTCCCAATAACCTTTCAGGCCGTCTTTCCATCTAGTGGGGGGTGGTCCTACGCTGCGCTTTCCAGTGGTCTCCACTCGAGAACCTTTCTGCCCAAGTATGTGTTTTCATTAATTTATTGAATGGTATTTTCCCAGGTACAACATGCTAACAAAAACTAAGATCGTACGCAACCGCATTGAGATCCCAATCGAGCAGGTTCTAGAAGAGAAGAGGCTCAGAGAAGAGGAACTACAGAAGCTGAAGGACGAGGCGCAGAAGCGAGAGAAGGACAGGAGAGAGAAGGAGAAGCAAGAAAGAGAGGAGCGCCAGAAGAAAAAGAGAGAGGTATTTCATCCCACTAATATTATAAACGCGAAAGTTTGTATGTAGGTATGGATGTTTGTTACTCTTTCACGTCGGAACGGCTGAACCGAGCTCGATGAAATTTAGTATGTACATAGATTATAACCTGGATTAACACATAGGCTACTTCTTATTGGCAAACTACGCGTGCGAAAGCTTGTTATGTAATATATAAAGGCCCTTGTATTGATATTTTAGGAAAGGCTATGTTTTTAGCAGTCTATGTATGTATGTATTTACACCGTAGCGCCTAAATTACTCATCGGATTTTAATTAATGAGGTGTCAATCGATTCGTTATTATGATGTGGATGACATAGGCATCGTTTTTACCCGACTACGGCAAACTTAACAGGAAGGGTTATGGTTTAGCAATCTACGGAATAATTTTAATGAATGAGGTGTCACAATTGAATAATTTATTTCGTTTATTGTATTCCACAATGTAATAATAGGTGGTAAAAAATTAAATAATAAATAATAATAATAATACGTGTAAATAATTACACGTCATTGTTCTCAATACAAATATTATAAAGAGAAAATAATTGTATGTTTGTAACGAATAACCGCCAAAGAGTGGAACGCCTTGCCAGAGTCTGTGTTTTAAGATAGCTACAACCTGGGTATCTTAAAGTCGCGAGTGAATAGGTTTCTTCTAGGCAAGCGTGTACCATCGTAGACTGCATCATCGCTTACCATCAGGCGAGATCGTGGTCAAACGCAAGCCATGCAAGCTATGTATAAAAAATAAATAAATTCAAAAAGTACTGGTTCGATTTAATAAAATATTTCACTTGTAGAATGCTACATTATCCCTGAGTAACATAAAGCTATTTTTTAGCTAACTGCGCAGAAGGAGGGTAATGTTTTTATTGAAAAACTAGGCGTGCGAAGCTGCGGATTGGTCAGCTAGTTATTAATATAAATCACAATATAGGTCACAACATCGACTTGTATTACGTAGTTGAGTTTCAGTTTTTAAACTTATCTGCTATGGTGTCAAAGCTGATCTTCATAACAATCATTGCAGCAAGTAACTTCGTTACTGCACTCATCATTAGAAAAAACTACTTATTGCTATTTTATTTACAAATCACAATTCGAAATTAAGCCAGTTTCTTCTGATACATGCAGTAAATACATAGTTACTGCATTTTTGCTTGTCCATGCGCAACTTACAAATTATTACTTTATGCCCATTTACAAACTATCTTACACTAAATAAAATAAAGCGTCCATGCGCGAATAACTTATATTTATAACACTAAATAAAGCGTCCATGCGCGGATAACTTACAATACTAAATAAATCGTCTGTGTGCGAATAACATAAGATTCAATCAGCCGACACTTAAAAACGGTGAGCACGAGGCAGACGGGCACAACCCTCCCGTACGACAGTCAGCGGTATACTGCCGCCCGTTTTTTTTTTTTTTTTTTTTTTTTTTTTCGAATGGACTAATCTCGCTGTTGGCCTCTGAGGCCGTGACAGCTTAACCGAACTTTTGGCGAGCGCAGATGGCGCTCAGCCCTGTAAGTTTTTTAGGCAACTAGCGCAAGGGCACCACTTAGGTACGAACCTCGGCTTGGGCTGTTGCCGGGATGGGGATAGGAGAGAAACGCCCGGGTACATGTCTGTACCTCGTATAAGCGGCGACTGAAGGGACTCGTCGACCTCGCCGGCGAGGTCGGTGTTTCTGTGAAGTGTTTGCTCTGTCTGATATAGATGACTCACCTTCCGCATTAGCAGAGGTGATTTCGTCATCCGGGTCTCCGAGAACGTGTCTCGGACGACGGAGGATTTTGTTGGCGGGCGGATCCAACGGGTAAACCGGAATGGTGTGTACCAAAGGGTTCGGATGATTAGAGGCAAGTTCATAAAACCGCTTGGAAGCGAGCTTCATGAACCTGGCTATTGATTCTAATTTCAAATCGCGATGTAGGTCGTTATTGCGAAAATACCAGGGCGAGCCTGAGGCTTTTCGCAAGAAGCGATTTTGAATAACCTGAATGGCACCAACTTTAGGAGAGTGGGCAAATACTACAGATGAGTATGTCATAATGGGGCGAATGCACGCTTTGTAAAGAGTCACCTTATTTTTAAGGGACATTTTACTTTTCGCGCCTAGAAGTGAGGACAATCGTCCTAGGGTGAACTTTGCTTGGTTGCACCTCTTAGTGATGTGCAACCTAAAGGAAAGACGCCTATCGAGGATGACACCCAGATATTTGGCTGATGGGGCCCAGCGAATGGGCTGGCCAAATAGAGAGATCGGTTTGGGAGTGAGGTTTCTCCGTGAGAAGTACACTGCTGTACTTTTCGACGGGTTTACCTCGATCCGCCACTTGCGGAACCAAGTGGCTAATGAATGAAGGGCAGCCTGCAGCCTTATACCCACCCGATCAGGATTCCGGTTGGATGTGTACAAGGCTGTGTCGTCTGCGTATAGGGCTATTTCCACTTGAGGAGTGCGGGGGATATCGCTGGTGTACAGCGTGAACAGGAGGGGGCCGAGAACGGAGCCTTGAGGGACTCCTGCTCTGACTGGTCTAGGACTAGAGAGAGTGCCTTCCACGGTGTAGCGAAAGCTGCGACCTTGTAGGTAGTCTCGTATGATGAGCACGAGTCTGTCTGGGACTCCGAGTTTGAATAGCTTGTAGATCAAGCCGTTGTGCCAGACTTTGTCGAAAGCTTTCGCTACGTCGAGGAAGACGGCACCAGTATCTGAAGGCCAGGTACTTTGCCAGTTGGAGAGGACATGCTCCGTTATGCGGAGCACCTGTTGTGGGCATGAATGTTGGGCTCGAAAGCCAAACTGCTCGTCGGGAAGGAGTTTGAACTCATTGACATGAGCCCAGAGGCGCTTCATTAGAAGACGCTCATATATCTTGCCTAGACTATTAAGTAGACTAATGGGACGATAACTAGTTGGATCGTTTGCCTGTTTGCTGGGTTTTCGGATGCCAATGACGTTGGCTTCCTTCCAAGCATCAGGGAAGGTGCAAGTTTCCATAGCCGCATTGAAGATGCAGACTAGGATATGGATAAGGGGAACAGAGAACTGTTTGAGTACTCTGTTAGACATGCCGTCGGGGCCGGGGGCTTTCTTTGGGTGTAGGGCCTTGATAGTGTCAAAGACTTCAGAGGGCTCAATCGGATCAAGTGGGGAAGTAGGGGGTCGGGAGGCTAAGCGGTCAACCTCGCTGTTCACCGTATGGAGGTGAACAGGGTCGACGGGTTCGAGACTGGGCGAGCATTGAGATTCGAGGGTTTCAGCCAGGAAATCGGCTTTTTCCTCGTCTTCGAATGCTGGAGGGTGATTTGGTCGGATAAGGGGAGGCATCGGAGCGAGAGCGTCTGCTTTCATGGAGCGAGCTAGCCTCCAGTAGGCCAGATGGCTAGGCTCGATCCCCGAGAGCAGGCTCTCCCACTCACGATTGCGATGTTCTTTAATGCGCTCTCTCACCTCACGGTGCAGGGAGCGCATTAAGACTCGATTGTCGTTAGTGGGGCAGCGACTATGAAGTCTAACTGCGGCGTTAGCTTCAGTCATCAGCCGTCTGATATCATCTGGCAGGGGGCCCCGGTGGTCATCCACTACGGGCACCTGCTTTGATGAGTCTCTGACTGAGTTTGTGATATGTGTGGTAAGGGCGTCAACCGCTACCGTAATATCACCAGATGTCCGAATGACAGAAGGGATCTTATCTAGATCAGTCGAGTGCGCAGACTTGAGGGCTTTCTCAAGTTTATGCCACTCTACCACAGTCTTGGTGGCAGGGGGCTGGTCAGTGGGAGGGCCGAGTAAGAGCATTACCGGTCGATGATCGGAATCGAGCTCATGAATAACTTCGATTAAGCGTAGCCGAAGGGCTACGTTTTTGAGAAGTGCAATGTCAAGGAGCTCGGGGGGAGTGGAAGTAGGGAAGCGAGTCATGCCTCTAGGGGCAATGATGTCGAAATTAAGGGGTTACTGCCGCCCGTCGCCTGCGCGGCCACCTTATAAGGTTACGCTCACTAATTATTCGGAAAAATCGAAAGTAATTAATTGCCACGTGAAAGGCCGTCGCAGCACATAATCATATGTTCAACGGGAAGGTAAAGTCTCTGCCCACATTTAGGTGAAAGAAAGATTACAAAATGTTATGTCCTTTAGAGGTTGAATCAAACTGAAAGTAGAAAACAGCTACATTTTGTTATTATTTCTCATAGTAAATAAACAGGTAGAACTGTTTTGTATGTTCACTTTGCAAAAGGTGACATATAGTTTTTTGAGCACTTCGAACTGATTCCTCTCTGAGGAGAAAGCCTCCAAATAAGACCTATATAAGCTACTATATTATATATATATATATAGCCTTAACTACTGCCGCCCGTGACTTCGCACGCGCAGTTTGTCTATTGTTATTGGTCACTATTATTGCACAGTCGGGTAAAAAGAAGCCTATGTCCCAACCCCGGTCATAATCTATCTGGATACCAAATTTCATCGGAATCGGTCCAGTCGTAAAAACGTAACAAACGGAAAGACAGAGACAGACAGATAGAGTTACTTTCGTATTTATAATATTAGCGCATGTTTACAAAAACAGCGAATATCATAATATTATCAATTTGAAATAACTATGGCTCTCCGTCTGTTTGTTTCATTTTCAAGGCTGGACCGATTTCGATGAAATTTTATTGTTAGCGTAGAACGCAACTTAAAACATTTTCTTCTATTCAGGAACGCGAGAAAATAGAGCGAGAGAAGAAGGAAAAGGAGGCCGCGGAGAAACGCGAGAAAGGCGAAACGGTTGAACAGGACAAACACAAGGATCCTAAGGTAACAACATTGACTAAATATAATACCCTTAACCTTACAGTCTTTCTTTTTCAAATAGCTAGTCAACTTATGATATGACAGGTCCATAGAACATATAATATTACGTAAATACCATAATGTGACGTCTTTAAGGAAGTGCCACAGGTGCCTAGCTAAACTCGCGTCGCACAATGAAACTTGTATATTTGGATCTCAAACAAAATATGTCATATACATATCAAACAAAATATGTCCGATATAGTGTTACGTTACGGAGATAATTTGATTAAAAGATTGCAAAATCATCAGTTTGCAACAATTTGTAATCTTTACGTCCAATTATCTTATAAAGTGACTCGTATTACGTTATCGTCCATAACGTAATGTAATACTTCGATATTCATCATCATTATATCAACCTAAGGACGTCCATTGCTAAATATATAGGCCTCCCCTATAGATTTCCAGAGTGACCTATCTTGCACGGCTTGCACCCAACAGCTCCCAGCAACGTTTTATCAGTGGGGGGCCGTCCCACGCTGTGCTTTCCAGCGCGTGGTTTCAACTCGGAAATCTCTATGCCCCAACGGCCGTCAGCTCTTCGAGCTATGTGCCCTTAGTAATCCTTTGTTCGTCGAATCTCCTCATTTCTGATTGGATCTCGTAGAGAAACACCAAGCATAGCCCTCTCCCTAGCACGCTGATCGACGTTATATTCTTGGATTATTTGAATATGATGTTTGATATTAAAATAAAGTGTTTGTTTAAGCAGGAGAATGGTGAGGCGGCCGGCGACGCAGTGCCAGTGAAGCAGGAGCCCGAGGACGCGGAGATGAGCGTGCCGGCCGCGCAGCCGCCGGTGCCGCCTGAGCCGCCCCTGCCCGTGCCCGCGCCTGCATCTGCGCCGGAAGACGCCTCCAAACCTGCCGTCGAAGTTAAGGAAGAATGTGAGTATATTTTATTGAATCTGACATTTTATTATTAATTTTCTATTTTCACACGTTGAATGTCACACTAATATTATAAATGTCGTAACGGCTGAACCGATTCCAATGAAATTTTGGTATTTACGTAGAATAAAACCTGGATTACCGCATAGGCTACCTTTGAACCCATAAATCAGTTCACATTGGAAAAAAATGGGGTGTCAAGTCAAGTTGCAACAGTAAGTTGAGCTTTATTTTTAAGTTACCTACACATTTAGTAATGTAGCGCGTACGAAGTTGCGGGGAACAGCTAGTTGTAAATAATCTCATTAAAGGGCATTGGGTAAGTTTGTATGGAGTCATGGCGTTATTTTTTTTTATGCGACCACTGATGCAATATGTGTTGATTTTTAAGTACTACACCTGTATCTTTATTTAAAAAAACAAAATACGCTGTAACTTATATCGGAGCCAAAATATTCGACTTTGAAGTCAAGAATAATTATCGTCTAAGTAAGTGATAAAATGCACTTTTATTTAAAAAATGCTATTATTTTACCTATGAAATGAGTAAGATAGGAATAAAAAACATGGGTCCCATTAATAATACTTTATTTCTAATACTACTCTAGGTGTTTAGAATTCTAGAGCACTCGGATAACTTATAATTAATCTAATCTTCTTTCCTTCAATCATTCCTCCAATTGGTCATAAGCTTCGATTTCCACTTTGTTTCGGATTATAAGGTCTAGAAATTGTGCCGGGGGAGATAGATTCTCTTGGTATCGCCCCCACCCCAGGTACCATATACAAGACATTATGTGAGCACAACACCCTAACGTGCGTTTCCCCACTATACACGTACAATAGTGTCCTAATATGGCTTGTCGCCCTTGAACTTCTCGTTCGACTAATATGTAAATCAAATAGGTTCGTCTGTTTGTATGTCGTGATTGGATCCTACCTCGTAACAACCATGGATTGATGCCACCAGGGTTCCGACGACGTAGTTGGTTTATATCCAAGTCCTTACATACTTCAATTATATAAGTGCCTTGCTTGATATGTTCCCCATGTTTCCCATATGTTCCTTCGTGCTTGGGCTATTTGGTATGTACCAAGGGCGAATATTATCAGATCATCAGCACTTATTTGTGGAAATTCGTCCATTCCAGGTACATTAGCTGTGATTGATTAAAAATCGGTTCGTCTTCTGTTCAGATTGTTTGCGATTATAAGTCACATAACGGGTTCGTGTCACCAGATCTCGGATCAATCTTTCTTATAATATCGTCTACAAGCCTGTGGTCTTGTAATGGTTTTCCAAACGCATTCTGATCATGCAATTCTGATCCCGTCAAATAAATGAGTAGCCGCTCTGTTGAAGGTTTGGGAACGCAATTGTCGGAACTGGTTTTTTAACCTCCCATTCACAGTTTCAACGACCCTTTGGCACAATGTAACTTTACGAGAGTCGTTAGCTTGTCGTATTGTTAACTGAGGTTCATTCTTATATTTCGTAGCTGGCATGTATGTATGTGCGGTATCCACATGCTTCTACTTCTTCTTATGTCTCTGAATCCTCTGTCTAAGATAAAGACATCGTTTTGTCTGAAAACCCAGTGAAATGGGTCACTTACGTTTTTTATTATATCCAATAGAATATTTAAGTCGGACTTAGTTGCTTCATACAGTCCGTATATATCCAGGATATGTCCATCTGGGCAAACTATTAAAAAAAGTTTCACTAACTGACGAAACTTGTGTAAACTGTATGATTTTCTTTGAAAATAATAGATTGAACTTTTTTGTAGGTATATATATGTCCAATCTATGATGACAATGGCATCTCTCTCTGCTCTGTGTTCAGCTTGATTACCAAAAAGTGCATTCGGAATCGCCAAACAACGAGAAATCACATCTTCGCGTGTCATGTGGTCATAGCCCAAATGCCTTGGCACAAATTCTGTCAACAAATCTTGTCTCACCAAACGCATGGTTTTTTCTAAAGTTTTTTTGTCATGTTGAATATCGCTGCCAATCTTTCATTTGAGTCGCCAGTGTGTAGCTTTGTTAGCACTGTTGCAAGCGCTGTACCAGCTTTTTTCTTGTGTCTTTGAGCAATACTCGGCGTGCTCTCTAGTATTTCGGTAAATTGAGACTTTGAAAAACCGATATACATAATAGTGAAAAACGGCATCATTAATAGCAGACACTATCAGAGTCTAAGTACACCTTGCGTGTTCTTAAAATGTCCATCATATCTTTTATATGAGCTGCTGAAAATTCGCTCAGAACCCGACGAGTGCTTTCTTCAATATTATGCCAGTTTAAATCCAACAGATGTGTAGAGCATACTCGATTGCCACGTGGGATATAAAAACTTTTTTTTTGAAGAACAGTAGCTCTCAAATCTACGTGGATGTGTTGTAAATCTCTGTTAAAGCATTCTACAAATATGCACACATGTGTGTTATACGATGCTCTCATATAACCCGGCAATGCTATCATTTGCATTCTGATTACTTGCACGGATTGATCTCGTACATTTCCAACAACAACATCTTCTGGTTCTATCTGCACTTGTGGAACGAGGTCTTGTTGAACTTTTGCAACGTTTTGGGGTTGTTCTTGAACCACAGTGACATCTATATCTTAAACTGGCACATTTTCTTGACTGTGACGTCGAGCACGTAGTAAACACGGCCTGCACAGTCTGTTATTCTCCATGAAACTGAAAATATAATTATTTTTCTTTGTAAATAACATAAAACTACATAAACACAAATACAACATTCGTATTCAGTTATTACATGCCTAT
Organism: Philereme vetulata; assembly: GCA_918857605.2. Classification (NCBI taxonomy): domain Eukaryota; kingdom Metazoa; phylum Arthropoda; class Insecta; order Lepidoptera; family Geometridae; genus Philereme; species Philereme vetulata. The sequence continues at coordinate 5,952,401 of OU975425.1, forward strand.
CTATACTAATATTATAAAGAGGAAACATTTGTATTTTTTGTATGTTTGTTATTGAATCACTCAAAAACTACAGGACCGATATCAATAATTCTTTCACCATTAGAATGCTACATTATCACTGAGTAACATAGGCTATATTGTTAATCGGATTCACGCGGGTGCAACCGCGAGGCTCAGTTAGTGTGATATATTGTAAAAAATTCTTATTTTAAACAATTATTCATACAAAGAAAAGAAACAACTCACCTCTCGTACACCCAAAACTTCAACGAAGTATGCCATAACATACGGATGATTTTGCACAAACTCTTCCGTCACATTATATGATCTCCGACGATAGCCACCAATACGCCTTACACTTCTTCCGCAACCAATGCATGGTGGAACATCCGGTTCGTTCATTATTTCCAAAGTCCATTATCACCAAGCCAAGTCGAATTGTAGATAATGATAAAATCAGGGAACACAGTACGCACGCAAACAACACGAAAGTCAGATGGTGAGTAAAGAAAACAAAGGGTCGATTGAATAGCGTCATATTGGTCAAGTCCCGTGCTCTCGCGCAGGTAAACCAATAGAGCGCTGTGATTGGTTGGCGTAACTGACTGAACCGAGCTCCGAGCAGGTTTACAAAGGAGCATGTTATGTTGAATTTCATTCTACCTACTTCTATTGTTTACTAAAAACTGTAGGGAAGTCTTGTTAATTGTTTATCTAGCTAGACGATCTTATGATTTTTTTCAATTCGATATCTCGCTTCCGATATATTTTAGGTAGTGGCTGTATTAATGAAAGTTATTCATTTTTGAGAGTACTAATTAATGGCAATAGTTTTTTAACTGGTCGCGGATCATCAAAAACAACGCCACTTTTACCCATAGCCCTTTAGTTTTTGTATAATAGAGCGCAGATTATGGACGAACTCAAACTGTATCACTAACCACCTGCTACTAACTCATATTCCCAATCAATAAAATTATTTGATTCAATAGTTTTACCGGCATGTACCGTGAGGTTCAGGAGTAATTTCCTCTCGAACACTTCGCTTGTGGAATGGTTTCCCTGCCGAGGTTTTCCTCAGGGTCATGGATCCCAGGAAAATGTTAAGGAGCGATGTTCAACGCGCGAGTAATACTTTAATGGGCTTATTTTCCATACATGCTCAGCGCGAACTATTCACCAAACTCTAGCTATTGAGCTATCAGGGCCATTGGCCCTGATGAGCAGATTGCAAGAAAATAAGGGACTAAAAAAAAATTTTTATCGAATTCACCTTAAGATTTTTTTTTATTTAAGAAAGTGGCTTGACGATAAAATATATAAATAAGCTTTAGTAGTAATAATACTTTGGTTTTTATTTTACAAGCCTGTAAACACGACTTCGCATTTTTGCGGATATCATAGTATTCTGCTCCGCAAGCCAGCGGTTATGAGGCCTACAGTAGTTGTAGTTAGTTTTAGAAAGGGGCCACGTTTGTGCGCCATGTCATCACTGGTAACATGTGACAAAAACAAACCGGTCAAGTTGCAGGCACAGTTACAACAAATGAATTGTGGTATTAAACAGTTTGTATTTGTCCACAGCTGAACGTAGTGAAGTGAGCGAGGTGACGGAGGAGCAAGTCCTCAAGGGTCATGTACTGGACAAGAGAATCAAGTTTGTCATTCGGTAAGTCTTTATACTCTCTCTCTCTCTCTAACTGGGACACATCAATGTAACTTTCGTGATTAATTTCAATCATTGTCGGCCGAAGCACCGATAAAACGGTACATGATAAATCCAGTGTTTATAATAATAAAATGTATTCAGTTGTATTGAGGGTACCTCACCTGGTTTCAGCTTGCTTGCGCAACCATTAATATCTATTTGGCGTCTCACTCACTCCACCACCTGTTGCGCTACCAGGGGCGTCCCTCCCTCCCGCGCGAATCAACACTGCGTCCACGCACCGTACACAAACGAGCGCGCATTTTTTATCTCGTCAAATGACGTAACGGACATTCTCACGCATTAAAAAATTCGATGGTTATTTTCTCAGATCTTGGTATATGTTGACGAATTTTCTTTACTAGGACGATCGGCTAAGAAAGGAATGTATCCACCACTGCCTTTTTTTTCTTTTTATTTAACCTTCTTTTACGTCGTACGTATAGCAAAAGAACTGTTCATGAGATAGGGCCCTTAGTGTATATTGTACAAGTTATTGTATTGTACAGGTACACTGCCGACGAAGAGTTGGACGGTACCGAGGCCTGTCTAGTGCCCGGATACGTGCTCATCGCGCACGGAGACTTGCTCCCGGGGCCGAGGCGGCCCGCAACACTCGCCGAATGCGAGGTAACCACAAACACTACCATCACCTACCATACGCCATTAGATCTATGCCAAAATTGTACCTTCAACTGTAATATCTGTTTACTGTGTGTTTGCATACGTTGGTCGATTACTTACTCCGAATAGGAGAGATTTTCATGAAAGTGCCTATTACCACATTAATTAGGAATGACACTGGGCGAGCCATTACTCAGCCTGAAGATACTGCAAGTACAATGTGATAGTGATCAAGAAATAGTGAAACGATTGTTAATTGAACGCTACAAGTCGGGGCTTCAAGCAAATAGCTCAAACACAAGGGCAAGTTGAAATGTTACGCTAGCCTGCGGTTAGCTAATTCCTGTCTTTGATGTTCGCGAAACAGAGATACAGTAGTATGCCTCTATCTGGCTGTTTCCAGGATTGGACGGTTTGACACTGCCTTGCCAGTGCCCATGGGACAGCACCACGCTACGTATTGCGTTTCGCGTTTCTGCACATCCAGAACACCAAGCCACAAGTAATGTTTAAATTAGTTTAACAAAGTTGTACTAATCGGTCTCTTGTACTGATCTCAAGGAGCAAAGTTGCCTATGGAACTGCGGAGCGCCAAAATCAAGCTTTCGCTGTTTGTTAGATGGCCTTAATGATACAAAACCAGCTGAACTCTTAGGACACACATACCATTACACGGCGCCTTGGATACTAGAAAAACCTGGATATGGATAGCAATATTGAAGCATAGACTGAAGTGGGGTATACGGTGGAACTGTAATCATTCTCTGTATCAGTTTCACTGGAGAGTAAGACGTATAATGCGAGATAAACCAAAACCTGTTCGTACACATGTTCCTGCACTTATGATGTATCCATTCATGATAATGTATTCACTTATGATGTAATTAATCTACCATTTGAAGTCCGATAAACGATTTCCAACCTTCCTTCCTTATATGAAGCAAACTTGACTTTACCACCCATTGGAACAGTGGCTATGCCGATGGGTTCAACGCGTAATATCTGTTTGGTTGGCAGGTGATCCTCATGGTGGGCATGCCCGGCGCCGGCAAGTCCCACTGGGTGAGACAACACGTTCAGGACAAGGCTGAGAAGAGATACAATATCATCTCTACAGGCGCTCTCTTTGACAAGATGAAGGTACGTGGAATTATGTTTAAGATCACACTACAACCCATTATAAAATTACTTATAGTAACTAAGAGTTAAGTCTTTGAAATGTTTGCGATGTTATATATTAAATGTGTTTAAAATTTAAAGGAAAGCCAACATAACTTAAGATAATAAACTTTTTCTTTATTTCAACTTGTACAAATGATAATTATGGTATGAAAATAGAAAGGTAATGTTTTTTATTTAATTTATTGTTTCTTCAACAATTAGATTTGTCACGATAATAATATTATTCTCTAGCTTTCATACTGATTTTATTTCGACAACATGTGAGGTAAGTGTCAACATTTTTTATTTATTTTATACATTGCAGTTCATTTAATACCCAACTATTTATCTATTCACCTTATTGCTTGTAGAATTTAGTTTTGGTAAATAAATACCAACGGACAAGTGGTAAGTAACACAAACGGGTTTTTAGTAAATGATTGATTGGATAAAAGAGGAGTAAGTATATTGGTGCCTATAGCATCGCAATATTTCAAAGACTTATCTTGATATTTCAACATTTGTAACATCCCAAACACTCGACACAAATAACTAATGAACTATTCCTTTCAGCCTGAGGTTTGACATCGAAATGAGCCACTTATACTTGCTCTATAAATGAAACTAATGTCCGTCTGTGTTTTCAACAGGAAAATATCAACAATTGTAAAAAATATGTCATTTTAATATAGACCTAACGGTCCCCACCGATATTGATACCAGTGGATCACCGATTGAAGAGGAGCTTTGACTCATACGACTCACCAAGGACTGTCCCTGGTATCAAACAACCTTATATCTATAGACCTAAGACCTAGTTTTAAGTAGCGCCGTTACCTTTTAGATTACTGTATGAGTTTAACATCGAAACAGGTGGACTGTAAGCCTTTGAAAGCGATCTACGAGGGAAGATGGGACGCAATGGTGTCGAAATGCGCCAAATGTGTCCTAAAGTTGTTGGAACTGGCGCACGGACGGCGCCGAAACTTCATCCTGGACCAGGTGAGAACAATTACAGTTTTACTATTAAGCGCGCTTTATCAATTCTAGTTGTTATCAATTCTATGTTAGTGGGACGGTGAGACAGTATCGAGGTCATCCCCCATTTATAATTGCATGTGTATGTACTAGTGGTAGGTCGCCGCCAGGTACGTCCTAGAGTAAGCACGCAAGCGCGCCGGTGAGAGGGCGCGTCCACTAAAACGCGATACAGATGTCTAGTGTTCTAGGAAGCGAGTATTATAACAAGAGTATTTTGCCTTCATATCAACGGGATAACAGACAAATGTCTATCCGTCGGCGCAACGGCGTAAACTGCGAGAGTTTGAAGGCTACCGTCGCGTCGCGGTCGTGGTGGTGACAGACGAGGAGACTTACAAAGAGCGCTGTCAGCGACGGGAGACCGCCGACGGCAAGGAAGTACCGGACCCCGCCATCATGGACATGAAAGGTTGGTACGCCCGGGGTCGCGGGTTCGATTCCTGCTAATGCCAACCGACTGCGTCACTTGCGTTGCGGGAGCGGAATTATACACAGTTCTAGCACTCAAAATATACACGAGTGCCATTAAGGTGAAAAACTGTCACTTCTAATGTATTCATTAATACTTACTTATTAATGAAGAAATGTTGCTCCTCTCTTTTCTATTATTAGAGGAGAAAAGGGCAATAACCTTTTCAAAACGTGTTAATTCAGTAACAAAATTTTTTTCACCAATTGGATCAAAGATCACATTAAATGCCATCACATCTGCGTACTATTCCCCTCCCGCTTCAACTCGAACGCTGCGAACGAAACATTCCGAACCTCCACATATAAAAGTAACATTTTCTTCTAGCCAACTTCGCCCTCCCCGAGAAGTGCGCGTATCTCGACGAAGTGATGTACCCGGATCTGAACGAGGAGGAAGCGCGGAAGATTATCGATGCGTACCACAAGGAGGCGAAGGCGGCCGGCGTCATGCGAGAGAGAGAGAAGCGAGAGCGCTCGGCGGGCAGGGACGCGCCGGCGCCCAAGCGACAGCGCTCGCAGGACAAGCGGCACGGGAGAGACGACAGGGGGCGCTCCAGGGACTTCCAGAGAAATGACAGTAGGGGTAGGTAGCTCTATCTATAATACTTGTCTTCATTCATATATACAAATGTTACTCTCCATCCTAATTTTTAAACATTTTTGTACCTATATGTTTTGTAATTGATGTTATGCACAGGGACTCTTTCCAGTACACTTCAAAGGGTTTATCACCGTTTGTAAATATTGGTGTAGGTTTATTTAACCAAATACTTTCTACGCGTATTTAACCGTTTGTTTCATTTCGGCGAGCGCAACGTATCTGCGGTTCAGCCAAGGTTCAATTTCGGTACCGAAATTGTATACTGGTTCCTTAACTATAAACTTGCTGGCGCTGCAAACGCGAAAGTATTGTTACATATAGATATGTCGTCATACCGACATTTTTTCTTTTGCGGGTAGCTCAGTATAATAAAGATTTATACATCTATCGCACCAATCTGCCTGCGAAACTAAAAAAATCTGATGATTCTAATGTTAATGGCCGCGTTTGTACCCATAGAGGACCGTTGGGGAGGTTCCGGCGGCGGTGGTGGCGGCGGCGGCGGCGGTGGCAGTCGCTGGGGCAACTCGCGCGGTGGCGGCGGCGGCGGCGGCGGCGGTGGTCCGGGCGGCGGCCGCTGGGGCAATTCGCGCGATCGTAGCGGCGGCTCACAGAACAACTCGCGCTTCGGAGGCGATCGCCCGTGGGGAGGAAACAACCGGTATGTAATGATGTAAACAACTTATTATGTATTCAAAAACCCTTTTTCGTCAGTGCCAGGTATCAATTCAATAGTTCATACATAAATTTTAAAATATTTTATATAATTTGTAATCAGTAAGCCCCAATCGGTCTCTTTTGGAGTACCACAAGGGAGTATACTGGGACCTACTCTTTTTAATATGTACATAAATGATATCCATGATCTCACCATTGATAATGCCCAAGTTATATGCTATGCTGATGACACCGCGGTGATTTTTCACGGACCTAACTGGCCAAAAGGGTCATCATTTGCTGAAACTGGTTTGTCACATATTAGTAGATGGCTTCGTGAGAATCTTCTAACCCTAAACACGGAAAAAACAAAGTATCTGTGCTTCCATAAGACCTCTGCTTCTGCTCCTCCGATAAATAATCTGAATATTAAAATACACAATTTTGCCTGTTTTGACAACTCCTGTTGTAGTTGTGATTGTATAAATAGAACAAATTTTATTAAATACTTGGGAATTTTTGTAGACGAAAAACTAAACTTTAAAAAACATATTGAGGGTCTATCGGCACGTGTTAGAAAAGTAATAAATATAATGCACAATTTGCGAAACGTCGCATGCAGGGAACTGCTCCAAACCGTATACCTTGCGATGTGCCAGTCCATTATATCATATTGCATCACGTGTTGGGGAAGTGCCGCTAAAACTTGCCTTATTCAAGTCGAACGAGCGCAACGCTCCGTACTCTAAGTCATGCTTATGAAACCTTATAGATATCCAACTACAGAATTGTACAAAGAAAGTGGTGTTCTAAGTGTCTGGCAACTTTTTATCTTAAAAACATCGGTATCAGCATTTACTTTCATCAGAAAATTACTTGGAGCTGATAAGCAAACGAGTCTTTAAAATTCCTACCCCGCCAATCAATACATCCTTTGCGCAACGTTTTGGTCAGAATGTAAGAGCATGTGTTTATAATAATGTTTTAAAATTTTGCGATCTAAAAAATAAATCTGTAAGACAAGCAAAACAATTAATACAAAAGTGGCTAACTACTCTGACGTACGATGATACTGAGACTATTCTGAGTGTTACAACCTAAATTATATTGTAACATTATATTACTTATATATAAGTAATATAATGTTACAATATAATTTAGGTAAATTTAGTTACAATATATTTAAATATATATATTTAAATATATTATATACATATTTATATTCAATTCTTTATTAGAAGTTGTATATATATTTATTTATGCATTATAAATTTAGGTTATATTAGTATATAGGTTTTCAATTGTTATTTTAAACTGTTTTATATATATATTTCAAACATTATTAATTTAATTTATTAGTCTGAGGTGTAAACAACTGAATAATCTATATAAGAATTTCAAGGTCTTCACGATACAGGCTTGGCCTAGTATGAAGACCACCGACTAAACCGTTTAGTTATTAAGCTCTCTCAACAATAAGTTAATTTAAAAATTATCTGTTTTAAACATATTAGTCATAAGGTGTGCTTTTTGTTGCTAAATAAAATATTTTTCTTTCTTTTCTCTTTCTTTAATTGTTTTTGCATACCGTACAGAGTGGACATTTGAAATGCAACGTATCACCAAAAGCATGTAAAAATCATGTTACACCTGCTATTTTCTTTCGCATAACCTGCTAAAAATCATTCTCTGTTTTCATCATATATCGGTCACAGTCATTTCGGTCTGCTACATACAACTCAGTCGTATGCATTTCTTCAGAATTCATCGGGTGTTTTCGTTTCCTTTCACAAACTTTCGTTCGAAAACTTTTCACATGTGAAATAGCACTAGCATAAATAGCAAGTGTGACATTACGGAATCATAATGAAAAATCATTGCCCATGATTTTTCTCATGTGAAATAGCAGTGATCAAAAATAATCATATGATTGTGATTTTAGAAGATGGTGGTGATCATTTCCATTCTAGTGGATATAGAGTCATAGAAGGAAGTGTTGAAATCCAAAAAAGGTCCTCGGTAGAACTGGCCTTAACAAGAAGGTAGTCGAATCCAGAACGGGTCATATCTAGAACGGGCATTTTAAGAAATGGTTACAAACCGCCTAAACCGCAATAAAATACTAATTCGCGCCATCAATATCCACAGAGGTGACTATGGGTCCCGCGACCGGGACAACTTCCGCGGCGGGCCGGGCGGGCGTCCAGGTGGCCCCCCGGGTGCGCGCGGCCCCCCCGGCGGTGGCGCTCCGCCCCCCGGCCCCGGCGCGGACCGCTTCAGCCGCGACCGCAACCGCGGCCCGCCGCCCCCACAGGACAGGGACAAGCGAATGCAACCCGCTCCTCCACCAGGTACCACACCATATCTACAGATATTTGTTCCGGGTCTAGGTTTTTTCGTTCTGTTCGTTACGTTTTTACAACTAAACGGCAGGACCGATTTTGATGAAATTTGGAATATAGATAGATTATGCCCGGGATTGGGACACATGCTACTTTTTACCCGTTCGCGAGCAGGTCAGTTAGTTTTAATATAAAATAAGATATTGTTGTATTAAACTGTGTTTAGCTATATTACGTAGTAAACATTTATGATGAAAAAATACCTTTTAAAAATCAAAAATAGTATACTTCTTTTAAATATTGGGTACACTACACTAGCCCCCCCCCGTCTAGCCTGACCCCAGCCATCCAAACTCTAAAGTAGCAGAGTAGGGCTTAGAGTTGGCAGCATGGTTCCAGTTATAAAGTGTAATGAGTAATATATGAATGTACGTTGCAGGTGGATCTGGGTCGTGGCAGCGCGGCGGACAGATGCCGGCCAGCAACCGTGGCGGACCGGCCAACCGAGGCGGTGGCGGCGCCAACCATCGCCCCAACCAGAAGGTATGCAACGTATGCAATGCATTGCCCACATCTTACATTATTACCCTTTTTCAATCATTCTACATTAATCTCCATACATAAGTACCAACATTACCTTATCCATGAGCACACTACAATTTATTACTCTTTAAAAACTTATTGAACTGCTCAGCATTGCAGGGTCAGCTCGACAATAGTACAAAGGTTATAAATAAATTAAGTTTCCATAATAAATTAAGGTTCCATATAAATCCACTTTCCTCTGTCCATTGCCATCTCTTGCCAGTTGTCGGCTCCCAGGTCGCGCAGGTCAGCCTCCCGCCTGTCGTTCCAGCAATACTTGGGACGAGCAACCGGTCGCCGGCCAGTGAGTCGGCCTAAGTATGCTCTCTTTACGTTTCGATCTTCACCCATTCGCAGTAGATGACCGAGCCTGCGGAGTTGGTGTGACTTGTATTCCCCTATGATGTTAGGCTCAGCTGCAAGATCTTCTATTTCAGCGTTTTTACGGACCCTCATGCTTAATATAAAAGAAATATACCCTTTAATATAAAATTGTATTCCATTTCACTGCATAGCAAAGGCTTCCTATAGTAATGTAATGGGGGGGGTTATGTTTTATTCTATGTACTTTTTCCTAAACAATGCGACATGTCTTTTCTGTGACATTCTAATAATTTTGAAGCCTATAAAAACTTTTTTGAATGAATCGCAGGACGGACCGAACGCCCCGAATCAAAATCAACAGCAACCGGGATGGAACCAGTGGGCCGGCGGCTGGGGAGGTTGGGGAGGCAACTGGAACCAAAACCAGCAACCAGCAGGTGGGTTTACATTATCTTGAACTGACCACGTGCAGCGTTAGCGCATTCCCATTACCCGGTATTCTGTATCAGGAAAAAAAAGATTTATTTATTTGCTGGCTTTAGTCTTAAGAACAGCATCAATCGTTATTATAAATATAGATTATTTTACCGTTGTTACGACTTACGGCGGACAATGTTTCAGTTCGTGAACCTTGGTGATAAATTCCGTATTTATAATAGCTAGTTGCCTGCACACTAGACAAAATTCTAACAACATTTTTTTTATATTTAGAAAAGGATCTATACTGATATTATAAAGAGAAAAGATTTGTTTGTTTGTATTGAATAGGCTCCGAAACTACTAGACTGATTTAAAAAATTCTATAGGCTACTTTTTACCCAACTGCGCAGAAGGAGGGTAATGTTTTTATTGAAAAACTACGCGTGCGAAGCTGCGGATTAGTCAGCTAGTTGGAGATACATTAGGAGAAGAATCTCCTTATAAACTTTATGCTAAATCACACACTTCTACGTGCGCGCAATTTGCTTAAAAAGGGGTACTAAGTTTTCTCTTCACATACTAATTTATTACGATCGGTCAGAAATCTTGGTTTTGGTTGAAAAAAATCGTATTTTCAACGAATTTTGGCTATATTATGTCATTAATGGCACTTAAAGCCTAATATATGAGATTATAATCGATAACTAATTTGTAACTACTAATACGCGTGTACTACTAAATTTAATTCTGTACTAATACTGATGATAGACACAGTTGGTGTCTGCACGCACGGCAAGGCCACAACGGAAGACCAGCGATGTAGTGGTGTCAATGTTATGCTACTACAGCATAGTGCTGAGTGGCGACCGTTTTTGCTTTCGCAACATTATAGTCTGTACCTATTGTGATCGTGAGATATGGAGGAACATGGGGGAGACCTTTGTCCACCTGTGGGAAAGTATAAGTTAAAAAAAAAAGAAAAAATATGTGTTTCATGTATCCTTGTGATGCAAAATAAACGTTTAACACGCTTTACACAATGCGTGCGCCCCCAGAGGCGGCGTAGGGCGTGGGCCACTGCCTATGCCCTCGCGGTCGTAGGGTCTGGCGCCTCGAAGGCATTACCAATCCGTAAACGTGACGAAAAAATATTAATCGTCTTGGAACGATACATTTGATACATTTTTCGATTGACATATCAATAGTAGTAACATACATGTTCGAAGAAGAGAAGAAGGCCTCGAGAAATTTACCTTGTCCACATCAAATTAAGGTCTTGCCCCGCCACTGTACTCCCCACATCTAACCTCATTCTTCTAGTGTGTGATAGCACAAAGTTTGAAACTTACCTCTCTAACTAAGAGGAACAACACGGCTGTCTCTCTCGAATACTCGACTACTAATGATCGCTTCCTGCGCGACGTCTGTCGTAACGACTTGTCGACGACGCAAGCGACAACGCCGCGTCTTGTCGCGGCGACAAGTCGCCCAGTTTGCGATGGCCGTTATTGTTCCGTATTAATGTTTAAGATGAATGAAATATACAAACATAGACCAATTTTGTTCCAGTTTTGCTTCCATTTCAGCACATGATCACCACTGAATTGTAATTTAAAATTTAGATCATAGCGGTGTCGGGCTCGTCTTAAATGGTTTGTGAAGTTTAGGAACTAAAAAAGCTAAATACTGTCTGATCTTGATATGAAAAAGAATAGTTTACGCAACTTGTAACGACTACTCCGTAGTGAGATATCACCCCTAGTTCAGGGGTCTGCGTACTAATAGATCAGAGGATCTCCACCATTCTATTTTATTGTCTCTCGTTTGCGATTGGCCTAAATTTTTTTTACTTACAGCTGCGGGCTGGAACAACTGGCAAAATTGGCAGAATTGGAACCAGCAAGCCGGCGCGGGCCAACAACCCGCTGGCGCTGGCGCCGGCGGCAAGGGCGGCCAGCAAGGGCAGCAGGCACAGCAAGGCCAGCAGGGCCAGCAAGCGCAGCAAGGGCAGTGGCCCGCCAACTACACCGCGCAGCAGTGGTACCAGTGGCAGCAGTGGCAACAACAGCAACAGAACTGGGCCGGGGTGAGTGACATTACTAATACACCTATTCTAATAGTTACCCAAAGAGGGATTCACTTAACTCTCCAAGTGCGTACGAAAAGTTTGATAGTATTGTTTTAATTTTTTGAACATAATTTTAATAGTTTATATTTAAATCTATATGTATCTATATTTAATTTAGTATTACTTATTTACTTAGGGAGGTAAGTATCCAGCAATGGTAATGTAGAGCTGTGAATGATGACGATGTTTTTCGCGCGTCAAAAGACTTACAAATTAGTTTCAAAGGAATAGTAACGGCAGCCGTCACGTAAACTACTATAATGAAGATGTTGTTGTTAGTCCTACTCGGCTACTTCAAGGAGCTTAGGATGGCTGGGATCAGTTTAGAAAGGAGGTTATGCAAAATGCGGAACGTCAGTGCAGATCTTATTCCCCCTAGAATTAGATGTTGTTGTTTGAAGGATTGTATAATTGTTGGTTTTGTTTCAGTATCAACAACAGCAACAGCAACAAGGCGGGAATCAAGCGACGAACGCGCAAGACGCGCAGAACGCCTGGGCTCAATATTATCAGGTAATATTATCAATATCATCCATACATGTCATATACTTATTATAAATTCGAAAGTAAGTCGTGTCTCTTTGTTACGTTTTCACGACTAAACGGCTGGACCGATTTCTATGAAATTTGCTATACGGATAGATTATGACCAGTGATCGGACTAGGTAGAGCTATTTTGTGTACTTTCCATATGTTAGAATAATATGGATATTCCCAAAATCCCGGGATTTGCTTTTTAAGTAGAAAAATAATAAAAAGCTATTTACGCCTTAAGGAGTAATGAAATAATACACTTCCTCTCCGACGGGCAAGTAATAAGGACGGGTTTAAGGATAGTATACTAAATAGATAGAAACTTGATTCATTAAACCACATATATTTTTTTATGTAACAATTTCATATATTCATACAAGACTCAACAATCATTTAACATTATCATTCTGAAGTTGTACAAGAACATATTACCATACAAATTATTTGTTCCTCAAAAAATTTAAATATACAAACAGAACAAGCTATATATATGTATTTACAATAAAATCCTGAATAAATTGATCAACACGTTAAACAATAATTTACTTATTCAAACAAAAAATGTCATTCTTGGAGAATTTGAAGAAAAATTGTCAAAAAATGAAGTAAATGGTGAAATTTTGTCTACAAATTTGTTCCACTAACATCCACAGATGTCGAACGCTCCTTTTCTTTTTACATCTAACACCCATTTATATGTAGAAAAGGAGTGTTCAACATCTGTGACTGAAGCTCAAGACGAACTAAACCAAGAAATTATCTATTTCTTGGTCTAGTTCGTCTTCAGCTTCAGTAGAAGACTGAGTACCTAAGTGACCTAAGTTAAAATATATTACCATTATTTTTTCTAATTTTGGTCAATTTCTTTTTACATCTAACACCCATTTATATGTAGAAAAGGAGCGTGCGACATTTGTGGATGTTAGTGGAACAAATTTATGTGACAATTTCATCATTTACTTCATTTTTTGACAATTTTTCTTCAAATCCTCTGAGGATATCAATGTCAGGATTCCTATCCAAAACATTTTAAATTTTTATTTTTAATTTATCAGAATCACACTCATTTAAAGCAGCTCTGACTCGATCAAAAGCCAAAAATGAGTCGCTTAATGTTAAATTTCGTTTCTGCAACTCTTTTAAAGAAAGTAAAATAATCGTATAATGATTTTCTATATACACTAATTGATTCCGTAGATTCTCTTTTTCTAGAATATTTAGCGCATTTCGTATTGCCATTGATTCAAAGCTGTTTAATCGAGAAACAACATTGATTATTTATTCATAATATTTTCTATAATACGATGCAGCTTCAAGCAATTCCGGAGGATTAGTCGGAATCTAATGGAATATCCATATTAACATCAATGTTTGCGGTCAATGAACCTAAAAAGCTCTACCTACTCCAATCACTGATTATGACATAGGCTGCTTTTTACCCGACTGCGCTGGAGGGTAATGTTTTTTTTATTATCAAACTAGGCATGCGGAGCCGCTGTCGGCTAGAGTGGTATAATACATCTAGAAACATCTGCCGTTTAATTTTCAGTGTCCTGACAGAGCTGAGAATGATTTTTGGGCCTATACGGCGCCGCAAAACGTGTGCATAGGCCCTATTGAGGAGACCTATATCATATTTTAAAAAGTGGTTTCCCTGGGCTCATTTGAATGCGCACTTTGTATTTGTTTATTTGACTAAAAGTTAAATACTACTAGTGGTTCGCCCCGAACTGAGTCCTCGCGAGTCTCATAAAAACAAAAATATTATTATTCGTAATCTTTGACTATCAAAATAGTGATACGAAATAAACAACCACCTGACTTGACCTACAGTTTCATTCAAATTACAGGTAACGAGAGTTCATGTTACTCATTTTTGGGGTACAAAATGCAGTTATTCTGGATTTCAGACATATCTGTATGACATTATATGTATATATAGTGTTTTTTTAACTGTAACAGTACGGCAGCACCCATAACCAGAGGAGATACATGTGCAGTTTCTTTTAAAACATCAGCTCGTTTTCGAAGAAAAACATTTTGGCATTAAAATTTTTTTGGTCAAGTGTGAGTAGCGCCATAAAATGAATCAACTTGGGGTCAATTCACACGTACCACAACCACACCACGTCGCAGCGACCAAATGTGGTCTAGCTGTGGTTACGTGTGAATAGTGTCGCAGCGGCTATTTGCAGTTGCGTTGTGGTACAGACAAAATGTCGATGTGACCACGTGGTCATGTGTCATACTCCGGCTTTCGTAGAGGAAACACGGCTTGACTGAACGTAGTCATGGAGGAAAGATTGTTGTTGCTATACTTGTTTTCGCACAACCACGCGGCAACTCAGTACAACGCAGAATGAAAGGGGGGAGCACAGGCGCCAGCTAGGCGCGCGCTGTTGATGACGTCATGTCGTGGCGATGTGGCCGCGGTGCCGCCGCCGGTGGTGGCGTTGCCGTCGCGATGTGGTTGCGATGTGGTCGTATTACACAGGTGGTCGATAACAACGGCGAAATGTAGTACGTGTAAATTGTAATATTCATTTTCAATACAAAATATACGCCCGACCACATGGTGTCGATGTGGTGTGGTTGTGGTACGTGTGAATTGACCCTTCGTAAATTTTTTTTGATGCCGATCGATGCAGTCCTTTGTAAGGATCATTTTATTGGATCGGATGAAAAAAAATTGAACAGCGGAAGTTAGTCAAATTTGATAAAAAGTATTCTCATACAACAGGACAAACAGAATTCCTTCTACAAACATTTTAATAGATTCTAATTGCACATTAAAGAAGTATTAATACTGTAGCAATTAAGAAGTTTAGGATCTCCATGCTCTCATGAGCAATTCAAAAACATTACGTATTTCAGAACAATTTTGAATTACGAACATGGTTCTTGCACCTGTCGAACTTTTATATCAGTCATTGCATCATCTTATTTGTCCTATCATGGCATTGTCAAATACGCTAAAAGTAGACTTCAATTAAGTCTACTTTTTGCGACAGGTGCAAGAACCATGTTTGAAATTAAAAATTGTTCTGAAATACGAAATGTTTTTGAATTGCTCATAAGAGCATGGAGTTCCTAAACTTCTTAATCGCTACAGTATTAATATTTCTTTAATGTGCAATTAGAATCTAATAAAATGTTTGTAGAAGGAATTTTGTTTGTCCTGTTGTATGAGAATACTTTTTATCAAATTTGACTAGCTTCCGCTATTCAGTTTTTTTTCATCAATTACAATAAAATGATCCTTACAAAGGACTGCATCGATCGGCATCATAAATATTTTACCAACTTGATTCATTTTAAGGCCGCTACTCACACTTGACCAAAAAATTTTTAATGCCAAAATGATTTTCTTCGAAAACGAGCTGATGTTTTAAAAGAAACTGCACCTGTATCTCCTCTGGTTATGGATTCTGCCGTACTGTCACAGTTAAAAAAAAACACTCTGTATATGCCTATATTTGTGTCACTAAAAGTTCCACGCATACCAAATTTCAGCACTGTGGGGTCACTAGTGTACCCTGTCCATTTTGTCAAAGTTCAAAAGTTCCGTTTTTATTATGGCTAATAATTTCAAAACTACAAGGTTTAAACTAAAAATGGGGTCAAAATGTACTCACAAAGGCCTTTTATTAGACGTGCCATTTGAACGGATATTCCCATTTTGTTATTTTTTACCCCTCTTGAACCCCAATATCTCAAACCACCCCCCCCCTCCCCTATCACAGGCGCCAGTATCTCGCAAAACAGGTGTACTTCAGAATAAGAACCTTTAGATATAAGTGATATTTGTAAACCTTTTGTCGAGAGAAAATAAATAAATTTATTAATATTAATAATTATCAATAAACATCGCAAATTTGTTTCGCGGCTCGTGTTGCATTTTTACCTTTTTTATAGTAAAATTTTAAAATGTATCGAATTTCTTCATTAGATTCACTCATCTTTACAGTACGAAAAATAAATAAAAATCACACATTATCCTAATTTTAATTTGGAATTATCTTCTTTAAAATTTAAACTTTGAATGATACCAAAACCAGCCAGATACAAATACATAGTATAGACAAAGAGATTTTGTTACAAGTTCATACATACTATAATGCGAAAAGGCTTTTTCCCCAACCTATTACATACATACAACGCCGATTTGCCCAAGTTGATTTAGAGATCTCGCTTCGCTGTATCAATAAGTTACACAAGTACAACCGACCTACCCACCCAAATTACCCTCTGCAGTCTATTACCAAAAGTATGTACGCAAACATAGTAAGTAGGCGGCGGCAATTATAAATACTACGGATATAAGTATAGAAACTTTTTTTATGTAAAATCCAATACTTCGCCACCAAGGTAAGTATTTGAAACATATTTCTTTTGATTTCAGAATTACGGCAATGCGGCTGCGACCGCCGCTGCCGCCGCGGGCGCGCTCACCGGCTCGGAGAAGAAATCATAGATAGGAAACACCTAGAATGCGAGATATCTACTCTTCAACACCATGTATCATATTTACATATGACATGAAGTCATCCGATTCTGTTTTAGTTTCAAACTACATTATTACTGATTAGAAACTGGGATTATAAATAAAATGATTTCTAATTTATGGCAAATACGCAATGCGCTTGCCTGTATGGCGGAACAATGTCGTACCCATTGTGATGCCAGAGCAGCCATTGTCGAATTTGATTTCACCAATACCATAACACGTTATTAATTAATATTAAAAAAAAATAGGTTTATACTTCACGTTTTAAAATACCTTGCGGTACAGTGATGCATAGAAATAAGTTGTATAACTGTTTTTATTGTTGCACGCATTTTGATATTTTTGAGTCAATTTATCAAAATCCTTCATCTGGTAAAAGATGTAGTGCAATAGTGTATTGACAATCAGTAATGTCATCGTGGTTTTACTGCATACTTTTAATATATATACTTACAATTTAAAAATCCTCTGAAAAATCGTGATTATAAGGTTTTAACTGCGAGTCGATATCGACACAGATATTATGCAACATGCAAATTTTTACTTATTTTTCGGGATACATTTGACAATTGTCCTATAACACCAAACAGTCAGCCCCCCCCCCCCCCCCCCCCCCCCCCACGTAGTTACGTACCACAACATAACATATCTCGGTCTACCTTTAAATGACGCGAGGCCATTTTTTTTCCATATCGTCGGCCTAATTATTAGAATTCGTAAGTCCTGAGTACTTTATGTATACAAAAATACCCTCATTTTGTTTGAATCATTTTTAATTCCTCATTGTTTTATTGAGTCTTACTTTAGGTATAAAATGAGGGTATTTTTATACCTAAAGTAAGAGTGACTCGATAAAAATCTCTCGAAACTTTGTGAGAAAATTAGTTTTATGTTGCTCCTGTAAAATTTGCCCGTGGGGACTTACGAAATGTGATAATTAGGCCGACGATTTCATATAGCAGATAATTGCAGTATTCTAAGTTTATAAATCCAGGTATTGATTGATTTGTTCACATTAAACCCATATCACAGGGTTGGTAACTGACCGGTCAGTGAAGTAAGAACTACAAGACAGCCCCTTGATAAGTAAGAATAGAATTCACTTTACTGTACATTTTACCCGACTGCGCATACGAGGGTAATAATAATATAACTTTTGTTTCAGACAACGTGTAAAATTACAAAACATATGAATAAGGGCCCATAACTATAAATACCTGACAAACTAACATACATAATAAAATATTAAACTACACTAATAATGTTTTTATTAACAAACTACGCGTCCAAAGCCGCAGGCTGTCGCTGTTAGGCTATTTTATTTTGATAAGAATCCGTGCGTAGGGGTCAAACGTGGTGAAAACACGGGTAGGGCTAATGGGACTAGTATTGTTAGTAAATTTGTTTATTTCAAATTCATTACCATAGAATTTTTTTTTTAATATCAAGTGAAGTTAAACTAACTAAGCGGCATCGTTGCAAACGCGCCGGCGATTAAATTTTTTTAAATTGGAAATTAGGTGGGCTAAAGTAGAAAATATATTTAAACTTTAATTCAACTGGAATAAACTTAAGATACTTTAGTTACACTGTTCTGGTTAGGCCCAAAAATTCGTTGTAAGTGATTTTGCAGTAAATCAAATCCAGGGGTAGAGATAAGTTGACAAGTTACCTGTGAGTAACAGTGTGAATGGTAAGCTTTCGTTTGTGACAAACGGTATTTTTATCGACGGGGATGCAATGGAATAAAATGTATTGATTAAGAATTTGGAGTTTTATTTTTAAATATAAATTAACGGTCACGTCAGTCGTATGGACACAGACAAATGGGCAACAGTCGTCACACAATGGGTGCCTGCAGATGGTCGTCGGAGCCGGGGCAGGCCGGGGAAGCGTTAGCGTGACGACCTCGATGCATTCCAAGATGGCTGGTGGGACGTGGCGAGTGATCGTGAGATGTGGAGGAACAGAGGGAGACCTTTGCCCAGCAGTGGGAATAAATAAAAAAAAATGAATGTAGCGAGGCAAGTAGTAGTGTGCGAGGGAGATGGGACATTGACATCAGACCGTAGGGATCTGGTTTCCATGCCAACTTATAGCCAAGTTTTTGTAGTTCCCGAAAATCATATTTTTATAATTTCAAACTTAATAAAGCATTTGACAATATTAATTTTAAAAATGAATTAATAGAAGAAGTAAAAACTATAAAATTCTTAGGATAGGTAGTTGACAAGAACTGCAATTGGAAGGCTCACATTGACTCTCTTAAGTAATAAATTGGATCGGTTTGTATTTGCACTCAGAGAGCTAACATTGAATGTATCAAAACAAGCTGCGCTAAGTGCCTATCAGGGCTATGTTTCTTCAATTCTTTTTTATGGTCTTATTCTAAGGGGACACTAAGCTTTTGTAGCACAAAAAAGTGTTCGCGCATTTTAAGGAGCCTGGTTTACTGAAAGCTGTCGTCCTATGTTTGAGGAACATAAAATCATGTCTATTGCCTTGCCTGTAAGTATTATTGGTGTATGTAACTTAGTTAAAGAAAATTCAGAACGATTTCTAAAACACTGACAAAATGCAAAGGCAGACAAGACATCATAATATACTATCATCTACCACATTGCAAACTTGGTATTTATTAAAAGAATGTATGTGTATTTAATGGATGTAAAAATATTTAATAATTTACCAAAGGACATTCAAGAACTGCCACTTCTTAAATTTAGGGTGAACTCGCACCGAAAGAGCGGCGAAGGGCAGCGACCCGCTCGGTAGAGAAGGCGCGCAGATTCCCGCGACTGCTCGAGAAGTCGCGGGACTCCGCGGGCCTTCTCGAACCCGCCCGCGATTAATTCACGGGTCGCTCTCCTACGCCAGCGGCCGCTCGCGACTGCTCGAGCATTCTCGGGACTTCCCGCGACTTCTCGCGCAGTCGCGCGGCTCCGTTTATAGAATTCTCGCGGCGCCGCGGGCATCCGCGCGACTCCTTCGAGTTTCTCGTGCGATAATAAGGTCTTATAGTAATGAAAATAAAGTTAAAATTCATATGACACTGAAACTGCGCTCCGCTTCGCTGCGCTTCGACGCTCTTTCGGTGTGAGTTGAGCCTTAAACACAAATTAAAATTATGGCTTTTAAATAAGACCTATACATACATTAGAAGAATACTTTAATAAATAACGACATGATTAATTTGACAGAGAATAATTGAATACTAAATTGACATTAATAGTGTAGTGTATTAATACCTTTTTATTTGAACAAATATGAAAGCTTTGCAAGCTTATTGCACGCCCCTGAGTGGGGTAGAGTATAGTGAAACTAATTTATATTAATGTGATCTTTCTGTATAACCTATATTCTGGCAAAAATGATTAGGTATGATTTTATATTCCTTGAATTTTGTAGTTCAACAGTTCAGAAGTTATGAAAGGTTCTCGAGCTGTGTGTGTGGTGGGAGAGCACATTAGTGTAAAATCCTTTGTTCTTGGATTTACATGTGAGCATTCTTAGAATTATGAAAGTTGGAATCAAGTCTCCCAGCAAAAAATACTATTCTTAAGAGTGACTTGCGTAATGATGCCTAAACGTATTTAGTGGCTAAATATGATTTAAGGAGTTGTCAATGCAAGCCGGCCTTAATAAAATAGTGCCACGAACTAGATAACTTGACCTACTGTTTCATTCAAATATAAGTAACTGGAGCTAATGCTAATTAGTTATTTTTTAGAGGTAGAAATTGCAGCTATTCTGGATTTCAGACTTTTTCCTATATATGTGCCACTAAAGTTAAATGCTTAAACCAAATTTCAGCACTGTGGGGTGCACTTTAACGAAATTCACAATTTCGTTAAAGTGTTAAGTTTGAAAGAAAGAAAAAACATTTATTTGTGACGGTACAAAACACAAGTTCAGTTTTTTATTATGGCTAATAACTCGCTACAAGGATTAGGTACACTCAAAATAAAAACGGGGTCGAAATGTACTAATGAAGTGAAGACCTTTCATTAGACGTCCCATTTAACCAAGTCTCATTTTGTTTTTTTTTACCCCTCTTGAACCCAAGTAGCTTAAAAATCCCCCACATTTTTAGCTCCTTTAGTCAGGTTGTGCTAACTCTACGTACCTATACATATATCAAAATTCACAATCGGATCAACGCTTCGAAAGTTATCCTCGGCCAAACAAACATACATACACACAACACTGATTCGTCCAAGTTAATTGGAGATCTTGCTTCGCTATATCAAATAGAAATAAAAAAATACTTTTCTACATCAATATAAAAAAAAACAATTATTGAAAACTTTTTACACATTTTATTCTTTTTAAAAACTTGAATCACCAATTACCTCCAACATTGGCAAAAAAAAACAACCTATCTACAGATCGGTCATTATTGTATAGCAACCAACCCACGTTGCTATACCTAGTACCTAATTACACTGTTTCAATAATCTATCCATCGATACAAAAAACTGGATAGAACATTGTTGAAACTTTATGTATGGTATGTACAACCAACATACAAATTATAGTTTTACATGTTAACCCTTACTTACAGGGTTGAACCAGTTATATACTTTCACTATTATAGAAATCATGGGTTAATTGTAACATTAAGTTTAACAATGGCGGCGATTCTGTTGTTTACGCTGACTAACTAAAATTGTGTAAAATACGAACGGTCTTATTTTGTTTACGCTAAAGATCCAAGTACAATGACATTTAAAGTGACATTTCTAAAATTAAGTATTTTTTAGTAAGATGGTGTGTTTTTGGGCTAGTTTTAGTCAGTAGTCAAATTAATGCTAATTAAAACTAGCTCGCAAACACGCCATCATAATAAAAATTACATAATTTTAGAAATGTCACTACAAATGACGTTCTAATTTGATCTTTAGCGTAAACAAAATAAGACCGTTCGTATTTTAAACAATTTTAGTTAGTCAGCGTAAACAGAATCGCCACCAATATTTTATAATTCATCAATAAGTCACTAAATACAATCTTTTAGTTACAGTAAAATAGATCTTATTCTTCAAAATAAAACAACAGAGGATTGTTGTGCAAGTTCCCGGTAGTTCAACGTAAAAGTTATTAGTTGATCTACTGGAAACGAACCAAATTTCAGCATATTCAGATACTGGGTACAAAAATCTAAAAACTTATAAATAACATGCAGAACTTACCAAGTAGATATAAAATAGGTAAAGCAAAAACGTATGGCTACATAAAAATCACACAATTGTATGAAATAGATAAAAAATGCACGTTTATTTTCTCATAGTTTCTTGAAATATTTTTGGTAAAACTAAATTTATTTAAGAAAATATTGAAGAGTTTTAAATAAAGAAATGCGCTTGTGAGAAGGAATGTAACGTCAGATTAATGTCATGGTTATGGAGAGCCAAATCGCATTACATATTATAAATCATTTAATTGTACGTGAAAGATTTGGAAATTAAACAGAGGGGTCTACTTAGTACGAATATTTACATTAAACAAGGCGATTTATTTTTAGTAAACCAATGAGATGGTTGTTTTCTAACTAAAATTTCATAAAATGCGAACGTTCTTATTTCGATCTCGTTATTAAACACCAAGTTTTCTTACTGACTAACACTACCCCGCAGGCACGCTAATTAAACTAAAATAACTTTAGAAATGTCACTTTAAATTGTCATTCTCATTTGGTCTATAGCGTAAGCGAAATAAGAACTTTCGCATTTTAGGAAATTTTAGTTTGTTATCGACAGAACGCTATCAGCGTTTCTGACACAAGGCCGCGATTCCATTGCGGCGCAAGGGCACGCTACACTCGTGTACTTAGCTTCGGTTTGTATGAAAATAAAGGCGGATCAATCCACTGCGGCTCACGTGCACATCCTACGCCGCAATAGAACCGCGCCGTAAACGCTGCAGTAGTTGACTAAAAACAAATTCGTCTGCGTATAACGTAAATATATGCTAAACCCTCATTGAAACATCTATAAAGTATGAACCAACTATCCAATGGATGGGTTTCACTTGATAGTCCATACAGAGACCTAATGATAAAATAGAGAGTAGATGATAAAAGCATATAGTCTTTGGATAAGAAAGTATGGCAATGACTTCTTTGGTTTACACTGGGCCCAATTTTGTTTGTACATATGAATAAAAAAAAGTACACTAAGATATAAAGTACGAGAAACTAACCTGGCCCGGTCGTTATTAGTGTCTATTAAAGAACTAAGTTTGGACTTCAAACTCAAAATCGCTTTACATGATGTTCTTTTTAATCATAACTCTATCGTCGTGGCTGGTGCAAACTTGGCCCAGCAGTGGGTGAAGTCGGGCTGCGGATGGTGACGATTGAATCTTCAATTTGTATATGTATCTCGCGATCAATCGCCGGGAGGACTCGAGCAGCTGTTAGAATAGGTTGATAATGGTGGCGATTCTGTTTACGCTAACTAAAATTTCGTAAAATACCAACGTTCTTATTTCATTTAAGCGAAATATACAAATTATATAATATTAATTTTTTATTTAAAAGTCGGAGCAAATTCAGTCCTCTTGCAGTAAAAAACGGAACGTAGTATAATTTCAGACAACATAGTGTAATTTTAATTTTTTTAGACTATAATTTTCGGAGGATTTGAACTCAAACTTGTCACCGGGCCAGTTATGTTAGAGGCGCTGTTCGTGACTGGTGCTATGGAATGGCAAATTGACGCTTGATCACACAAAATAGTAAAACTTAATTGCGTTTATTGCATTGACCTACTGATTGTTTAATGCTTAATAAAAAATCTAGGTAATATTTGACATTATCTAGCATAATTTACTATTAGTGTTTATAACATTTTTATAATAGGTTATGTATTTATACTTGTTTTTAACACAGTTTTAACGGAAGTACTTCTGTGTAATATTACTATAATTTATCATAACACCTAAACACGTTTATAACACATTCCGATGCCAAACCCTATCGCAAATTTAAACAACATTATAACATAGAGAATGGACTAATTCCCCATCTAGCTGTAAAATAAATGCGGGCGATAGTGTGAAAGACAAAGCAGACGTGCGACTAGAAGCCGTCTCTTTCTAGAACGGAATCGGCTCTTAGGCTCGGACTATATGGCATCCCGGCTTGTCAGGGACCGTTTTTTAACGGCCCCTGACCAATCCGTCGCACAACCAAACATTTGAATTTTTCCTGCATCGACTACACACGATCCGAGACCATCCGGATTCGGATGCCATATAGTCAGAGCCTTAAAACCGAAAATCCGGACAGACCAGCCAGTTTAGCCGGACATTTGGGTAGTAAAGCCGGACACCCTTAACTTTTTAGTCTTTTTAACACGACGATTTTTTTAAAGTAAAACAAGACTTGTTTATCATTTACCATAAAATCTTCTTAAATTTTAATGAAACAACAATAAATGGTGCGGCGCGCCCGCCGATGAAAATCGCGCGTGGAATTTAAAAAGCCTACACTGAAAAACCGAATACCTTGAACTTCATAATGTTGATTCCATTTAAGTTCCATTAACTTAATATTAAGTTTATACAACTATTACAGTACATTTATTTCTAGAAAAACAAAATTATTAAAAATGAATATGTTAAACCAACCACTAAAAGAAGTTATTACAACACAACATTTTTGGTATATTCGAGTCTAAGTAAGGAACTGATAATATAGTAAAGCCAACATGTTAACGAATACATCAAAATAACTAAGTTAAATATATACCACCATCAGGTCAAATTTACCTTTATAGTTCAACTATTTTTATTTTATTAATTCAACAAATCATGTCGGTAGGTGCTATATTAACCTAAAATATAAGTTGAAAAAAGGTTAAAACAACCTATTCGGTTTTTCAGTGTCACAAAAGCCGGTCAGACCGGACACCGTCTGATTTGGGCGGATACGCATCCACAAAGCCTGATGTGTCCGGTTTTATCCGGACGCCTGGCAACCCTAGCTGTACAGGTGCTTTCTCTTTCTAAATAATAGTCGATTTTGTGAAGATATTGCTCAGTCCATTCTCTCTTATGAATTATTGTTTAAATAGTTGTGAAATTTGGCGTTAAATGAAATCCACGCAATTCGAACCTTAGCCTAGTTGTATAAAATGTTATTACTTGAAACACTGAGGTGAAAAGTGGCACATCTTCATGATTTTAAACCTTAACCTAGAGTTATTAGGTGAATGTGTAATCAGACTATAATATCACAGGGTGAATTTATATACAATATTTGAGAAACGCAAGCGATTCAGAACATTAAATGATAATATTTTATGAAAAATTTATATAAATATGTAGTCTAAAATACTTGAGTTTTGCTTTCATTTAGAACAATTTGTTTTTATTTCAAGTCGATATAGAAATAAGATATCCACTGTTTCATACAAAACCAACTTTATAAAGACATCGCAATGTATGAATGTATGAAAAAGTAAATTTGTTATTGATCTAAAATAAAAAAAACATGGGTTTTCGATTACGGAAAGTGCTGTTTCTCAAAATTTATAGTATGTATACACGTTAAAAATTCATAAAAACTACACGAAAAAAAATGTGGCTATTCCATAAGTAATAAATAAAGTTCTAAGAGGCGCTCGGACCGGACAGCGGATCTGCGGAACTATTTTAAAACGTCGAAAAACTGTCCGATCGGTCCGACAGTTTTTAACAGATTCGATTTCTAATCCAAAATGCTATCTTAAAACTATTTCGGATTGACCATAGAACTCGGATACCTTTCCGACACGGATTCAAAGAATCAAAAGTTTACAAAAAAGCGTTATTGGATTCGAAATCGAATCCAAATCGAAATCAAAACTGTCGGGCCGATCCGACAGCTTTCCGACGTTTTTTAATAGTCCGTTCAGCGATATTTCGATCGTTCGGTGCCGCTACTGCGGATGTTATAGATCGGGAGTAGACCCTAGATCGGCTCAGCAGTCTGATCCGAGTGTCGGATAATACATTAACAGTAGATTTTTTCACGAATTCATTGTTGTTATAACGTACTAACGTATATACTACGTACTAACGTACTATACGTATAACGATACTATAAAACGTTTAGACGATTTACGATTAGAAAATTGTTTCTGTTTATATGGACTTTGCACCTTAGGTTTATAATAGTCTGATTACACCACGATGTAATAATCGTCCTTTGCCGCATATATTTTTATCCTTTGGCGCATTGTCAAGTACAAATTATTAAATTATTTAGCATGTCGAAATACCTAACGCTAAACATTTACTAATAAAGAAAATAGGTAGGTACATAGTTAATATTCTAAAAATTATTGATAAAAATAAGGTTTTTTGTAATTTAGAACTACGTATTTTCATTTTAGGGCTAACACTTATATGTAGCAAGTATTAAGGGTGGTTGGTTTACATTGCACATCGAATTTAAAGTGACACGATTTTCAAAAACAGTTAACCTGGGTAAGTACAATCACCTGCAATAATAAGTTAACATTTAAACACATCATAACAATGTATTTGTACCGAAATAACGTATACATTTTTGTTAACATGATGTTTTTGGTTATATTTTCTTAAAACGTTTCTTATTATTGTAGGCGAGTGTACACGGCAGTGTCTAGCCACATTCGATATCTACAACGTATTCTAATATTAAAGATGAAATCCACCGATGCATACAAACTGCAGCGTCTAGACGCCGCAATATATGAGAAAAGTGGTTCCAACTTTATTGCTCGATCTAAATACAGTAGGCCTGCGATAATCCGACAAACGTTTTTCAATGCAGTGTCGTATTAATGAATTTGACGGACTATAGAGTACCTGCTGCCACCCCTTGTAGTCCGGAACCTTTATAAAAAGGAGTACCTTGTAATCAGACAAATTACATAGGAAATTATAAAAATGTTAGTGAATGTGCTATGTAACTGATGCATGTCGGATTATAGGGGGCGCCGAAATACCGCGCGTCAAATGTATAATCCGGTCCTTGTCTAATCCCCTCCTATAATCCGACATGCCTAAAACAGTGTATAAAAAGGTTTATTACCATTTTTACAAGTATCTGTGTAAATTCCTAATGCAATTCAATATTTATAATTTATACCTATTGACAAACATACCAATTTAGTATATTTTATTATATATATAATAATACATGATCTTTGACTATGCCCATCTACAGCAGCTACAATCTTAAGTACATACTTATTAATCAGTGTTTAGATGCTTAAATGTAAATGTATATGAAATGCTAGTATAATATTTTTCAAACTTTCGCGATCACTGTACATAATTATTGATTAAAACGGGTATTTATCGCGTATGTACCTTTTTTATTTGTTATCCCGACGTTTCGGCTGTGTTGCAACAGTCATGGTTTCGGGCTGACTCGAGACTGACTAGAGTCAGCCCGAGACCATTACTGTGCAACAGAATCAATAATTAAATGCTAGTATGTTTCTAGCACCTCCAAAATGATGGTGCAATGAGCTACTTAGATAAAACCTATGGTAACCAAGTGTTCTATTGTGGCCCTACTGTTTGAATAAATGAGTATGAGTATTTGTCAGATTACAAGGTACCCTTTTCATAAAGGTAAAGGTCTTGACTTCAAGGGGTGGACTATAGACTACATAGTCCGACAAATTCGATAATCCGACACCGCCTTGCAAACGTTTGACGGATTACCGCGGGTCTAACTGTATTTGATTGTTTTCGACAGTATTGAGTCAAATCAGTATTATGAATAAATTCTTCGAAATATTTTAGAATCAGCGCTGTCTAGGTTCACGTCTTTTTTTTAAATCGATTAATTTTGTTTATACAATTTAAGATCATAAATCGATAACCTAAAGAAGGAAATACGGACGGACTACTAAAACTACATTTTTAATACATACATTCCAAATATTCCTTTCGTTTATAATTTATCAATCGAACATTTTGTACTAAGGACCGGAACACAGAACACTGCCTAAAGCTAAACATTGTTTTATTTAACCCATAACATTTTCAATTAACACCCCTATATAGGGTGTAAAATATGTAGGTATGTTTGACAAAAAGGGGGTCATTGTAATCGTTTTTGAAAACTGTTTTCTGTTAGTTTGCTGAATTCAAAATGGGACGTTACGGTTAAAATGAGTCTTAGACAAGTTCGATTACAAGCTGATTTGAAGACGCACTAAAAGTTAGCTGTTTTTTGTGTCACAAAACCACTTTAATATATTATTTTTTATTGATTTCAGAATCGCCCCCTTAATGGTTAACAAATAAATAACAAAGTACGCTCTATCTTTACTTGTTTACTGTTAAAAGACATAGGGTAAATTAATATATTGAATCATATATTGCTTTAGACAGTGTCTTGTGGTACAACGGTATTAATTTAAGCAAAATAAGGTTTGCCACTGATTAGTCTTGTTTACACCTTATAATAATATGAAGCGCAATAAATACAGTAAATTGGACCTAATTTTCACAAACACAGGGTCTTTTTTCGACAGTACTGATTGGAAAAGATTACTAACTCAATCTTATAAATAAATGTTGCCACATAAATACAGGGTGGGTCACTAGACCTATTATTTTGCTATGCCCCGTTTATGTACAAGAATATATAAATAATTGAAACGGGTGGGGGAAATTCCTAAACAATAAGAGATACTACTCACAGAAAAGCGTTCTATATTCTTTACTGTACACAAGAAATGACATACAAAAGACAAAAATATGTAAGGCGATTTTAATTCTAAAACGAGTTTTATTCCAGCAAGACTTTCAAGGTTAGAAAGATGACATGATGACAGGCGTTTACAGTAGATATACCTTTCAAGTATAATTACTGTACTTGTACACCCCCCTCCATTATTGTAATGTTACAACAATTCTCTTCATCGAAAGATTGCCCGGAAGAAATCGCTTCTAAGCGATAAGACCGCCGATTGTACTTGTTGCTTTGTGATTTTTATGTTTTTTCTTTTGTGGTGTACAATAAAGTATTTTCATTCAATCATTCATTCATTATGCACACGCACAAGAAATTATTACCCGCATAAAAAAGAAACACGACATCTAGCAGGTTTAATTCGAGAATTCAAATTTTCAAAAATTGTGCATACAGTTATTCCTTAAAATAAACGTCATGGATCCTTAGCTTTTCTATATCACTTGCGGTTTAGGATTTCCCCCCCTCCATAACACACCCTATATAAATTCCAACCAATACATAGTCCAAAAGAGCCAAAACGGTACTTAAAAATCTCAAATATCCTCAAAATCACCTAAAAGGGGTAAGTTTACACAAGTTTAGTTTCAACATTAAAAAAATCACTTATCTAAGTATTCGAGTACAATGATCAACTTTTAACTAATGTATTCATAAACGCTAATTGTTTTAGGATTAAATATAAATTGTTCATTTTAAGGCAAGAGACAGTTTATAATGTCACTAGCGCATACGAAAATAATATTTTCTGCCCTCTATCTTGAAAATCACCCTAGTTAACAAGAAAAACTATTAAAGCTGACCAAAGTTAAATAAAATAATGCTGGACATTTCGTACAGCGCTTTCTAACCACGGAGGGAGTGTAGTTCAAAAATAGTTTTACCACCCGTAAAACCCAATCAGTCTAAATTTTTTTTCATTTAATTGATTTAATGTTAAAAAATAAAAGCTTGTAAAAAAATGTAATCTAGTCAATGCTATCAAGAATGAGGAATTTTCTATCCAAGCGTTCTGTGTTTAAAATAGTCATTGCACAGAGATAATTTACCAAAAACAAATAAAATACCTTTTGACATTGTGACTTTGACAAAAAGCAAAATTCAATAACAATTTTTGATAATTGATACGTTGTTTATTAATGCTATCGAGCCAGTGAAAACTTCTTTAGGCGCGTTGAGCATTTTTTGAGATGGGGAAAAAACCATTGAACTCGCGATACTGTTACCGACACCTGTCACTGATTACTGACACCTCTGTATATAAGTATCTGTAGTGTAGTCTGCTTTTATTAATGTTTTCACTTTTGTCGGCACTCCTAGAGTGCCACTTTTTTATCATAAAATAATATCCCCATCAGCAACTCAGTGACCAACACTGGGTGACTTTCAAGAGAACAGGAGGGCCGATAGTTTTATACTAATATTTTATATTATTAATAAGACACATCCAAAGTTTACTGAAGTTATACTTCTTTACATCTCCGCCAATCTTCCATTAAGCAATGATCTTCTCCATCCAAAGGTTGTCGGGAAGAGATCGCGTTCTTTAACGATAAGATCGCCCATTATGCTTACATTTGTTTTTTATTTCATTTTACTGTTATTCATGCTTTTGGCGCATTAGGGTGCATTGAGACGCGAGCAACGGTCATATCAAGCAAACGGTTCTACATGAACGCTCTCATACATTACCTTATGTTTGATTTGACAGCGCGACGCACCGCTTCACGTGCACTTAGGAGAAGGTAATAGTGTATTTTCAGCATGTTATACAGAAATATGTAATGCTGTGAAGTTAGTTATCCTGTCTGAAGTTATCCAAGTGGCGCGCAAAGAAGTATAACTATCTATTAAGGCCCATCCACCAAAGCGTTTAAATATCAAACAATATTACTAATAACCCAATAAGTGTCAAAAATTATATTATTAGTAATATCAAACCATATTACTAATAACCCAATAAGTGTCAAAAATCAATATGTAATTATGTTTTGATTCAGTTTTGAGTAGCTATCATTCGGGACTTAGATTCGTTCATTTATATTATTATTTTTTAAACCTTGAAAAATCTTCGATTACGTAAAGATCCTACATGCAAAGGTTGTTTTGAAGAGATTGCTTTCTTAGCAATAACACCGCCCATAATACTTATATATTTTCTCATTTGTTGTATAGTTTGTCAGGTATAACATAATGTTTATATGTATTTATTCTAAATTACTGAATCTTTTTAACTAAAGACGTTAAAGGTGAGGGAGAAACTCCGCTATGGTAGATATAAGGCCGGGATATCATTTAATAAAAAGCTCAATCGTGTCTCTTGCCTTTCGATCGACAATGCGCCAAATGTCTAGAGTTATAGACGTTACGTAGCACAACACACACGTACTTCTCTGCTAGCTTGCAGTGTGTCTTCTGTGGACAAAAACATAACATAAAAAACTGGGCTAGATGGAAATGGAAATGTCCAGCATTAATGATTAATATTATATAGCACTAGATACCAAACGTGACCAACTCAAGAATAGACCGTCTGCAAATATATCTTACAACTGCAATAATGGCATTCTGACGTGCGCTATTTGCGCTAAAACATTTAGCGCAATAATTGAATACATAAGCCACATAAGGGCAAAACCCCCAAGCTCTATTTAAAGCATAAGCCCAGTCACCGTAGCCGAAAACGGTTTGGTGGACTATTCATATTATATTATTTATATTTTTATACAACATACACAGAGATTAAGACATACATAATTACAAACACTATTAAAACTAACTGATACATAGTAATATGAATGTAATTAAATGAATATGAATCTATAAATAAAATGGGCTGGGACAGAGTAATTTAAAATGCCTGCCCAAAGAATAAAACAAACAAAAAATGGATAACAGAGACAACACAAAATTACCATTCCAACCCAAATAAACATCACACAAAATATCAAACAATAAAAAACTATACACGGTCGGTTTAAATGCGTTCACTCACGATGACTTCAAGCGAGATGTTGATTAACTAATAAAAGCGATTGTGAATCATGAAATAGTTTTTAAAGTTTTATTCATTATGGAAGCATGTATAGGGCTTTCGGTGATATTTATCTATTAAAAACGTAAAACAAAACATATCTACAAAAAATTATCTAATTAAATTTAAAAAAAAACTACACAAAATGTAAACATGAAGTTTTCTGTCTACTCACGATGCTTTCATTGATATACGTCGAAATGATATAATATTAAACGCGATTTACGCATACTATACGAAATATTAAACAAAGCGAAATGTTAAACAAAAAATATATACACAAAACGTTAAAGAACAACTATAACATGTTAAGGAAGCTACACAGATTGTTAATGAAATCTACACAAAATGTAAAGGGAAACTTCACAGATTGTTAATGAAATCTACACAAAATGTAAAGGGAATCTTCACAGATTGCTAATAAAATCTACACAAAATGTAAAGGGAATATTCACAGATTGTTAATGAAATCTACACAAAATGTAAAGGGAATATTCACAGATTGTTAATGAAATCTACACAAAATGTAGAGGGAAACTTCACAGATTGTTAATGAAATCTACACAAAATGTATAGGCAATATTCACAGATTGTTAATGAAATCTACACAAAATGTTTAAAATGTTAATGAGAGCTACACAAAACAGTAAACATGAAGCTGTTTACTCACGATGCTATTGAGGCGTCGATGGCGTGGAGGAGCGAGAGTGCGCCGCCAGGGACTGTTGCAACGCCGCAGGCGTCAACCACTCTCTACAAATTTACAAATAACACTAACTTCAGAAGAACATACACGCCACGGTAATGACGAGTTTTCAAAACAAAGGTATATTCGGTTGCCCAGATTTCTGCCTAGGTGGACCTGTAATGTAGGTATGACTCTTGTAATGTGTAGGTCTGTAGCTAATACTGTTGTTTTTACGGCTACACGGAGACGGATTAAGCTTATGGCCTATCTGATGTTAAGTGGTAACCATCGCCCAGAGAATTGCCTCGTCACGCAGCTTCGAAATGTGCCCTGCGTCCATCAACTTGAGGCATACAGGTGTCAAGCCTCATGCCTCATGTGCATGTAATTTAACTGGCATTTATTCTATATCACACAGAAACCGTCCCTTCAATATAATAACTTAGTTCAAATCGCAACACTTTGTAGAAGCATTGGTGCTACCTAGGAATTGCTAACTTTGCAATTACATAATTAGAGCGATTCGTGTAATGTGCCATAACGTTAAGTTGAGACAGCACCCCGTGAGCACCCTGCGCCCCTCGCTCCGCACCACACTTCGACCATTTCTGTTTGGGAAGTGTGGGTAAGGGTCGGACTTTCGTGCTTAACCCTGGCTTCAACGTCAGAGACGACTATCTCTGAGTCACTTGGTGATGGCCGGAGTGCCATCCTGGCTTGCAGTTTGGCCTCTCAGACGTTACGTGGCCGATGTCTTGGCTCTGCCGCACCTTATCGGACGTCAGGGCGTCGTATCACTTTTGGATCTAATTCAAAACTTCAACCATTAGACATACCTACCTGTACGCTGTTCGCTGAGAATGTCTAATAGGGAAATCTGGGACTGCACGTCATTGGTCGCAGATAACGAAAATAGGACACGTGCACGCTGCAGATACCAACAAATGGCAAACATTGTATAAATCATGTAGTTGAGGTGGTAGAGCCCGGTATGGACATTATGGATCGAAATGTACAAAATATGGCAGAAAGTGTTATTGTTCACTTTCAGGGTGATTTATAAGGGTTATTTAAATATAACATCTTTTTTAGGGTTCCGTAACCAAAGGGTAAAACGGCACTCTATTACTGAGACTCCGCTGTCTGTCTGTCCGTCTGTCACCAGGCTGTATCTCATGAACCGTGATAGTTAGACAGTCGAAATTTTCACAGGTGATGTATTTCTGTTGCCGCTATAACAACAAATACTAAAAACAGAATAAAATAAATATTTAAGGGGGGCTCCCCTACAACAAACGTGATTTTTTTGCTCGTTTTAGCTCGATTTTGATAACGGCAACAGTTATACGCTTGAAATATTCACAAAATATTTAGTTATATATTCACTTTAAAAAAAAAAATAAAACAAATATTTAAGGGGGGCTCCTATACAACAAACGCGATTATTTTGCCGTTTATATCGATACGGAACGGTTTTTATGGTACGGAACCCTTAGTGTGCGAGTCCGACTCGCACTTGGCCGGTTTTTTTATTGATTATAGCCAAGCGCTTGACCACTACCTCACCTGGTGGTAAGGTACCCTAATTAATCAAATAACATATTATTTTTATCCAGAAGTTATCGAATGAAGTAGGTAAATTATGTTGTTAAATTAAATAGATAATTAATAGTTTGTAGTGAGCAATATAAACGCAGCCTAACATTCTTAAATAATGATCACACCCACTGAGCAATCACGGTCACTCATGGACCACATGACCACGATACTAGCACCATGAGTCATGGTGCTAGTAGTTTCGTCCTTTTCATTTTCAGACCATTGAGCAAGAGAGAGCAACCTATATTAGACAATCTCAGCGAACAGAGTATAGCATAATTGATATTGAATTATTGAATCTACAGGGTGTTTGGTAATATACTGACGATAATCAAGTGACGGTTTCTCAAAACATAAAAAAGACTTCGAAAAATAAAACGAATAGTTATATTATCAAATTTGAATAAAAAACGACTAAGTTTAGGTGATTAATTCGATATAAAACTTACTGCCTACTCTTGCAATCGACATCCATAAATAAAGGCCGATTTGATATCTCCTTCGGAAATGGCTGCAGGTGTTGGGTTAGAAAAGAACAACAAGATATATCTCGAGACGTCACCAATACTGTATCTGCATGGTTAGCTGTCAAGCATTATGCAATAACACAACTTAAGTTTAATAAAGTGTTTGTTTTTGCATGCCAAAGTAAATTTCACATTTCTATGGTAAACATTTCACAAATATATTTATTATGCTCATCAAAATAACCCCTTTCACTTTTGTGCATATATTATCAAACATCCTATATAAATAAAAAGTGTTCTTATAAAAATGTGTTTTTGCAAGTGCTGGGTACGCTTGGATCGCAGTATTTTGCATGTTACTTACTTGGGCAGACACCGCTGCAGGAAGGGGACGCACGAGCTGACGTACGCGAGGCGGTTTACCCACGCGGGAATGTCTCGCTCGCAAAGCGCCTGAAACCAGACATTATTGCACCTAAGTATACATATACATGACTAAAACAAAGGTGATGTCAAGCGTCTCCAGGGGCTCGATTCTAAACATTTCTATTGGAAACGAGTACCTGGAGATGGTCGAATCTTATGTGCGGAAAAGAATTACAGGCCAAGGAGATATCTAGGAGAATTTAGTTAGTATGGGCGGCGTTCGGCCAGCCGGACGATATTTTAAAATCTTCCACCGTTCCACAACTTCTGAAGACCCGCCTCTATAACCAATGTGTCCTGCCAACATTGACCAACGGTGCTGAGACATGGACGCTCACGAAGGAGACTGTGCACAGGATTAGAGTCGCACAGAGAGCCATGGAGCGCGCCATGCTCGGCATCACACTGCTAGACCAAGTCCCCAATACTGAAATTCGCAAGCGGACTAAAGTTCAAGACGTTAGCAAGCGTATATTGGGACTCAAATGGAGTTGGGCAGGACATGTGGCCAGGCGCGGTGATGACAGGTTGAGCAGGGTGCTGACTGAGTGGTGGCCCCGAGATGGAACCAGGAACGCAGGTCGTCCGCCGGCAAGATTAGAAAAAAAATAGGGTGGGTTAGAACAGCTCAGGACAGAGGCGAATGGCGACAACGAAGAGAGGCCTATGCCCAGCAGTGGGATGAGAAAGGCTGACGATGATGATGATACATATACAGAAGAGCAAAGTGATCATCATCATTTACAGGCCGTGTCGATCCACTGCTGGGCGTAGGCCTCTCTTCGATTCTGCCATTATTCCCGATCCTGTGCCAGTCTCAACCACATACGACCCACAGACTTATTGATGTTGTCGACCCATTTCACTAGTAGACGTCTCGGCCTCCACTGAGCAAAGACATTAGACAAAAAACCAAAGTAATAGAGGCTCTCCAATTAGCACAGCGCCTGAAGTTAAAATGGGCAGGACACATAGCTCGCATTCCGGACGAAAGATGGACCAAGAAAGTTACTGAGTTGGCGGGTCCAGACGGGAAAACTCTTATTAGGATTAAGCTCGCCTTTGTATTGTACATGTCCATTTAGTAAACTGTTTTTGTCTGTAATCTATTTGTCTATATATTCAAAACAAAGTCGGGTTAGTTACACCATTTATAACTCAAGAACGGCTGGACCGATTTTGATGATCTTTCATTTGTTGGATTTGTCTCCGCCCCGAATAGCATAAATATTGGTAAAAATTACGCTAAATAATTATGACGAAAATTCATTTTCTCAAACAAAGATTCAGCTAATGATGGCTTGACAATTCTACCGGCGACGTACATTGGCAGCCCGCGTCATATGCATGTCGAGGCGGTACGTAGTTCACCAGGTCAACTAGTAAAGAATAAAGAAAAGAGCCAGAGGCAGACCCGGATTGATAAGCCATTTTTAAATAGACAATAGACGGTCATTGCGCTACGACTTCTTTCCGGACACATCCCGTGCAATATGTTTTTACATATTAATATGATGAAAAAATCACCTACAGCGAACTGTCTGCTTTGTAATACTATAGAGTCTACAGTAATAAGTGATATACATCGTCTATAGTATAGACCAGCGACTTTTATATCAGTCATTGCATCATCTTATTTGTCCTATCATGGCATTGTCAAATACGCAAAAAGTAGACTTAATTGAAGCCAATGAAATAAAATGATGCAATGACTGAT
Organism: Philereme vetulata; assembly: GCA_918857605.2. Classification (NCBI taxonomy): domain Eukaryota; kingdom Metazoa; phylum Arthropoda; class Insecta; order Lepidoptera; family Geometridae; genus Philereme; species Philereme vetulata. Next base: position 5,989,178 of record OU975425.1, read on the forward strand.
ATAAAAGTCCGACAGATGCAAGAACCATGTTCGAAATTCAAAATTGTTTTGAAATACTAAATGTTTTTGAATTGCTCATGAGAGCATGGAGTTCCTAAACTTTTTAATTGCTACAGTATTAATACTTCTTTAATGTGCAATTAGAATCTAATAAAATGTTAGTTGGAGGAATTTTGCTTTGTCCTGTTGTATGAGAATACTTTTTATCAAATTTGACTAACTTCCGTTGTTCAGATTTTTTTCATCCAATACAATAAAATGATCCTTACAAAGGACTGCATCGATCGGCATTAAAAAAAAATTTACCAACTTGATTCATTTTAAGGCGTTACTCACACTTGACCAAAAAAAATTTTATGCCAAAATGTTTTTCTTCTAAAACGAGTTGATGTTTTAAAAGAAACTGCACCTGTATCTCCTCTGGTTATGGGTGCTGCCGTACTGTTACAGTTAAAAAAAACACTGTGTAGTATTCTATCAGTTATCCGGTTCGCATAGTACAAGCTCTGCTTAGTTTGGGGCTAGATAGCGCTGCGTGAAATGTCCACCAATATATTTATATATAAATATTATTATTATTATAACAATAAATACATTTATATATTTAATGTAAGTATTACGTGTACAAATTAAATTCTGTATGTTTTAACAATTTTTAATAGCATTTTTATTTTTTCTATGGGATATGGACCAATTATACGTAGGAATATTGGGTTTCTAGGGTTCATATCACAAGTGCGGCCCCGACTTAAGTTTATTTTGCCATCTTGTGGCCATTGCTTGCCAAAAGGTTGCCGACCGCTGGTATAGACGATGTATATCACATATTAAGGCGCTAACCGTAGCCGGTGACCTTGAGCGAATGGGCGTAGCTATTGTTTGGGCCCCAAACCAACCGCACCTTTCGCCACACGTATCTAACCGACCAGCAAAAAGGTGAGCGCGAGGCAGACGAGCACAACCCTCCCATACGACAGTCAGCGGTACACCGCTGCCCGCGCAACCACCTTCTAAGGGAACGCCCGCTAATTATTCGGGAAAATTGAAAATAACTAATTGCCACGTGAAAGACCGTCGCAGCACAGCATCATTTGTTCAACTTGAAGGTGAAAGAAATAATACAAAATTTTATGTAGGTTGAATCAAATTGAAAGTCGAAAACAGCTACATTTAGTTTTTTTTTTCTTATAGTAAATAAATAGGTAGAACTATTTTGTATGTTCACTTTGCAGCTAAAAGGTCAATAGGGAATGACATATATTTTTTTGAGCACATAAAACTGATTCCTCCCTGAGGAGAAAGCCTCCAAATGAGACCAATCAGCTACTATATTCACCTTAATGGAGTGTGTACGCAACGAAACTATCAGAAATACCCTAATAAATCTTAAATACCTAGAGAAATAGGTTTCTGTAACAGTGTTCTAGCTGAATCTCTTTCGGGCTCAGCTAGTACACTTTACAAACTAGTTACTAAGGTTAGATTTAGTTACTAAATCATTAATTTAGATTACCTACCAGGGCGGCCTAATCGCATGTGTGACAAAGTCCTTTTCAATGATTAAAAATGGCAGACCAGAGAAAGCTGGCGTAGGGCCGATGAAATTAAAAAACATGCGGGCGAATCTATAAAGCGCAAGATAGAGACAAATGGAGACAGTTGGAGGAGGCCTGTACCCAAAATGGGGCCTGACTTGCGTGTGTTTTTAAATTTTGTAACAAATAATTCATGAAAATAAAGGCTATAATAATAATATATATACAAGCCTCTTCACGCGACTTCGCACGCGTCGTATGTTAATAAACAAGTAATTTTTTAACAGAAATATATCTAAATTCATACTCAATTATGTTTATCACATTCATGACATTTTTTGCAGTTATTTTGATTTAAAAACTAAACTACTGAACCGATATTGAAAAAAGTTAATTTATATACATATCGCATTTTTACGGAGCCCTAGGCGCGCGAGTTAGACTCGCTTTTGTCCGGGTTTTTTTTAAACGGTGACGCGTAAGTTCAAGGATTCAAGGAGAGTCGATGACATTGTTTTGTTCTCGATTTTATTGATTTATATTTTTTTTTATTATTTTAAGTTGACATTCTTTATTAAAATAACATAGTTAGTCTCAATACCTGTCTGTTTGAGCTACTGTAATGATAATTTTATTGATATATTCTAAATATGGCATAACTTAGTGTTCTTTAATGTACCTACAGTGGAAAATAAATGAAATTAAATAAAGATGGCTCCCCACAAACCCAACCAACGCAAACAATATAAGTGATAATTACATAGTTCAAACAATGAAGGCAATCTATGCACGTGTTATCAGACCCACCGTAAACTCCTCCATGTTAACTTTAAAATAACGTTCAAATTACTTTGTAACTAATTGCTTACTATAAGTGGGAAAATATACTAGATATATTAGTATTACCCGTGCGCGATAAGTTGGGACCTGAGCGCGGTGACGTCATATTGGCGTGTTTGTACCGCCCGCAAAAAAGCGAACATAACAAGAAGCCGCCCGCGGCTTTTCTTTGTTTTTTTTAACCTAATTTATTATGTTACTCAGGGAGGACGCTGCTTTTTATCTAATCTTTTTTACACTATTTGAATAAAATAAAAATACAATGTTTAAGTTAATACATTTATTTTATCTATTATTTACATTATCTCATCTTCGTCACTACTTAGTGGATTTATGCCTTCTAGAGGTTTTTCTTCGTCCTCAGTCTCACTATAATCACTTGACGAAGAGGTATCCGATAAATTTACAATTAATTGCGATTCATTCGTCTCTTGTAAGAGGTCATCGTCCTAATACTTTTGTCGACAAACTTTTTACAAACTATAACAACGAAAACTACAACAACAAAACAATAACACAAACGAAAACTAAAAGAATTCCAGAGCGCGTCGTTACGTGACGTAGGCCAGTACGAGACTAAAAACCCTAGTAAAAAATAGTGATGCGAACGGTACAATACGGGCGCCATCGGGGAAGTGCAGGGGAAGCGGTCGAGGAGTCGCATTCCTAGCAGGTCCCAAGTTATCGCGCACGAGTAATAGGTAGTTAATGAAAGGTCGATAAGAAATGGACTAGTCTTCCTATTGTTAAGGAAATAATTGCGTATTTGCTTTTTCAAGGACATTGCCCACTTAATGACACATCACACATTTATCCACGACCTCCGTGGCGCAGTGGGCGAATAGACGGCTGAGATGCAGGAGGTAGCGGGTTCGATTCCCGCGGCGGAACAAATGTTTGCATGATCTGCAGATATTTGTTCTGGGTCTGGGTGTTTTTCTATACACCTCCTTGTTGTCCTTTAAACAACTGTTTTCCCAGAACAAACGTTGGACAGACCATGGTCTACTAACAGTTTATAACATCAACATAAAAATAACAAAATCGGTCTTAGAAATATATAAAAAGTTGCGAACTTATAACGTCTATTTTAACGTTACGCCCTACAACATAGTCAGCGCGCTGTACGGTAGCTACTAGGTACCTATTTAACTAAGGAGTAGGTAATACGCTACGGCTAGCGTACCCATGAACTTTATGTCACAGTTAGTTTTTGAACAAAGTTAGACTGATTTGAGAGTCTATATTTGTTTTTTTTTATTCTCTTATTTGATGTTATAAACTTTTAGTAGACCATGGTCTGAGCAATTTTTGTTCTGGGAAAACAGTGATTTAAAGGACACCGTGTATTTTATAAGTATGTATTTACAAAAAAAAATAGTGTATTCTATCAGTTATCTGGTTCCCATAGTACCCGCTCTGCTTAGTTTGGGGCTAGATAGCGCTGTGTGAAATGTCCAGCAATATTTATTTATTTATTTTATTTATCGCCCCTCGGAATAGAATAATATTAAATACTAGCTGACCAATCCGCGGCTTCGCACGCGTGGTTTGCCAATAAAAAGTAGCCTGTGTTAATCCATGTTATGATCTACGTACATACCAAATTACATCGCAATCGCTTCAGCCGTTCCGGTGTGAAAGAGTAACAAACATCCATACATACAAACATTCGCGTTTATAAGTTTAGTAGGATTAGTCTCAGCCTATGTCCTTCATAATAATCAATATTCCGGTGTGCGTCTGTTCGCAATTATTCTTCTAAACGGCTTGACCGATTGTGATAATTAGTTTTTAACCGACTTCAAAAAAGGGGGAGGTTCTCAATTCGACTGTTTTTTTAATGTTTGTTACCTCAGTACTTTCGACTGGGTCAACCGATTTTGATGGTTTTTTTTTATTTGAAAGCTGGTGCTTCCCGCGTGGTCCCATTTTGGTCCAGTTCTGACAATAGCATCCATGAGAAAACCATTAGTTTTAAATTTGTTTTTATTTTGTATGTTATGTTTGTTAGCTCTGTCATTTATCAACCGATTTGGAAAATTCTTTTATTATTTGAAAGGATATATTTTCAGATTGGTCGCATAGACATCGGAATCGGTTAAGTAGTTTGTTTTTTCTGTATTCTGAAGTGGGTTATATTTTTGTTAAAAAGTTACTTGTTGTAGATATGCGGTCACGTCGATGGCTCCTAGCTATAGTTGGACCCCGTAGGTGCCACTGTTTTCGAGATCCAGAAAAGGAATACAAAAATAAACTAACAAAAATGTGTCTGAAATTGACATTAATCACACTAATATTAAAAATGGGAAAGTTTGGATGTTTGTTTATTTATTTTTGACGACCTCCGTGACGCAGTGGGCGAATAGCCGGCTGAGACGCAGGAGGTAGCGGGTTCGATTCCCGTCGCGGAACAAGTGTTTGTATGATATACAAATATTTGTTTCGGGTCTGGATGAACGGCTGAATCGCGTCGATGAAATTTGGTATTATGGTGGTTACGACGTGTTTGAGTAGCAAACAAACAAATACATACATATTGCTGGACATATCACACAGCGCTATCTAGCCCCAAACTAAGCAAAACTTGTACTATGGGAACCAGATAACTGATAGAATACTTATATACTTTTTTTTGTAAATACATACTTATAATATATAGAAAAACGTCGTACTAATATTATAAACGCGAATGTTTGTATGTATGGATGTTTTTTACTCTTTCACACCGGAACGGCTGAAGCGATTGCGATGAAATTTGGTATGTACGTAGATCATAACCTGGATTAACACATAGGCTACTTTTTATTGGCAAACCACGCGTGCGAAGCCGCGGATTGGTCAGCTAGTATTTAATATTATTCTATTCCGAGGGGCGATAAATAAAATAAATAAATATTGCTGGACATTTCACACAGCGCTATCTAGCCCCAAACTAAGCAGAGCTTGTACTACTGGAACCAGCTAGCTGCTATAATACTTGTATAATTTTTTTTTGTAAATACATACTTAATATAATGTATAGAGAAACAACCAGACCCGGAGCAAATATCTGTAGATCACGCAAACATTTGTTACCTACCTCCTGCGTCTCATCCGGCTATTCGCCCAATGCACCACGGAGGACGTCACGGGTTTTTTTAAATAGAATGCTAGTTTAACTGGGGTGGTTCTTAGCTGTCATTTTTTAACTTCCGACACAAAAAGAGGTGGTGAGAGGTTTTTTAAATGTTTACTTTTTGTATGTAAAGTAACTTACCAAACAAAATGCTGAGGTGAAATGATTGCAGTTGTTGTTCATAAGATGATACCTGTAAGAAATAAATCAAGTTGAATATACACGGTGAAGTGAAGTAGAAGGGTGGATCATCGGTGGCAGGACCATTGAGGACCTTGATGTCTATCGATTAAACACCCCCTCCCCGCCCCCCCTGTATGTTCCGCGATATTCAGTCGATCAAATGTTATTGAGACTTTTATAAAATTTTAGTCAAAATCCGATTTCAGGCTGGAAGTTCCATGTTTGCCCAAACTATTGGATCTACAACCGTAATTTTTTTTCTTCTAGTAGTTCAATAGTATACCTTTCGTCTTACAATACTGTTTAAGTAGTTATTTGAAAAAAAATCCAAATAATAAAATAATCTTTACAAAAAAAACTGTAAACTTAATTTATGTAAACTAACTTCAAAACCTTCCAGAAAACAAAACTTAATTTTTTTCTAAAACCAATCTCAAAAACTACTTCCATTCATGGAGAAGTACGAGTAACCCTGAAAATTTCATAGCGTCAAAGTTTTGCTGGAAGAAAATTCTTCTTAGGGTTAAGCTCGCCTTTGTACACACGGCTACACATCAAGCTATACTTTACCAGTATAAGCTGACCTCTCATTCTACGAAAAGCCTACACAATGCGAGGTCAGCTTATAGTGGAAATATATAGCTTGATGTGTAGCCGTGTGTACATGACCTCTATATTTCTGTATTTTTAAATATATTTTTTGTGTGTAATAAAGAATCACACTAATATTATAAACTAGCTTCCGCCAGCGGTTTCCAACGCGTGGTTTGTCAACAAAAAGTAGGCCATGTGTTAATCCAGGTTATAATCTACGTACATACCAAATTTAATCGAAATCGGTTTAGCCGTTACGACATGATGTTTGTTACTCGATCATGTCGTAACGGCTAAACACATTGATTAACACATAGGCTACTTTTTGTTGACAAACAACGCGTGCGAAGCCGCTGGCGGAAGCTAGTAACGAATAAAGAAAACATACCTGTCGCCGCGGAACTGCTTGCCGAGCTCTGCCACTAGCCTTCTCACTTCCTCTTCGCTGAAGTCCGTATATCCTATGTGCACGCTTTGTCTGAAAAGTGATAGTTCATTGGTAAGCGAAGCGAGCTTTATTAAAGTTTTCTTGTTGAATAATTACTTTTTCATCCCCCCCATCTCGGAAAGAGTATTTTTGCTCTTCGTTATCTCAGTGCAAAAGCCGTTTTTATCCGCTAGAGGGTAAAGTAAATTGAATTTAGAACATCGTGTGCACTAAGTTTGTGAATTCAAAACATAATTAAACCTATTTACTTCTACCTCCATGGTGCCGAATTTATCATACAACCTTTATTAATTTGTTAAAAACTCAAGACTCGGAACCTTCTTGGTGTATTACTTTTTTTTTGCATTTAGTAATTTCCTCGCTGAGGTGGGATGAAAAGTTACGTGTTGCACTCGAGTGCAAAGATTTTTCACCTCGTGCTCTTTTGATTCCCTCGCTAACGCACAGGATTCTTATTTTTAGAATCCTTCGCTTGCTCGGTTATCAAAATTGAGCACGCGGTTAAAAAGTAACTTTGCACTCTTGTATAACAAATAACTATTTAAAAACAAGTTTCTATAAAATTCATAATCAGAACCGCAAGCAGAATCTAATCAGGCCAACCACTAGTTGCGTCGTTTTATTACAGAGTTCCCATGGCCACCTATATATGGCAAATCAGCTCCATGTCATTATTATTCTTGAAATAAATATTAAAATCAGTTTAGTTTTGGACAGAGGAATACGAAATAGAGATTTTCGTCTATTTTAAATAGGTGTAATCAGTCCGACCTGCAGTTGCCTCTATCGCTTTCTATTTAGGAAGCAATAGATTTGCGCGACAGAAAAAAATCTTTACAAATTTCTTGCTGCTCTCGTTTTCTCATAAGACTCACCTGAACCGGAACTGCTCTCCTAGTTCCCGCTCGTCTCTGGGCGCGATCTCGAAGACGCCAGTGAACGCGTACGGATGCCCTCCGTACGCCCACTCCGACGCCCCCACCTGCACCCCACTGTGGAACACCCCCACGCCAGCACTCGCCGTGTACCTGGACAGGTTTTCCCTTCATGAATCACTAGCGACCCGCTCTCGGTTCGACTTGGTAATGGCATTAAAAACAAAAAAGTAACTAACAAGATATATAAGTTTTAAAACAATCTACAGATATTTGTTCCGGGTATGGATGTTTTTCTATATATTTGATCGAGCGAAGCGAAATCACCAAAACAACTTAGGTAAATCGGCGTTGTATGTATGTATGTATGTTTGTTTGTCCGAGGATAACTTTTGAAAGCGTTGATCCGATCATCGTGAAATTTGATATGTAGGTGCACAATCACTACATGATGGCACAATCCTGGTGAGACTAAATGAGCTGAAAACGTTGTTGAGATATTGGAGTTAAAGAAGAGTAAAAAAAAACAAAATGAGACTATTAGGGCAAGTGAGATGCCTAATGAAAGGTCTTCATTAGTAGATTTCGATCCCGTTTTTTTTCCACCACCCCGCCCGTCTACTCGCGCGCAGAGGGCAGCGGCGATCAGTGCGAGGCGCGACGTTATTCGGAGCGGATCGCACTCACCCTAATGAAGGTTCACGAATTAAACCGAAATATTGTCGGTCGAAACACCGATAAGACGGTACGTGATAAATCCCGTATTTATAATAATGATTGAAATCAATCACGAAAGTTTTCTAAGTAAAATTTGCAAGCTTGTTTACCTCTTTGTAGTTTATTTTTATTCTTATTTGTTCAGCTGTTAGCTGCCATCAATAATTAATTTATAAATGGATAGAATGGTACAAGACATAATGTTTGGGAGCGTCCTTTAGGGTGTTTCATCTCAGGACACCTGTACATTATTCTTATGGAACAACCTGTACATTATTAGATATAACTTCCACTTGAAATTTAGCTTCACAAGCTGTTCTTGCGTGCTAAAGCTAATGATAAAATAAATACCTTAAAATTATTATTTGCAATTAGTGTAATATGAAAAACATAATCCTTGAAGAAGTGTGCAATTTTTCAATTAATAAGGTGCAAGTCCAATTTAGTGCATCGGTCACGCACGCTACGTATAAAATGTATTTGTATAACGAACAGATACATATAAAAAAAATCAACACAATATGAAGAAACTAAATGTGCATAGTGTTCGTATCCGTGCTTGCAACCGTGCAGTTCAAGCGAAGCTATGTTAAAAACCTTAAATGGGATTCTAGATATTTAGGACGAGTTGCGCAACGATGCCTAAACGTATTTAGTGGCTAAATACGATTTAAGTTTTCAAATGGTGGGTTCCCAACGAGATACACCCAAACGAATCACAGTGTTACTCGTTAAGATTTTTTCCCAACGAGTTACACTGTTACAGAGGGTGTAACTCGATGGGAAGAAAAAACCCCACGCGTCACACGTATTTATTTATCAAGAATAAAATAGAATTATCATACAAATACGTCAAATTTAAATATGTTTAGTCGTTAAATACGTTTAGGAATCGTTGTGCAAGCCGGGCTTTTTAAAAAAATTCAATCAAGCTTCTACTTTTTCCACTGTTTGGCTTACCTCTACAGAAGATAACAGCCAAAAATCAGACCGATGACTCCTTGACAGAGGCAACGCTTCTGATTTGTTATTATGTATAGCTGCTTGTATACTTCTATGTGTTCCGAGTTTTCTCAAAAATGTATAGTCACAATTTTCTCTTTATGTAAGTTAGTATTATTTAGTTCTATAATATATTGTCGACCTCCGTGGCGCAGTGGACGAATAGCCGGCTGAGACGCAGGAGGTTGCTTGTTCGATTCCCGCCGCGGAACAAATGTTTGCATTATCTACATGTATTTGTTCCGGGTCTAGTTGTTTGTCTAAGTATACATTATATGTATTTACAAAACAAACGTACATAAGTATTCTATTAGTTATCTGGTTGCCATAGTACAAGCTTTGCTTAATTTGGGGCTAGATGGCGCTGTGTGAAATGTCCAGCATTATTTATATTTGGTACTCACCAGTTCGTCCAGTACATATCGTATACGTTGAGTACGACGGGCGTCTGGCCCGGCCGCGGCAACCGCGGCTCCGATTTCCGCGACATCAGCGACATGCAAGACGGGAACATGCCGCAGATGCCGCAAGACTGAGGAACAGACACGGGAATGGTTAGAATACATTTCAGATTGGTTTGTTGAAGGGTAGATGTAGAAAATATAGAAGCTTCACGGACATGGCGCGGGCATAAAATCACAGAAAAGTAATTAATGTTAAGCTTATACAACGAACAAAAACATAGAACCGCGCCGACGAGGATCTCGGATCTAGTCGGTCAAAGCTTCAAACAAATTCATCCGAGACACGTATTTTTGTGCGTGTGACTGTTTACGCTCTTTCCTAAATATTATGTGGTAAAACATATTGAAAGGCGGTGGTGGAGAGTGATAGACGCCCTTGTTACTTCTATTTGCTTTACGTCTAAAACACCAGATCATAAAACCCTAATATATTTTTTGTGTATTCATTGGTGCATCAAAAACATAAATGGAGATCGGTTAGTTAAAATACCACCCCGTACAACGGCTTTGTGAACCACGGGTGGAGAAAGTTAAATGGCATTTGGATGTGAGACAGGGACTTTAACAATTTGAGGATTTTTAGTACAACGATGTACAACTTTAAAAAAGGATTGAGACACGAACAAATTTGTTAGCGTCCGCGTTTTCTAATTTCGGAAGAGAGGAGCGAATGACCATGCTAATGAATCATGTATTTTAATCAATTTTCTTTTTCCGTGGTTTTTATAGTTACGCTGCTTTTACATCAGTAACCAGCTTAAAGTTTGGTCTTGTAGCGTGTCCCATGGGCAGAGAACCATTATAGTGAAATATTTATTTTACAAGAGTGCAAAGTTGCTTTTTAACCGCGTGCTCAATTTTGATAACCGAGCAAGCAAAGGATTCTAAAATTGATTCAAAAATTAGAATCGAGCGTTAGCGAGGGACTCAAAAGAGCACGAGGTGAAAAATAGTTGCACTCGAAGTATGCAACACGTAAGTTTTCATCCCACCTCAGCGAGGAAATAAAAAAAGTAATACACCAAGAAGGTTCCGAGTTTGAGTTTTTAACAAATTAAAAAAGTTGTATGATAAATTCGGCACCATGGAGGTAGAAGTATTACACGTTTAATGATGTTTTGAATTCACAAACTTAGTGCACACGATGTTCTAAATTCAATTTACTTTATCCTCTAGCGGATAAAAACGGCTTTTGCACTGAGATATCGCAGAGCAAAAATACTCTTTCCGAGATGTGGGGGGGGGGGGGGGGGGTGAAAAGGTTAAGTACATGGGAGGTTTGAACTAAGTAATTATAAGAAGACCAAACACGTATTTTTCGTGTATCTACATTTTAGCAAAATTACGCCTGTATTTGCTCGACCCAGAGACGAGAAAAAGTTAATTTGATGTGCGCTAGATTAACAGCTGCAAATAAAAGTAATACGTTTCAACTAGTTTTACCCAAATGATACTAAGGACAGTTGGTATAACAACATGTTCTTTAATTTGTTGTGTCACAGTACATTCTTATTAGGACGGACGTTGAGTCCGTGGCAGGTTAGTATTAGTGGTCTTGAAATGAACCTTGTACCCGATAAGGATATTAAGATTATTTAAATCATATGTAATATAATCATATATGATTACGCACCAGACGGAACAAGTCATAGACAATATTAGATTATTAATTTAAACCTCCGCGATAAAGCCAGGAAGGAATTCATTTGAACCCGTAAGGTAGCTTACAATTTAAAAACAAAAATAACAATTCGGATAATTCCGCCAATTATACTTACATTTATATGTTAGATTGTAAGGTATAAAAAAGTGGCCCTCCGGGAGTGCCGACAGAAGTGAAAACTTGAACAATTACGAGATACTTATATACAGAGGTGTCGGTAACAGTGTCGCAAGTTCAATGGATTTTTTCCCATCTCAAAGAAATGCCCAACGCGCCTAAATCACTACTTATATACAGAGGTGTCGGTAACGGTAACAGTGTCGCGAGTTCAATGGTTTTTCCCCATCTCAAAAAATGCCCAACGCGCCTAAAGAAGTTTTCACTTCAATAATTGAGTTATTTAACTATTAGGATTGAATAAAAAAGCAATTTAAAATGTTATGTCGCATTTAAGTAGCATTTATTTAGCAAAGCGAAAATATATATACGCTCGTAGCGTGTACGTGTCAGCTCAAGTGGACGAGCAGCTTAATGTTTATGTTCACACAAATAAATTGCACGGTTTTACCACCAATAAAACGAAGCTATTCCCGTCACATGATGCGTGAACAAATAATAAACGTGTAATATAAACATACGCTTTAGAAAAATGTCGTATAAATTCAAATGGTGCCGAAGAATAGTTTCATTTGTAACTTAGCGTGAGACCTTGTAAATATTACAACTTGTGGTAAGATTGTAGTGAAAAGTAGCTTAATAAGTAATTCCGCTTCAAATAAACCTACACACTTAAAATTACCTTTAGTAGCTATACAACCAAAGTGTTATACGTAATATATAAAGTGTATACAACCAGAGCACTCAGTGCGTCAAAAGTAACTATACACTGAAAATATCGTAGTTTATTACATATTTGAAGGCATTAAATCAATAAATTGTCATTGACCATTAGCCAAGGCAAGTAGAAAGATTTCAGATGGAGTAGACTGCCTGCGAGCAACTCAGCTCACCTCAGCTTAGTCACCCTAAAACATTACCCTCCTTATGCGCAGTCGGGTAACAATTCCCTATGTCCTAATCCAGGTCATAATCTATCTGTATACCAAATTTCATCGAAATTGGTCTAGACGTTTAGTCGTGAAAACGTAAGCAACAGACAGTTACTTTCGAATGTCTAATATTAGCATAGATTTATTATATTATTAATTATTTATTCATCTCTTAGATGAGAAGTCTACTCCTTGATCAAATGTTACTTTATAAGATATGTCATCACAGATTCGACTGTAGTAATATTGTAAATCAAATTTACTTACACATACCCTATCATTCTTAACCTCCTCGAGAGACTCGCAAACGTAATTCGTTTGCGCCTATTCCCTGCAAAACTAACGCCGCCGGTGAGCGCGCACCCTTAAACAGAATCATGAAACAACATAATAATCTCTTTACTGGTATCGAACTGTTTACAACCTCACCCGGCTCTTTTAAAATGAGTGTATCTGATGTCATAACGTCTGATGCACTCTTTCTGTCTGACCTAAAGTAAAAGTTAAAATCTTGTTCTCGTATGTAATGTATTGTTTATCTCTACATTATATTGTTTATCTTCTTTCATAAGCATGAATTTTTTATGCCCTTATAATTTATCAACCCAATTTTTGGACACCGGGGCTGATAATACTTAAAAGAACCTTATTTTGTATTATCATTAAGTAACCTAATTGTATAATTATTTGTTGTCCGTAATAAATAAATATGAAAAATCCATTTAAAGTTAGACAGATCTAACTATAAAATAGCGCTTGCATAAAATATCTACTGCTAGTAATAATTTATCATGTTTTTAGGTTTTTTTAACGTCTTTAGCTTTAAGTTCTGTCTAACTTTAATTGTATTCTGTTTTGTATACCCTAAATAATTTATAAATATAATTAAATCGAATGTTGTTTTACAAGTTTATTTATTTAACTTTGTAACATTCGCAGTACCCAGCGGTGTAGCGTAGTGGGGGCGGCAGCGGCGGCCCGCCCCGGGCAGCCCACTGCTGGGCAAAGGTCTCCCCCAAGTCCCTCCAAGCATCCCTATCTGTCACTATCTCCCACCACCCTCTTTGGGAGGTGTCGGAATCGTCCCGCCAACGCTTTCTCGGCCGACCCCGACGTCGCCTTCCGTCTCATTCATTACTTATTGAAGTAAAATAGTTTTTGTATTAATAAACGTGATTGTAAAACTTAGATAAACTTTTTTATTTAAAATCTAACCTGTATAATCCAAAATAATGATGACTGTTCTTGCCGAAAAGTTCTCTAGAATTAATGTATGTTATATATAGTATACATTGAAATAGGGCGGCAAAATTATCCTCCGCCCCGGGCGGCCGACACCCACGCTACGCCGCTGGTAGTAACAATTAAGTACATGTTAAATAAAAGCATACTTTCCCAAAACGTAGACTCGAGGTGAGGTCGATTACACCTAAGTTGCTAAGCTATTTTTGATAATATCAACTGTACGATTGCGTCTATTACCCAAGAAAAATAGGTATTGTTTTAAATAGTTACAGTAACCTTGTGAATTAATTACTTGCTTCGAATATTTTGTTTTCATATTTACATTAACGCGTAACTATACTTTGCAGTTTATTTGTACAGACAGCAAATTAGCTACGTGGAGTCGCGTTCACCAATACAAATTTAACAGATAAGTATATTTTTATCCTTTCATCGGAATCTATAGCCAACAGATAGTTCGTGATGATGAACTTGGCCTCAGTTATTATTAACTAGCTTCCGCCAGCGGCTTCGCACGCGTGTATTATCAACAAAAAGTAGCCTATGTGTTAATACAGGTAATAATCTACGTACTTACCAAATTTCATCGAAACCGATTCAGCCGTTACGACGTGAAAGAGTAACAAACATCCACACATACACCAATACAAACTTTGGTGTTTATAATATTAGTGGGATGGGATTCTATGGTAGAAAATATAGTCGTCTTGTAGACTAGATTTTTTTTTTACAAATAGTAGGATTACCTTCAGCTTAAAGCACACAAGAAATAAATAACGCACCTAATACCTACGCTACGTGTAATTGAGTTTAACATGGAACAGAGAAACGCGATAAGTGTATGGTAAACGTTAGGTTTGTAATTTGTCTAGAGAAAATGTCAAAGTTCACAGCTTTGCGTAGGTTTGTGTCATCAAATTGTATGTTTGAATTCCCCCTTCATAATGGTGCCGTAAATTGGATAACGATAAGAACGATAATATTGATTGCAAAATTTCGAGTGTGAGAGGGTAGTTGCAAAATTTCGAGTTTGAGGGTAGAAGACTGTTTTATTTATCAGCTAGCTGCCGCCCGCGGTTTAGCACGGGTTGTTTGTCAATAAAAACCCTTCTGCGCAATCGGGTAAAAAGTAGCCTATGTCCTTGCATACTTATGTATTTTTTTTTATTCTTTATGCATACTTATGTCCTTGTATACTTGCACAATCATTGTTGCATCCCATTCTCGACTATGCTGACGCCAGCTATCTTGATTTATCTGAAGATCAACTCAACAAGCTTGAGCGTCTCCAGAATTTCTCTATTAGATTCATATTTGGCTTGCGTAAATACGATCACATTTCTGAGTATCGCCACAGGCTCAAGTGGTTACCCATCCACCTTCGTCGGAATGCTCACATCCTGTCCCTCCTTTACAGCATCCTTTTCATTTCTTCTACTCCGCCCTACCTCAAAGAACGCTTTGAGTTTCTTCATGTTTCCAACTCCAGGTCCTTACGCTCCGCTGAAAACCTTAAATTGAAAACTCCTCATCATACCTCAATATTTTATACTCCTTCACTCTTCAGGCTACCAGACTATGGAATGCACTACCTGTTTCAATTCGTAACGCCAAATACCTTCCTGTTTTTAAAAACATGGTTAATAAACATTATCTGTCGTCCATCGCTCACTAACACTTCGCAACTTTAAATTTTGTATATAATTTTTTATTTTTTTTTCTAATTACCTATGTATTTAGAAGTAGGTTATTTAATATTATAAAATTATTTATATTTATTTATATGTATATTTTATTTTAGTCATTTATGTACTTATTCTGTTAGTTATTATTTGATTAACGCCGCCGTTCTCATTTGTTCACACAGATCCTGTCCATCCAAAAGTTGCCTGGAAGAGATCGCTTTTAGCGATAAGGCCGCCCATTGTACCTTTAATTTAATTTTGTATTCTCTTTTGTTTGTTTTATTTTTAATGGTGTGCAATAAAGAAATTATCTATCTATCTATCTAATCCCGGTCATAATCTATCTGTATACTAAATTTCATCGGAATTGGCCCAGCTGTTAGTCATGAAAACGCAACAAATAGACAGAAACAAAGTTACTAACGAATCTATAATACTAGTGGTTCGCCCCGAACTGAGATCTCGCGAGTCTTCCATAAAAACCAAAAAATATTATTCGTAATCTTTGACTATCAAAATAGCGCCACGAAATAAAAACCATATTACTTTACCTACAGTTTCATTCAAATTACAGGTAACGGGAGTTCACGTTAAGTGGTTATAGTTTTTTAGAGTACAAACTGCAGTTATTCTGGATTTCAGACTTTTGACTATATTTGTGTCACTTAAGCTACACGCATACCAAATTACAGGACTGTGGGGTCACTGGTGTACCCTGTGAATTTTGTCAAAGGTTAGTTTTTATTATGGCTAATAACACAAAAATTATAAAGAATTGACGAAAAATAAAAACGGAGTCTAAATGTACTAATGAATACCTTTCATTTGACGTGCCATTTGACCTACGAGTAATTAGCCCCATTTTAATTTTTTTTACCCCTTTGAACCCCAATATCTCAACAACCCCCCAACATTTTTAGCTCATTTAGTCACATCAAAATTGTGTCATCACTACCTACCCATGTATTTTTGTACATATGTAACTTTCACAATAATCGGATCAACGCTTCGAAAGTTATCCTCGGACAAACAAACATACATACATACAACGCCGATTTGCCCAAGTTGATTTAGAGATCTCGCTTCGCTCGATCAATTAGGTATGGATACCATACATTTTCGATAACCATGTGAAAACATCACATGTCTCTAACGATGTCTATAACAGACTTGAAGGACAAAAAATTACAGGCAATTTTACATCATTACTATGTTAATAATTTAATACAATACGTGTTTGATATTATTCCGCTCGGGTGGAGCTAGGGGCCTAAGCACGCATCACCTAGGCGAAACTAAGTAGCTAAGATAATCTATTCTTTCCTGGATATGAGAAATAAAAGATACAAGGAAGCGACAGAAACTACTTCCTTTACACTCGTACCACTTTTTTGGTTATTAGTTTCTTGAAGGAAAACCAAGAATTGTTGTTTGGGTTGATAAAAGGAATCAGTCTTTCAATAACAATTCGACCGCCCGACGGATTGAGCAAAGACGTTTAAAACCTAGATTTTTGACAAATATGTCATTGACAAATCTATGCTTATGTGCCCAAGAAGTACCAATTCACGCTTGAGTAATATGAATATAGTTTAACCAAAAGCGCTATACCGCTCCTTAGGAAAGTGCGGCGAGGTGGGGGCCGAGAAAAAAAGAGCATGAGTACACATGAGATCGATATTGTCGGATATATCTTAGGATATCGTAAACGATAAGGTTATTTTATATAACGATATGTTTATATTTTTATTATAACTAAATTATCTACAGATATTCTGATTTTCTTTATAGCTCTCTCTCTGTCTGCTTTTCGTTTCTTAATATATTCGGCCACTTTAAATATGACGGTCTTGACATCACGAGATAGCGCTCGACCCATCTTTGGCTATTTATCTCGTGTGCGTCTGACATAGACCGTCCGGTACAAAAGCTACCTACCGCCGTGAGTGTTGACAGCCGGCAGACTGATAGGTGATAGATCGGAGCGAGCGGCCGACACTTCCCCCCCGTCTCGCCGCGCGCATACCTCAGGAGCGGTACAGCGGTTTCGGTCAAACTATAACATAATTCGAGCTACAGGGAGTAATAGTTGGATGCAGGATCTGAACCAGATATCTTTGAATTTAAGACGAGAATTCAACTGGATCCTAAAGATTACAGATAATTCAATTAGAAAGAAATGCAGTCTAGCTGCTTTGAAGTTAAATGTCATTAGTAAATTAGATCTTTCGCATTTCTGCAATGACAGGTGAGGGTCAACAAATCTTAATTAAGACAAAAATCCAGGAAATAGATACAATATTTAGGTAGGTAAACAGTAGGAGATGATGTTTAACAAATTAACTGATTTCACTGAGTTAATAAATAATAATACATATAAATGATAGCAGCAAGCAACATGTGTGGACGACATCGTAAAGGTCGCGGGCCAACAGTGGGTGAGACTAGCGCAAGATCGTAGTGGATGGCACAAACTTGGGGAGGCCTATACCCAACAATGGGTGAAGTCAGGCTGTGGATGATGATGAATACATATAAATATTGCTGGACAATTCACACAGCGCTATCTAGCCCCAAACTAAGCAGAGCTTGTATTATGGGAACCAGATAACTGATAGAATACTTATGTATATATAACTTTTTTTTGTAAATACATACTTATAATATATAGAAAAACATCCAGACCCAGAACAAATATCTGTAAATCATGCAAACATTTGTTCCGCGGCGGGAATCGAACCCGCTACCTCCTGCGTCTCAGCCAGCTATTCGCCCACTGCGCCACGGAGGTCGTAAAAGTTATTTGCTGGGCAATAGTAGCGAAATATAGAGAAACGCGACCGATACGAGAAAATACATTCACATACATAAATTCACGCTTTTTAGGGTTCCGTACCCAAAGGGCAAAACGGCACCCTATTACTGAGGCTCCGCTGTCTGCCTGTCCGTCTGTCACCAGGCTGTATCTCATGAACCGTGATAGTTAGACAGTTGAAATTTTCACAGGTGATGTATTTCTGTTGCCGCTATAACAAATACTAAAAACAGAATAAAATAAATATTTAAGGGGGGCTCCCATACAACAAACGTGATTTTTTTGCTCGTTTTAGCTCGATATTGATAACAGCAACAGGTAGAGACGCTTGAAATATTCACAGAATATTTAGTTATACATTAAAAATAACTAACTAAATTAAAATAAAACAAATATTTTGACGACCTCCGTGATGCAGTGGGTGAATAGCCGGCTGAGACACAGGAGGTAGCGGGTTCGATTCCCGCCGCAGAACAAATGTTTGCATGATCTACAGATATTTGTTCTGGGTCTGGATGTTTCTCTATATATTATAAGTATGTATTTACAAAACAAAAAATGTATATAAGTATTCTATCAGTTATCTGGTTCCCATAGTACAAGCTCTGCTTAGTTTGGGGCTAGATAGCGCTGTGTGAAATGTCCAGCAATATTTAATTATTTATTTTATTATTTAAGGGGGGCTCCCATACAACAGACGTGATTTTATTGCCGTTTTTATAGATAATGGTACGGAACCCTGTGTGCACGAGTCCGACCCGCACTTGGCCGGTTTTATTTTCTCAAGTCTCTTGACCTAACATTTTCTTTAGAACGCCAAAGATTTGGCCAGCGGGTCCTACCATTTCATTTCGTGAACAAAACCTTTAAATGCCCAATTAAATCGCTTAAGAATAGTTTAGACTGTTTAAACCTAGCCCTTATTAAAAGTAGGTTAGAAAGCCAGACTATTAAATTGGCCAAGAACAAGGCTTCAAAACGGAAGCCTTAGCGACGAATGCACGAATAAATTAAACGTCCAAGGCTGATCTAGAGATACATACGTTTTAACTTTACAGAGAAAAAATAAGTTATACATATTATGTTTTGTTGACATTTCTAAGCTTTTCGTGGTATGGTAAAGGTTATGTAAAAACACAGAGTAGATGGAAACGAAGATAGTTATCTGAAAAAATAAGACCGTTTGTCAAGGCATTATTTCGTATGCATGAGCAGTGAACAGTATTCTGGCTAATTTTTAGGGTTCCGTAGCTCAAAAGATAAAAAAGGAAACCTTATAAAATCACTCTCTTGTCCGTCTGTCTGTCTGTGTGTCACCGCCGATTTTCTCAAGAACGGGAGGACCTAACAAGTTAAAATTTATACCAGATACTGAGGTCTATAGTCCTTATTGTGTATAACAATCAAGGTCCTGAGTCAACACGATAAAAATATATATGGGCCAATTACCAAAATTTACCTTAATTTACAACTTTTTTATTTATTGGAATTTTCCCTTTACTTGTGGTAACCTTGCTTTTAACCAAAATTGACAATTCTAGGTCAACCGGAAGTACCCTATAGGTTTTGGGTCGAAAACCTATATAGTTCCCGTTGACCTAGAATCACGAAATTTGGCGAATAGCAAGGTCCTTACAACACAAATAAAGGAAAAATCCAAAATGATGAAAATGAAAATTAAAGGGTGTCCCCATACATACATAGTTGACGCCCATTAACATATTCCTCTGAGTTGTATGGGCGCTCATACAATCTAGAGGACTAGTTTAATCGGCACCAACTTTCAATTGCCGTGGGGCGCCGGCAATAGAATGTTTCCCCTCCGCTCTTGCCCGTGGATGCAGTAGGAGTCTGCTAAGGGATACCTCCGAAAGATGGGCAGCAGCGTCTTTTCGTGTTTACAATACCTATACTGCGCTCGCCAACCCGCCTGCCAAGCGTGGCGAGTATGGCAACAACCCCCTTATGGATATAGTGCAACATAAAACCAGGCCCCGAGTCCCCGGCGGCCCCGCTAATCCTGGCTACGGTAGCAGTCACGGTAACGGCGGGGCCAGGGGTGCTAAGAATCCCCAGGAGACGATCGGCTACCAAACACTACGACGACCACTGGCCCTGGTAACACACAACATCCGCACTTTGAGGACAGAAGAAAAGATTGTTGAGCTGGAAGTAGAAATTAGTAGATTACACTGGGACATTTTGGGGTTATCAGAAGTCCGTAGAGAGGGCGAGGACACGATATCCCTTAAGTCTGATAACCTACTATACTACCGGGAAAGCGACCAACAGTCCCAAGGTGGTGTTGGGTTTCTCGTTCACAAGTCACTCATCAACAACATTATCACCATCGACAGTGTGTCGAGCAGGGTCGCGTACCTGACACTCAGAATATCTACGCGATATTCGCTGAAGGTCGTTCAGGTATATGCGCCGACCTCTTCACACCCAGATGAAGAAGTAGAGTCTATGTATGAGGACATCAGTAGAGCCATACATACGAACAAAACTCACTTTATTGTTGTTATGGGGGACTTCAATGCAAAGCTAGGCATGAGAAGCGATGATGAGTTGAGAGTGGGGCAATTTGGATATGGGCAACGGAACCCCAGGGGACAGAGGCTGGCCGATTTTCTGGAGAAAGAAGGACTCTTTATGATGAATTCTTTTTTCCAGAAGCCGCCTCACAGGAAATGGACCTGGATGAGTCCCAACGGTTCCACGAGAAATGAGATTGATTTCATCTTGACCAACAAGAAACGGATATTCAATGATGTCTCTGTGATTCACATGGTGAAAACCGGCAGTGATCACCGAATTGTTAGAGCCACATTGAATATGAACGTTAAACTTGAAAGGTCCCGTTTGATGAAATCTACGCTCCGACCCACTCGCGCACATATCCAAAACCTCGAGAGCTTTCAACTCGAACTTGCAAATCGCTTTGACTGTCTAGAAGGAGATGCATCAGTGAACGAGAACAATAACAGGTTCGTAGAAACCGTCCATACGGTGGGGTCCCAGTTCTTTAAGACCCCCCGTACCAATAGACCTCAGAAACTCTCTGATGACACCCTTAACCTCATGACTGAACGACGTTCTTTGCAACTGCAGTCTCCTGATGATGCTCAGTCACATAGGCAGCTCAATAGAAAGATTTGGAAATCCTTGCGGCACGATATTCGTACCTTTAATACATCTCGTATTAAAGATACGATAGAGCGGAATAAAGGCTCCAAAGTGTTCGCGAGAGATAATTCTATTGGGCAGAGCCGCATGACGAAGCTGAAGAGGGAAGATGGCAGCATAACGTCAAGTAAAGCGGAAGTGTTAAGGGAAGTCGAAAGGTTCTACGGAAGGCTCTACGATTCGGTCACTAAACCTGTTTGCAGTGCGGCCAACGACCCAAGAGCCAAACTGACCCGACATTATACCGAAGATATTCCGGACATCAGCCTGTATGAGATCAGGATGGCCTTGAAGCAGCTTAAGAACGACAAGGCGCCGGGTGAGGACGGAATCACTTCAGAGCTTCTGAAAGCGGGTGGATCACCGGTACTTAAAGTCCTTCAGAAGCTTTTTAATTTTGCCTTGCTTGAAGGTACGACGCCAAAAGCATGGAACGGGGGCGAGGTGGTTCTGTTCTTCAAGAAAGGTGACAACACCTTGCTTAAGAATTACGGACCCATCTCGCTTTGAGCCATGTTTATAAGATGTTTTCGAGGGTTATCGCGAACCGTCTCGAACGCAGGTTTGATGACTTCCAGCCTCCCCAACAAGCCGGGTTCCGTAAAGGCTACAGTACCATAGACCACATACATACGCTGCGGCAAGTCATACAGAAGACCGAAGAGTATAACTTGCCGCTATGTCTCACGTTTATGGACTATGAGAAAGCCTTCGATTCGAACGAAACATGGGCAGTGCTTGAGTCTCTCCAACGATGCCGTATTGACTATCGGTACATCGAAGTGTTGAAGTGTTTGTATAAAAACGCCACTATGTCAGTCCGAGTACACGAACAGAGCTCGAAGGCGATTCCCTTAAAAAGAGGCGTAAGACAGGGAGATGTCATCTCTCCAAAACTGTTTACGACCGCATTGGAAGATGCCTTCAAGCTTCTGGAATGGAAAGGACTGGGCATCAATATTAACGGCGAATACATCACTCACCTTCGGTTTGCCGACGATATTGTGGTCATGGCAAAGTCGATGGAAGAGCTCAGCACGATGCTCGAAGGCCTCAATCGAGTCTCCCAACGGGTAGGACTTAAAATGAACATGGACAAGACGAAAATCATGTCGAATGTCCATGTCGTCCCTGCCCCAGTTATGGTTGAGAACTCGGCTCTTGAAGTTGTCGACGCGTATGTATACCTAGGACAAACAGTCCAATTAGGTAGGTCCAACTTCGAGAAAGAGGTCAATCGTCGAATCCAACTCGGATGGGCAGCGTTTGGGAAACTTCGCAACGTCTTTTCGTCCAACATACCTCAGTGCCTTAAGACGAAAGTCTACAATCAGTGTGTGTAACCAGTGATGACATATGGAACCGAAACGTGGTTCTTCACTATTGGCCTTATGAATAAGCTCAGAGTCGCTCAACGAGCTATGGAGAGGGCTATGCTCGGGGTTTCTCTACGGGATCGAATCAGAAATGAGGAGATACATACGTAGGAGAACTCAAGTCACCGACATAGCCCGACGGATTAGCACGTTGAAGTGGCAATGGGCAGGCCATATAGCGCGCAGAACAGATGGCCGATGGGGCCGAAAGGTTCTCGAGTGGAGGCCACGGACCGGCAAACGCAGCGTAGGACGTCCACCCACAAGATGGGCAGACGACTTGGTAAGAACCGCAGGTCGGCGTTGGATGCAGGCCGCTTCCAACCGCAGTTCCTGGAGATCAATGAGGGAGGCCTTTGTCCAGCAGTGGACGTCCTACGACTGATATGATGATATGATGAACCTCAAATAAGGTAAATAAATAAAATTGTGCTATTGAATAAAATAAATATTGAAATGGGGCTCCCATACAACAGACATGATTTATTTGCCGTTTTTATAGATAATTGTACGGAACCCTTCGTGCGCAAGTCCAACTCGCACTTGGCCGGTTTTATTGATGATGTAGAAATCTCTGTGTTTATCATACTAATATCAGCCAAAGGACGTCCGCTGGTCATATGCCTCAAGCTTAGGTTTATGTGGATTCAAATCCAAACTTTACCAAAGTTGAGTCCTTCAGGATAAGAAGAGCCAAAAAGAAGAGTTTGTTCCCGCGTTGAAACGCTAAAAGAAACTCTTCTTTTCGGCTTTTTTGTCACGGCAAGCTTACACACCAACATCGTTCGAAAGCTTATTGAAAAATAGAGTTTAATAAAATCTATATATCTAAATCTATGGGCGAACAGCCGGCTGAGACGCAGGAGGTAGTGGGTTCGATTCCCGTAGCGGAACAAATGTTTGCATGATCTACAGATATTTGTTCTGGGTCTGGTTGTTTTTCGATGTATTATAAGTATGTATTTACAAAAAAAAGTATATAAGTTGACTATCAGTTATCTGGTTCTCATAGTACAAGCTCTGCTTAGTTTGGGGCTAGATAACGCTGTGTGAAATGTCCAACAATATTTATTTATCTATTTATTATTTATTTCTAACATTTGAGTCTAAACATATTATACTAAATTATACGAAATAAACAAGCATCAATAAGTTTTTTAATTATACCTAATTATTTTCAAACAATCACTTAAGAATACAAATCGTTTTTACCTCTTTAGGAGTCACTGTTATTTTAAGTTTTTTCTTCATTTTTCTTAATTTACTGAACTAATTGTAACACTTAATTGTTACACTAATATGTGCACTTTCTACTGAAATGAACACAGCTAAAACCTTACAAAAGATTACAAGACTTTTCTCGCAACTAGTCGATTTCAAAAACACCACTACACAGCCGCAACGCCAGGTAATGACTGTTTGCATTATCTCGTAGGATACAATTATTACGACGAAGAAAAAAATACACCCAACTTATCTTGAGCCTTCAAAACTACTCTATACTACACAAAGTGCCTCTCGCTATGAGAGATCTTATTATACTGGTTTCTTTACTATCATCTCTAACATGAGTTTTTTTAATCCGCATTAATCGCAAAAATGCCTTTTATCAGTCAGTTTATGTCCTACTGATGATTACTTTGTTTGAGTTTTACTTGAGATAGCATATAAAAGGCTGGCTATCAAGGGCTTGTGGCTCTCATCTCAGGGTCGTAGTGTCTATTGCCTGCATGATCGTTGCTATAACCAAACTTTTACACAAAAAATCATATCTATCTAATATTATAAATGTGAAAGTTTGGATGTTTGTTTATTTACTCGTTTGATTATGCGATTATTGCGATGAAATTTGGTATATACGTAGATTATAACCTGGATTACCACATAGGCTACCGTTTATCCCATAAATCAATTCTCATGGGATAAAAATGTGTTGTCAAGTCAAGTTGCAACCGCGAGTTTAGCTTTATTTCTAGGTTACCTACACATTCAGTAGTGTAACGCGTACGAAGTCGCGGGCAATAGCTAGTAACTAATAAATTAAGAATCGCGTTAGCGCGCGGGATATTCGCGTTACCTGCTCGTTTTGAATACGCCTAAGGCGGCCCTAAGGTTTTCCAAGTTTAAGATCGCTTTTCAAATGTATAACGAATTTGGAAAAAGAAAAACGTATGCATAAACTTGGTATTTTCGTGTAAAACACTGAAATATCGTTAAATCGGATAATATTTCGCAGTGGAAAATAGTTATTCCTTTTTGTATCTCTTTGTTTTGTTCGGTGCTTTCCTCTTAGCAACTTATACTTTGTTATAGGCGATGGTTGATGATGATGATGTCATCCAGGCCGATTTCGGCTACGGCGACATAGTTCCTGCTGGTTGGTCGTAATTCTAGTGTATGTTGTCAGGTGGTTTATTTTTATGGTGATTACGTTTAATGTCCAGATCACACCTGCGCTCATCTTCAAAGTTGTAGACACTTTGTTGAACCAATCGTCTCCATTCTGGCCGATTTTCTGCCAGTGATTCCCACTGAGAGGGCTCAATCTTACACTTTTTCATATTTCTCTTCTGAGTGTCTTTGTATCTGAGCAGCTGGCCGCCACTCTTTCGCTTGCCGTCCTGGAGCTCTGAGTAGAAAGTGCGCTTCGCCACCTTGTCGTTGGACATACGCGTTAGGTGCCCCGCACCACCGCAGTTGTCGGCGCATAAAATAAGCTTCCATTCCATAGCTCGTCGAAGAACATCGGTGTTTCTAACACGATCCGACCAAATGAATATTCATAATATCACGGAGACACTTGAGGTGGAACCTATCAAGGGTTCTTATATGTCTGGAGAACAGGCACCATTTTTCAGCGGAGTATAATAAGTTAGGTAAAACGATCGCTAGGTACACCTTGATCTTTGTGCTTAGCTTGATGTGGTGTGAGCGGAAAACTTTGACCCTAAGTTTTCCAAAAGCAGAGGAGGCAGCGCCGATTCTATAATTAATTTCACAGTCACGGTCGGTTTTTGATGTGATGGTGCTGCCTAAATATTTAAATTTCTCCACCTGCTTTTTAGAACTCTTTCGCCAAGAAGCAGATTTGGAGGAGCACGATCTTCAGCATCCATTACCATCACTTCAGTTTTAGTAACGCTGATTTTAAGACCAAATCCACAACAAGCAGCGTCGATTTTCCGCATCAAGTTTTGTAGGTCCTCAGGTGTATTCTACATTCGGGTGATGGTTACCACTTAACTGTGTGTAGGTGGCATGCATTGCATCTCCAGGACACATAAAAAGCAATACAAATCCTTCTACATTCGGGTGGAAGAATCTGTATTTTTCGTCAGCGTCACTACAGGCTAAATAAATCATGTCATAAACATAACATCCCATTCGAAGTAATGACGTGCGTGTTGATGACGTCAAAATACGTACATATATGTAAATGTACTATTGACGTGGATGCTTAGGTCTAAGCACATCGGTTGTAGAAGTATTATAAGTGTCATCGAATATTTATATCAAAATAAAAATGCAGATAGTTATTTTGGTTGGCACCCTTAATCTATCTCTTTTAATACAAGGTTTTTATTAACTTGCAATGTATGTAGTGTTTGTCCGGGTGGAACCTTGCAACTGAATTTTAAATCAGCTATCTTTATCTTTGGCGTGACGACTTGGATGTGCATTTACCAGACTGGCCCACTAAAGCAGGGGACAGAAAAACTGGAGAGAAGGGAGGGAGGCCTTTGCCCTGCAGTGAGACAACACAGGTTAAAAATATTAATAATATCTTTAACCGATTGAGCTGAAATTTGTTATACACGCATATTTTGGAGGAAAATGTATATCTATAGTAAGCATGACCTGATTCTACTCCCGGGATTGACCGACTCTGGGGATACGCCCGGGATCATGGCTGCTGC
Organism: Philereme vetulata; assembly: GCA_918857605.2. Lineage (NCBI taxonomy): Eukaryota > Metazoa > Arthropoda > Insecta > Lepidoptera > Geometridae > Philereme > Philereme vetulata. Next base: position 6,015,893 of record OU975425.1, read on the forward strand.
ACTCAGAGTTGGCTTCCGAAAAAGGAACTCCTCAACGGTCAACAGTAGACACGAAATTTTGTGTACGCATTTAGGTAATTATAATATCCTGTTCTAAGTTCCACCATGTTCATGTCTGCTGCACTCAGGGTTGGTTTCCAAGAAGGAACTCCTCAGCGGTTAACAGCACAGCCACGAAATTTTGTGTATTTACGCATTTATTCATAATATCGTGTTCTAAGTTCCACCATGACATGTCTGCTGCACTCAGGGTTGGCTTCCAAGAAGGAACTCTTCAACGGTCAACAGTACAGACACGAAATTTTGTGTACGCACTTAATTATAATATCCTGTTCTAAGTTCCACCATGACATGTGTGCTGCACTCAGGGTTGGCTTCAAGAAGGAACTCATCAACGGTCAACAGCACAGACACGAAACATTGTATATGCATTCAAATTTGGAATACATATTTAACTTTGGTGACAATGCAATAATATAGTACCAAGGAGGTGATCTCATGATGGAGGCGGATGCTGGACAATGGAACTTCTGAATAGGCTGTAGTGGGCTACTAGTGTTTGGGCTCATTTGAATCTGCTTGCGGTTCTAATTAAGAATTTTATAAAAGCTTGTTTTGAAAAAGTAATTTTTCAACAAAAAACTTATGTCATACTAGCTGACCGAACTTCGTGCCGCCTTGACATGCATATGACGCGGACTGCCAATGTACCTCACCGGTACAATTGTCAATCGGCCATTATTAGCTGCATCTATGTATGAGAAAATGAATTTTCTTCATAATTTTTTTGCGTGAATTTTTCCGATATTATAATAGTTATTCTGCTATTCGGGGTGGAAACAAATCAAACAAATCATAAATCATCAAGATCGGTCAACCCGTTCTTGCGTTATAAATGGTGTAACTAACCCGACTTTGTTTTATACATATATAAGAGATGTTTTGTTAATATAACAAATATTTGTAAAAAAAAACTGTATCTACCACATGCAGAACGGTAAATGTGTATTCTAATAAAAAATAAATAAAATAAGTGATTCACTGGACAGAATCAATGTGCAATGGAAATACTTAGATAATATCTGTCATACATTTTCAAATATCAATAACTAGGACATCACATAAATAATAAAAAGTGCATTGCTTAAGATATACTGTGTTACTAAGTTGTACATACATGTCTATTGTGTTACCACATCAAACTGATCTCAAAATATGAAATGTCATGTTGGAATATAGTTAAAGTTCAAATGTAATCATGAGTTTAATCTCTGGGGATCTCTGTGTGTACTTTATTTTAAAAATCACTGGAATTACTCATAACATTATCAAAAGTAATTTAAAACTCGAGTTTTACTAGAATAGCTAGCTCTCATGATGTTTGCTGATGTCATATTTTAAGCAAACAACATTACCCATTAGCTTACAATATAATTGTATTAGCCGATTTACTTAGGCAAATTAGAATTTTGATTTTATAATTCACTTATTATTATTAAGAATAAGCTTGCCTAAGCAAAGCTCTTCTATTTCTGCATTTATTTTATGTTTTCTTGTGTAAGTACTATAAAGAATGATCTCTTCATCTGACTGTACCTACAGTACCGACTGTCTTGTAGGTATGTAATTAATAGCATTTACTTTACCGAACTGATCAGTTGAACATGGCACACGCTACACAAAAATCTTACTAAATTGATATTATCGAAGGGCTCCTCTTGCAGCACAGTAGGGGAGTTCAGGAGAGGGTCTCCCTCCTCCTGACCCTCCGCTGAGCTCCGTTCCGAGCGGACGCGGCACGCATCACATCTCTTCATTTCTACTCATACTTCTTAACTGCAGCCTGATGATAATATCCATTTCAAACTTAAAACTTATTTTTTAAGATCAAAAGGGAATAAAGTATTATTAAAAAGGAAAACTGATCAATTGTTTTATACTTTCACTATGCAATTAAGCAAATTATTAAGTTTGTAATAATTGTAATTATCATAAGGAATATAAATAGATTGAATGTGATCATAAAATGAGCTGAGGAATGTAAGCTGATATTGAAAATCAGTCATTTGTTTGTATGTTAGCTATACAGTTTAAATAATACTAATTATATACCTCATTATCACTATCTATCAGTGAAGCCTGGTCCATAACAAAGAAACTTCATTAACTTTTTAAAGTAAACACTAGTAAAGAATAATTTAAAAGCCAAACTACACAACTGCCCGTGATTACGGGATGATCGTCTCATGAAACCTGTGACACTATTGAAGGAATAAATAAATCTATTGACCAGGCATAATGAAAATACCATTGTATGCAAATTAAATGAGTTGACCATTAGCTAAAATAATGACAAGATTCAATGTCACAACGCACGTATAATGCGAGATTGTGACCTAATACGCTACATCGAAAACAGAACCCACAATACAATCTTACTTACCACTGTGAGAAGGTTGCTGTGGTATGCACACGTATTCCATATGAGTTAAATGGCAATTCAGATAACTATCTCCATTGTGGGGTCCGCTAATTATGTCTTTTGTTTTAAAACTTTACACGCGACTAGAATAGTTAGAAAAACTTATTTTTGGAAATTTATTGAACAACCCCCAAATGTGCTTCGCTGATGATTGCTCAGTCGCTCACTCACTTCACTCTTGCTTGCTTTGCTTGACAATTCTGACCAAATTCTGACATTTACACGAGTTTCAGTGTGACCATCTCAAAAATGGCGAATCTGCCACAGACAGGGTGAAAAATCTGCCACACTTGGCGCGATAAATGCCAAAATTATGCCTTGAAAAACACAGGAATTCAATTAAATTTCTTTATTTTAATTTTCTTAATTATTATAATACGTATAAACACTACTTTAAGTATCTGCATTTGTCTCCAAATTTTCGTCATTTTCCTTGTACATAGATTTTGACAACATCTTTATAATCATGTTTTTAGTTGGTTTAAAAGAGACACAATCTCCGTGCTCCTTAATCCCCTCTTTTGTTGTAATTAAAGCTGACACATGTTGATTCAGGAACCTATTCCTTACTTTTGTTTTGTTTAAATTCACCTGAGAGAATATTCTTTCGCACGAAGCGTTGGACATCGGCAAACATAATAACGCTTTCGCGATATTTGTAATGTTTGGATACTTTGTAGCTTGATTCGAGTCCAGAATTTTTCCAATCGCTCCCCAAAATTTGTCTACACTCAAAATTGTGCTGGTGGTACTACTTCCACCTGATTCTAACAAGTCTCTTACACTTTTATCAAATTTAATTTCTCGAAGTTCGTCGTCAACTTTTTGAATGTTGTTTTTGTCTACTATGTTGGGAAAATTCTTTGCAACGTTTAAAGTTAACGCAAAATCTTTGTAAACCATATGCTGTGGATCCAAGAACTGTAAATCTTTGAAAATATTGCTCAGCGGCAACCGTGTCTTTAATTGATTACAGAGTTTAGTCAGAAATGATTGCATTCTTTGAAGGAATGATTGTATTCCAGGTTTCAAACTCACGTCTACGGATATGCGATTGATTTCAGTGCTCACATTTACACCTAAATACATATATTTCAGGGGCAAAAAGTTGACAGTGGATTTTGGATCAATTGAAAGTGGATCTGTGGTTTTCAAATAATTTACTTTCATATAACAACTTAAAAGGCACGTATACATTTCGGAAATGTCTTTGAATGCTGTGTGGACTGTAATGTAATCTCCTTGAAATACGGTGTTTAGTTTGTTGACAATTTGCAATATATAATCCAGCGCATAAAAATACAGTTTATATATCTTGTCATTCAAACTATTGAACAAGAATTCTGATGAAATATTTTTGTCTTCCAAAAACTGCGACTGAAAATAAAGTTTAAGGGCATCCCATTGCTCTAAAATTCTTTTGATGCAAGCGTGCAAATAGCCTGCGAATTTCATAATGTCTTAATATTTTATGCTTTTCGGTGCCAATGAAATCTTGGTATGCGACAAATTCTCTTTGTCTTTTGCTACTGTGTGAAAAGTATCCGTAAACTTCCTGTACTATTTGGTTAATAGCCCGTGGTATGGTGTTTTTACTAGCATGTGATACACACAATGCGGAAGAATGGCAGACACATTTAAGAAACATGCAATGTGGATTTACATGTCTTATTTTGGCAACAAAACCACCTTGTTCCCCGAACATGACGTTAGTGGTGTCAGCCCCAAAACCAATAGCATCTTTAATATTAAGGTTAGCCTTAGTCAAAGCGCCGGAAAGTGCATCAAACAATGATTGCGCATCAGCCCCGTTCAAGTCAACCAAAGTTAAAAATTTAGTTTTTATTTGGAGATCTTTTTCAGAATAATATTTTGTTACAACTGCAAGCATCGAAATGGTTGTAACATCTGTGGTATCATCAATAATTAAGCAAAACATCGGGTTACGTGTTTTAATATTTTCACACGATTTTAAATCGGCGAGCATCTCCTCTTCTAAATAAGGCTTCAACACATTATACGTTACCGCTGCTGCTTTAGTCCTCTTGCAGGAAAATTGTTTGGCGATTTCAGAATCGTGGAAGCTTTTTGATATTATTTCGCTCAAATGGTCCATTAAGCGAAAAGGTAAATTGTGTTCCACTAGCATAGCACAAAAATTTAGTTCCGCCTTTTTGACTTCCTCTTCTAATGGAGCTTTCTTAAAAAACTGTTGAACCTGAAACATATAAATAAAATAAATAATTTTAATAAGTTTGTGAAGAGTCTGACCATAATATATTTATACTTTTTTATTATTATTATTATTTTTATTTATTCAGAACACATACAGTCTTTTATATGTATTACCCGTGCGCGATAAGTTGGGACCTGAGCGCGGTGACGTCATATTGGCGTGTTTGTACCGCCCGCAAAAAAGCGAACATAACAAGCAGCCGCCCGCGGCTTCGTCTTTGTTTTTTTTAACCTAATTTATTATGTTACTCAGGGAGGACGCTGCTTTTTATCTAATCTTTTTTACACTATTTGAATAAAATAAAAATACGATGTTTAAGTTTATACATTTATTTTATCTATTATTTACATTATCTCATCTTCGTCACTACTTAGTGGATTTATGCCTTCTAGAGGTTTTTCTTCGTCCTCAGTCTCACTATAATCACTTGACGAAGAGGTATCCGATAAATTTACAATTAATTGCGATTCATTCGTCTCTTGTAAGAGGTCATCGTCCTAATACTTTTGTCGACAAACTTTTTACAAACTATAACAACAAAAACTACAACAACAAAACAATAACACAAACGAAAACTAAAAGAATTCCAGAGCGCGTCGTTACGTGACGTAGGCCAGTACGAGACTAAAGACCCTAGTAAAAAATAGTGATGTGAACGGTACAATACGGGCGCCATCGGAGAAGTGCAGAGGAAGCGGTCGGGGAGTCGCATTTCTAGCAGGTCCCAAGTTATCGCGCACGAGTAATAGTTACCTATAAACATTACTTATTTAGCTGGAGGTTCATCAAACATACATGAATACTACTACTTATTATAAAGTACTTATCGATGATTGGCCACTATACCCAATTATGTTCTTTTTATGTTTTTGGGATGATCCATGTTCTTTTAAAGAAGATAATCTGGTAATTAATTTATAATTGCAAGCTTTACAGCATGCAATGTCCTGGTCATCCTTAGCCCTCGACAACCAGGAAGAAAGCAAGAGATCTTGCTTCCACTCTGGTCGATACGAATGCTCGTATCTTCTCTTCATAATAAATTCGTTAATTAGTAAGTAATTCGGTAATTCGTTACACAGCAGAACCGCATACGATACATAGCAAAAGAAAATGAGGCACATCCAAACAAAAGTTTATTATTGGAAACCAAAACCAAGAAGATAAGAATAATGATAATGAACACTATTCCTGTTCATTTACAGTTCATAATTATATGACACACTTGTTTAAAAACAGAATAAGCAGGAAATCCCCGTACAATTTGGCCACGAAATAGAAGTTGCTAGTTCGATAAAATCATTTTTATCTAATTATATATATAACCTGAAGTAATTACTTTAAAAAAATATGAATTCAGTGAAAATTCAAATTAGGTAATGTGTATTTTCTTGAAATCTTTAAAATCTGCCACTTTTGTAAATCGTCAGCATTATCTGCCACAGACAAAATTTAGGAGCGAAATCCTCAAAAATGGCAGAAATCTGCCACAAATGGTCACACTGGCGAGTTTTACAACGAGACGTATAGCGGTGATTGAATCTATTCATAGACAAAGTTATTGTTTTTCTATCCGCTATTGATGCCCATTCAACTCCATTCGTGGACCTTTTTAGTCGATTCCAGCCATCGCAGATTCGCATGTGTAATCGTCGAGTCGATTCGACGATCTTATTTTTCATTGAAGAAGTTTGACTTGAAGTTTGTTTGAACGTTGAGTGTTGACGTATCATTGCATGAACTAAACACGTCACCTTGTCGAACTAACTTCGAAAAATTTAATGTTTTTGTGTAAAAAGTGATTAATCCACAATGGTAATTGCTTTTCGCATCAGAAAAATAGTACTGCACAAATTGCCACTCAAAAATTAGTGCATGACTCACTGATTCAGTATTTTCTGTAAAAATATACATAGTTGTGTGCGGCTTGTTTACATTATTTCAGGGATGTATTCGTGTGATTACAGGTTCTAATAGCGGCTACAGTATGCACGAAATCAGGAAAAGGTAATTATAACATACCCGACACCTTACAATTAATATAAATATCTCTTTGACCGAATTAAATACCAATGAATTTATGGTAGAAGTACACTGTTAATTACCTATATAATGTTTCCTGAAAGAATTATCCGGGCCTGGGCGTTCGTGCCTATGCTATGAGGATCGAAAACATATATTTTTAACCTTAGATTAATGTGATAAACGTTAGTTCTTCCGTTAGTAACGGCCTTGGGGCCTATAGGTACCTACTATGAAATGTTTCAGCATTGGTGTCGAGGCAGTTCGTCGAGATGACGAAGGCTCGTATCGAGGGTCTGCTAGCCGCCTTCCCGAAGCTCATGACTGCTGGCCGCCAACACACCTTTGTGGAGACTGAATCTGTCAGGTATTAAAATGCATTATTCCTTGTACCATCATCAGAAATACAGTGCTGTATGACATAATTAGAATCACTTAGAACACGGTATCTGATGAGATCAAAACTAATACCTAAACCTACCAGAAAAAGTTGAAAAAATACACCTAAATAAAATTTCACAACAACTCACAAAGGCTTTATATTACATGAAGAGACTGAAAAAAAATGTCATGCTACTCTGTGTCTGAAAAGAATGAAGAGTGCCTACTAGAGCGAGGTATAGAAGTGTACTCTGCCCAACACAAAACCCACAAACTATTTCGTCATAGTAGTAAAACAAATATATATTTATAAAACAAAATCAGGTTAGTTACACCATTTATAACTCAAGAATGGCTGGACCGATTATGATGATCTTTGATTTGTTGGATTTGTCGCCACCCCGAATAGGTATAATCATAACTGAAATTATGAAGAAAATTGATTTTCTCATACATAGATGCAGTTAAAGACAATACCGGGGCGAGATTGACAGCCCGCGTCATATGCACGTCAAGGCGGTACGAAGTTCAGCGGGTCGACTAGTTGCAGATAAAACTAATAAAAAAAAGCTCTGTACCATCCATCCAAACCATACCATATCTCCAAATATATCTTAGTATAAATCACATCACACTAATATTATATTAAAAATATAAAAAAAAATATAAATGTGAAAGATTGTTTGTTTGTTTCTCAATCACGTCGTAATGGCTGAACTGAATGTGATGAATTTTTTTGTGTTGACTGATTATGAGCCAGATTCAAACATAGGCTACCATTTGTTGACAAACAATACGTGCGACGCCGCTGGCAGTGAGTAATTTTATAAACTAGCTTCTGCCATCGGCTTCGCTCGCGTGGTTTGTCAACGAAAAGTAGCCTATGTGTTAATTCAGGTTATAATCTACGTACATAACAAATTTCAACCCTTACCACGTGAAAGAGTAACAAACATCCATACAAAATTTCGCGTATATAATATTAGTGGGATGGGATGTGAAAGTTTGGATGTTTATTTTTTGTTTGTTGCTCAATCACGTTGTAACGGCTGAACCGATTTTGATGAAATTTAGTATGCACGTAGATTATAACCTGAATTACTACATAGGCTACTTTTATCCCATAAATCAGGTAGCATGTCATAAAAATGGGTGTCAAGTCAAGTTGCAACAGCGAGTTCTTTATTTCTAGGTTACCTACACATTTAGTAGTGTAACGCGTACCAAGTCGCGGACAACAGCTAGTGTTTTATAAATTCTAAAATGTTACTAATCATAGTTGTATTAACACAAAATTGAAAATTGTATTTATGATTAAGTTAGCAAATAAATAAAAAAACTCATACTTTATTGATGATAGTCAAGCGCTTGACTGCTACCTCACCTGATAGTAAGTGAAGGTGTGATCGAAGATGGAGCACGCTTGCCTAGAAAGAACCTATTCACTCTGTACAGGAAGACTCTTAAGATTATACTGGTTTGGAAAAACATATGCTGGAAGTGAGTTCCACTCCTTACTTGTGTTAACAAGAAAAGTTGAAGCAAATCGTTTGGTACGGTAAGGTGGTAATCCGACCAGGTATAAGTGGTACTTCTCGGTACGTCTGCTTGTCCGGTGGTGGAAGGGGGAAGCAGGGTCATGAATATCTTGCGCACATTCACACAGGTCTACTTATTGAGTAGTAACTTAAGTTAATGTTACAGGTATGTGTACCAGCCCCTGGATAAGCTGTACATGCTGCTCATCACCACCAAGGCCAGCAACATCCTTGAGGATTTGGAAACCCTCCGTCTTTTCAGTAGAGTGGTAAATTCATAATTCATAATATTTAATTCTCCGAAACATAGGTAATAAAAACGATGACAAAAAGGAATGAATCTGGTACAGTCATGTTCTACTCTAAGGCATGCAAAAAGTAACAAGAAATAGTAAAAATTAAAATGTCAACAGTAATTATAAAACAGTCATTATAGTCAAAATAATTGAAATCAACTTGGGCAAATCGGCGTTGTATGTATGTTTATATGTATGTATGTTTTTTTGTCCGAGGATAACTTTCGAAGCGTTTATCCGATCATCGTGAAATTTAGTATATAGGTAGGTAGTGATGGCACAATTTTGATATGACTAAATCAGTTAAAAATGTTGGGGGGTTGTTGAGGCATTAGGGTTCAAGAGGGGTAAAAAAAACAAAATGGAACTATTCGGTTAAATGGCACGTCTAATAAAAGGTCTTTATGAGTACATTTCGACCCCATTTTTAGTTTAAACCTTGTAGTTTTTAAGTTATTAGCCATAATAAAAACTGAACTTTGACAAAATTCACAGGGTACACCAGTGACCGCACAGTGCTGATATTTGGTAGGCGTGTAGCTATAGTGACACAAATATAAGCAAAATCTGAAATCGAGAATAACTGCAATTTCTACCCCAAAAAAGTATAACCAAAATCATGAACTCCCGTTTCCTGTATTTTGAATGAAACTGTAAGTCAAGTCAAGTGGTTGTCATTTCGTGGCACTATTATGATAGTCGAAGATTACGAATAATATGTTTTTGTTTGTATGGGAGACTCGCGAGATCTCAGTTCGGGGCGAACCACTAGTATAGATTTAAATGTCAAAAGTTACATATACAAATTAATTATTACCATTTACTAAAAATTGTTACATAAATATTTAGTATTTACATATTTGAATGCAACTTACATCACAGGTTTCTTAAAAGTAATCTAAAGAAGTATGTAGGTACTCTGTAAGGGCGTGGCAATGTAAACAAACAGCTTAATTATTTTAAACTACCTTCTTACATCCAAACTTCATACTCAACTTTTCTCATTTATGAATGAATGAATGAATGAAAATTCTTTATTGTACAAAATAAATCAATCTGTATCGTATCAATGTGTATAGAAAGAAAGAAAGAAAACACATTTATTTGCTCCCACAGACAGTGTACAATAATAAAATAACACAGACAATGGTGGTGTTGCGTGGGGACAAAATGTTGCCTGTCTCAGCATGGGCTGCTTCGAATCTTATTGGGTACGATGCAGCGCTGTTTTCTGACAGGGCCTAAGTGAGGACACGAACACTGGTAAACGAGTACCTATATAATACTAAATAAATATTGCCAGTCACCATTATATAAATTAAACTAAGTATGTATGTATTTTCTGGCATTGCTGTTCGTTGGTAGTATTTTGACAGCTGCCAAATCTGTAGGTAAAACTGACAGGGTCTTACCATAAACAAACTTAAACACTTTTTAGCGCGTGTTTAAAAAGTTCCTATACAAGAATTGGTAAGGAATTTTTTAAAAACGCATTTGTTTATCATTTTTGTGGTAAGAGGGATAATGTTTTTTGCAGGTACCTGAATATTGCAGCCAGTTGACAGAGTCTGAAGTACTGAACCAGGCGTTCAACTTGCTGTTTGCATTTGATGAGATTGTAGCGCTTGGCTACAGGGAGAGCGTCAATTTAGCGCAGGTAACCCTTGCTAATATTATAAATTGTAAAGTAACTGTCTCTTTGTTAAGACTAAACGGCGGGACCATATTTCCATGTAATTTGCTATAGAGATATATTATGACTGGGATTGCGCAAATAGCCAGTTTGAATTAATATTATTATTAATTTATTTAATTCAGATAAAATACATCCATACATTACATAATCCTTAAAATCTAACACATAATGAAGAAGAAGAAGACTTGTACCAGGCAACAGAGGTGTGTGGAAGTTGCTCTCATGGGTTAATAAAATTTAGAAGTCGAACACGAAAGACGAAGAACACAAAATCTTAAAATTTTGTATTAATCAATAAAAAATACAAAAATAAATATTGCTGGACATTTCAGACAGCGCTATCTAGCCCCAAACTAAGTGGAGCTTGTACTATGGGAACCAGATAACTAATAGAATACTTATATACATTTTTTTCTGTAGATATCTATGTATATCTGTAGATCATGCAAACATTTGTTCTGCGGCGGGAATCGAACCCGCAATCTCCTGCGTCTCAGACAGTATTCGCCCTCTGTACCACGGAGGTCGTCATAGACACAATATTACCACAAATCACGCTAATATTATAAATGTGAAAGTTTGGATGTTTGTATATTTATTTGTTTGTTACTCAATCACGTCATAACGGCTGAACCGATTTCGATGAAATTTGGAATATATGTAGATTACAACCTGGATTACCTCATAAATCAGTTCCCATAGGATAAAAATGGGGTCTCAAGTCAAGTTGCAACAACGAGCTTAGCTTTTTTTCTAGGTTACCTACACATTTAGTAGTGTAACGCGTACGTAGTCGCGGGCAACAGCTAGTAATAAATAAAATATTAATTAAATTAAAATGTCACATTATGTAAATTGAATTGTAATACATAATTTTTTTTTATCTAGACTGCTGTCCCACTGCTCGGCAAAGGCGTCCCCCTAATCTCTCCACTTTTCTCGATCTTATACTAAATCCTGCCAGTCCCTATAAAAAGCGTCCAAATACATAATTAAAATTATAAAATAAAATATGTAGATTAAATGGAGCCCGTCACAATTTTCATCCATTTATGTTTGATTGTGCACTGGCAGTCCAGACGCGATACAAATATCTGGAGGATGGTGTTCCTACTGCCTCGCACGCGCTGGTGTAGGGAAGCGACTTGCGCTTGATTGCATGCGCGCCGTCCATGCTCGAACACAGCCGATGCGCTGCAAAAGCGAGCCAGTCCCATCCTAAAGATATTGTTATTTTGTTTTATGTTTCGTAAGCGGAATTTTGTTTTTTCTTTCAGGTTCGATCATTTGTTGAAATGGACTCTCACGAAGAGAAGATCTTCCAAGCTGTCAGACAGGTTGGTGAATTAAATATTTTATGTATTTTTTTTAAACTGGATAGATCTTCGATTGGCCACATTCTCATCTGATGGTAAGCGTCTAAGCGATGATGTGGTCTAAGATGAAGCACGAAGATCTAGAAGAAACCTATTCACTCTTACCTTAAAGAGACCCGGATTGTATTCTTTAGGAAAAACAGACGACGGTAAAGTGTTTCATACCTTAGCTGTACGCATCAAGAACGTAGAACCAAAACGGTGTGTGCGAATGGGTGGTGTATCAACTAGGTACGGATGGTACTGAGCCGTGCGCCTTCATGTTCTTTGATAGAAGGGAGATGGCGGGATCAAATCGTATTGTTCCTGGGCACATTCCCCGAAATGTATTCTGTAAAAGATCGATAGGCTTGCAACTTTACGGCGCGCCGTAACCGCCGCGGCGGTGTTCGAGACTGGGTCTTAGTCTCCGCCATATATTGCTCACCTATAAGCCTAAAAGCCCTACGTTCTATCGAGTCTAAGGTAGTGAGCTGGTATTTGGCCGAACCATCCCAAAGGTGGCAGCAGTACTCCATACCAGACCGGACTTGTGCTTTGTAAAGACAGTCTAGTTTTAAGCTATCCTGGTGTGCAGTATCTCCTGACTTGTTGAGGATGCCCAGCTTCATGGCAGCTGTTTTAGCCTTAGACTCGATGTAGGAGCTAAAGTTGAGAGTAGGCGTGAGCGAAACCCCTAGGAGCTCGAGGTGACCTTTTACAGCTACGGATACATCTCGGAAAATGTGTACTTGGAGAAACTGACTATTTTTCGCTGAGAAGAGACATGCTTGCGTTTTAAAGGCATTAAATTTGACGCGATTTGCGCCGCCTTGGTCAGAGACGGTCTTGAGTCTCAAATTCAAATTATATGTTTGGCCCACTCATTTCTACCAAACATAACTAAGCTAAGCTTAAGGGCGCACTATACCTGGTGAGACGATAAATCGCTGATTGAGAAACAATGTTTCCTTCAACAAAATTGTGTGCTTAAAATTTGTAATTCATATATGTTATACTTAAGGATACGTGCTAGAACGCCTGTGTTGTGAAAACACGATTCCGTAAAATTTTCTCGATGGAAAAAAAAACCAAAGATGACTCTAAATTTATCTTAAAACCGTTCTTATGCGATGAATACTTCAATTTAGAACTTGAAACTTTATACAGTAATTCTACACAACATAAATAAGTGCACCTGTGTTTTAAATTTTCAAAATACCTTTTAATTTTACCATAAAATGAAAATACCTAACTTTTGCACTAATGAAACCATTCTCTTCGGACGGCCCGGTCCGCGATTCAGTCTGGCCTCGGCTTTCAGACGGGGTACCCGTGACGCTTGTCGCTCCAAACGGTTACGTAATCTTTAGGTAGAATTTATATTAAGTTGGTTTTTTTAAAGACGTAGTAACGAGAAATAAGCACAACAAGAAAATGAAGGGATTGAATGATAAAAAAAACGGCAAACATATGAACCACGGCGAGATAAGACGTGCAGCGGCGCGCGGAGAAGTGGGGGTGAAATTCGAATTTAGGCTGAGGTATAGTCAACTCTTAATACTCTTGCCAATACATTTTTGAATGGCTGAGAGTCCTGAGAGTGCTTTTGAATTATCAGGATTTTTATGGGTTAATACAACTACGCGATGATGGTGCATCCAAGTGTACCAAAATCAAAAACTCACAAATCATGGCAATATCCCGTTTTAGTGAAAATAACAACTATCCTGGATTGGATATACTAACTTTCAAAAAGAAATCGGTCCAGAAGCTGCAATACAATTAGAAGTTAGTTTTTTGTTACGAAGGGGGAGGTTGTGGGTCCAAATCCCGTCAGGGTCGAAATTGTGGCGATGATTATAAATTTAAAAGTTCCTCTATGTTATGTAATCAATAATGTGATAGTACCCCATTGGCGTTAAGGAACTAACACTCAATCAATTTAAATTATTCACATGGCTACAGAATCATAGCTTCTATTCTGTTCATTATCATCATCCACAGCCTGACTTCACCCATTGTTGGGTATAGGCCTCCCCAAGTGCTGCCATCCGCCACGATCCTGCGCTAGTCTCACCCACTGACGGCCCGCGACCATTACGATGTCGTCCACCCATCTCGCTGCCGGACGGATTCAAGAGGGGTAAAAAATGAGACTATTAGGTCAAGTGGGACGTCAAATGAAAGGTCTTCATTAGTATATTTAGACTCCGTTTTTATTTTTAGTAAAGTCCTTATAGTTTTTGAATTATTAGCCATAATAAAAACTGAACTTGACATAATTGACAGGGTACACCAGTGACCCCACAGTGCTGTAATTTGGTATGCGTGTATCTTAAGTGACACAAATATAGGCAAAAGTCTGAAATCCAGAATAACTGCATTAGTTTCCCAAAAAAGTGTAACCACATTACATGAACTCCCGTTACCTGTAATTTGAATGAAACTGTAGGTGAAATTGGTTGGTTTTACATTTGTTGGCACTATTTTGATAGTCAAAGATTAGGTACAAATAATATATTTTTGTTTTTATGGGTGATTCGCGAGATCTCAATTCGGGCGAACCACTAATTATTTGTTTTTGAATTGAAGTGTGATGTACATATATATGTATAATTTGATAGACGCAAGAGCGTGAAGCCGCTAACCGTATGCGGGAGCGCGCGAAGGAGCTGCAACGCGAAAAGTTGGAGGCTGCTAAGAAAGGACTACCGCCGCGCTCGCAGATGTCATTCGGTAAGCAGATATACACACATTAGATCGTTCACGCTCTGGAACTTGGTCATTGGTAGCTCGATACCTGATGGTTAAATGCATTGCATTCATAATATACTAAAATGAAATACAAACATATTATGACAAAACCTTATTACTATCACACTAATATTATAAATGTGAAAGTTTGGATGTTTGTTTATTTGTTTGTTACTCAATCACGTCGTAACGGCTGAACCGATTTCGTTTAAATTTGGTGTGTTGATAGATTATGGCCTGGATTCTTAACATAGGCTACTTTTTATTGACAAAACACGCGTGCGAAGCCTTGCAGATGATCTCCAAATTTACACACAAACACCCGTCAACAACTTAGAGATAGGTTTTGAAATCATAAATGAGGACTTGGCTCGGATACTCACATGGAGTAAATCATACGGTATCAGTGTTAACCCATTGAAAACGCAGTTTATCGTTGTAGGCAGCTCCAGGATGACATCTAAGATTGACTGGGCTGGTCTTCCTCCAGTTATATTTGATGGCGTTCCAATACCTATAAGTAACTGCGTGAAAAACTTAGGCGTACTTATTGATAAGGACATGTCATGCGGACCTCATCTAGCCGAACTAAGTCGGAAGTTGTTCGCTTCGGCGGCATCATTGAGAAGGCTACGGAACTTTCTACCGACATCTACCAAAGTTGCGCTGGCACAATCCCTCTTACTCCCTATTCTTGACTATGCTGACGCCTGCTATCCGGATCTCACTCAGAAACACTTTGACAAACTTGAGCGCTTTCAGAATGTTTGTATCAGGTTTATATTTGGACTACGAAAATATGACAACGTTTCTATATTTCGCAAGAAGCTCAAGTGGCTACCCAATCGCTACCGCAGGAATACTCATATCCTCACTCTTTTGTACAGTATTTTGTTCAATCCTTCTAGTCCTTCTTATCTTAGAGAACGCTTTGAATATCTCCATCTATCTAAACCTCGTCCGTTGCGCTCTTCTAAGTTCTTGAAACTTAAAATTCCTATGCACTCTTCTAACTTTTATGACAACTCCTTTACTGTACAAGCTATCCGTTTATTGAACTCTCTTCCTTCTTTTATTAGATCTGCCACTTCCCTTCCTATTTTTAAAACGCTATTGTTTAAGCACTATTTGTCTGCATCAGAGAGCTGAGTAATTTTATTTTGTTATCATATATGTCGTTGTTACTGTTTGTATTACAGCTGTTTTATATTTTATTTATTGTTAGTATATTTAATATCATAGAATATTTATGTATAATATTTATGCTAATATTACCTACCCTGGTATCTATTTCTTCTGTTTTGCTTATGTTAGTATACCTACAATTAAATAAAAAGCTTATGTTATAAAGCTACCGTTCTTTAACGTTCTCGTAAAATCCAGTCCATCCAAAGGTTGTCGGGAAGAGATCGCTTTTAGCGATAAGACCGCCAATTGTACTATCGCGTGTCTAGTTTTAAGTGTTTTAATTATGATTTGTTAATTTAAGTGTGGTATACAATAAAGCGTTTTCAATCTTCTATGTGTTATTCCAGGTTATAATCTACGTACATAACAAATTTCATTAAAATCCATTCAGCAGTTTTTGCGTGAAAGAGTAACAAACATCCATACAACCTTTCGCGTTTATGATATTAGTGGGATTATACTTGTTGCAGGCAGCAGCGGTGGTTTCGGCAGTTCATCCATGTCCTCTATTTCCTCCGCTGAGCCTATCGCCGAGAAAATACCGACCACACCCGCTCGCGACACGTAAGTCTTCCTTTACTCTCTCTTTGACTTTAATAATAATAATAATTAAATATTGATGGACATTTCACACAACGCTATCTAGCCCCAAAGTAAGCAGAGCTCGTGCTAAGGGAACCAGATAACTGATAGAATATTTATGTACATTTTTGTAAATACATACATATAATATATAGAAAAACAACCAGACCGGCCCCTTTATTACCTTAGTCAAATTGATCTCGCGTCGCTATCGCTAGTCAAGTCATCCCTTTCACACGTACAGTACGTACCTCACGTGTGATAGGGATGGCCTGACTAGCGGTAGCGACGCGACAGCAATTTGGCTTAGGTAATAAGGGGGCCGGAACAAATATCTGTAGATCATGCCATCAATTGTTCCGCGACTATAACTTCACTTAAAACTAATAGAAAAAATGGTAAAACATTATGGAAACTGTATTGGAATGCGCTTTAATTCATAGCTGTATTTGGCACCCTTTAAACCGAACTCTCAGCAGTGGTCGTATTGGACTTACTCTCTCGAACCAGAACGCTTTTCCATTCAAATTCAAACCTTCGATAGTTATAATTAGGTAAAAAAGTGGTGGTCGTATTGGACTTACTCTCTCGAACCAGAACGCTTTTCCATTCAAATTTAAACCTTCGATAGTTTTAATTAGGTAAAAAAGTGGTGGTCGTATTGGACTTACTCTCTCGAACCAGAACGCTTTTCCATTCAAATTCAAACCTTCGATAGTTTTAATTAGGTAAAAAAGTGGTGGTCGTATTGGACTTACTCTCTCGAACCAGAACGCTTTTCCATTCAAATTCAAACCTTCGATAGTTTTAATTAGGTAAAAAAGTGGTGGTCGTATTGGACTTACTCTCTCGAACCAGAACGCTTTTCCATTCAAATTTAAACCTTCGATAGTTTTAATTAGGTAAAAAAGTGGTGGTCGTATTGGACTTACTCTCTCGAACCAGAACGCTTTTCCATTCAAATTCAAACCTTCGATAGTTTTAATTAGGTAAAAAAGTGGTGGTCGTATTGGACTTACTCTCTCGAACCAGAACGCTTTTCCATTCAAATTTAAACCTTCGATAGTTTTAATTAGGTAAAAAAGTGGTGGTCGTATTGGACTTACTCCTCGAACCAGAACGCTTTTCCATTCAAATTCAAACCTTCGATAGTTTTAATTAGGTAAAAAAGTGGTGGTCGTATTGGACTTACTCTCTCGAACCAGAACGCTTTTCCATTCAAATTCAAACCTTCGATAGTTATAATTAGGTAAAAAAGTGGTGGTCGTATTGGACTTACTCTCTCGAACCAGAACGCTTTTCCATTCAAATTCAAACCTTCGATAGTTTTAATTAGGTAAAAAAGTGGTGGTCGTATTGGACTTACTCCTCGAACCAGAACGCTTTTCCATTCAAATTTAAACCTTCGATAGTTTTAATTAGGTAAAAAAGTGGTGGTCGTATTGGACTTACTCCTCGAACCAGAACGCTTTTCCATTCAAATTCAAACCTTCGATAGTTTTAATTAGGTAAAAAAGTGGTGGTCGTATTGGACTTACTCTCTCGAACCAGAACGCTTTTCCATTCAAATTCAAACCTTCGATAGTTATAATTAGGTAAAAAAGTGGTGGTCGTATTGGACTTACTCTCTCGAACCAGAACGCTTTTCCATTCAAATTCAAACCTTCGATAGTTTTAATTAGGTAAAAAAGTGGTGGTCGTATTGGACTTACTCCTCGAACCAGAACGCTTTTCCATTCAAATTCAAACCTTCGCTTCGATAGTTTTAATTAGGTAAAAAAGTGGTGGTCGTATTGGACTTACTCCTCGAACCAGAACGCTTTTCCATTCAAATTTAAACCTTCGATAGTTTTAATTAGGTAAAAAAGTGGTGGTCGTATTGGACTTACTCCTCGAACCAGAACGCTTTTCCATTCAAATTCAAACCTTCGATAGTTTTAATTAGGTAAAAAAGTGGTGGTCGTATTGGACTTACTCCTCGAACCAGAACGCTTTTCCATTCAAATTTAAACCTTCGATAGTTTTAATTAGGTAAAAAAGTGGTGGTCGTATTGGACTTACTCCTCGAACCAGAACGCTTTTCCATTCAAATTCAAACCTTCGATAGTTTTAATTAGGTAAAAAAGTGGTGGTCGTATTGGACTTACTCCTCGAACCAGAACGCTTTTCCATTCAAATTTAAACCTTCGATAGTTTTAATTAGGTAAAAAAGTGGTGGTCGTATTGGACTTACTCCTCGAACCAGAACGCTTTTCCATTCAAATTCAAACCTTCGATAGTTTTAATTAGGTAAAAAAGTGGTGGTCGTATTGGACTTACTCCTCGAACCAGAACGCTTTTCCATTCAAATTCAAACCTTCGATAGTTTTAATTAGGTAAAAAAGTGGTGGTCGTATTGGACTTACTCTCTCGAACCAGAACGCTTTTCCATTCAAATTCAAACCTTCGATAGTTATAATTAGGTAAAAAAGTGGTGGTCGTATTGGACTTACTCTCTCGAACCAGAACGCTTTTCCATTCAAATTCAAACCTTCGATAGTTTTAATTAGGTAAAAAAGTGGTGGTCGTATTGGACTTACTCTCTCGAACCAGAACGCTTTTCCATTCAAATTTAAACCTTCGATAGTTTTAATTAGGTAAAAAAGTGGTGGTCGTATTGGACTTACTCTCTCGAACCAGAACGCTTTTCCATTTAAATTTAAACCTTCGATAGTTTTAATTAGGTAAAAAAGTGGTGGTCGTATTGGACTTACTCTCTCGAACCAGAACGCTTTTCCATTCAAATTTAAACCTTCGATAGTTTTAATTAGGTAAAAAAAAGTGGCACTCCGGGAGTGCCGACAGAAGTGTCGTACGTTTAATGTCGTAAATGCGGTGACACGCAGTATATGATATTGTAATTAATATAACTTAAAGTAGGAACCATGCAATAAAATATAATTTGACAAAAGATCTAAATAATGTATATTTTCCAACAGTCGTCCAACCGGTCGGTCCGCTATGAAGCTGGGGTCACGCGGCGCGGACACGGACTCGTTCGTGTCGCGCCTGCGCAACGAGGGCGAGGCCGTCGCGGCGCACGCGCCCGCCGCCGCCGGCGCCGGCGCGGAGAGCGCCGCGCCGCCCGTCAACCCTAACAGGAAGGAGTGAGTCACTGAACAAACTGCTAAACAATACTATTGTCTAATTTATACTAATACTAGAATAGAATAATCATTTATTTGGTACACACAAAATGCCACATGAAACACTTATTAAATAACAGTAGGTACAAATGTATTTTCACAGCACCTGCTCGACAATGTCAAATTATATGTCATGTAAACTTCACCGAAAGCAGGTGATTAAATCCCTACGGCTGAGCCTAGAGTAAAGATGTGCTGAATTTCATTGATTCAGTGATTTGAATTTGGAACCTCATCTGTATTAAAATTTTAACCAAAGAGACCCACACAATAAGAACTTATTCGTAAATCGAACTAACCTCTGCACAAAATGCATTAATCTAAATTTGGTTTTTATTGTCTAGCAGAAAGTGTGAAAAGTAGGGTATTCTCCGCGTGGATAAAGCTGTCTGCGTCTTGGGCGTGCTTTATATCCCTCTGCACTCAGGATTCTAATAACTCTCTCGCTCTGCTCGTGAGTTAACTCTAGAATCCTTTGTAACGTTCGGGATTCAATATAGCGCCCGTGACGCAAGACACTGCTTCTACTATTATTTAGACAGTTCGCCTCGTGTCCACCTATTCGCTCAAAAAAGTTGGTGCCAGCGGTCTCGCGCGTCGAATGAGTTCGCTTTGTTTTTGTGCTGTCCGTATCACTGTATTTATTTGCTACCCACAATTAAATTTCCAAAACTCAGTTCGGTGACTCAATATCTATTTAGTTGTCGATTTTTAAAGACAATATTATCTGTTTTTGGCAGATATACCTGTATTCATGTTTTGTTAAGTTAGCTCATTGTATTGTAAATTGTGTACGTAGTATGTTTGTATGGTATGTAAGTAGAATGGTATTGTATGTTTTCTCAGTAAGCGATTTATTTTGTTAATATTATGAGAAATAAATAATCTTTAACTGTAAACCGTATGGTGTCTGCATACCAAATACTAGTTAAATGCCCGCTACTTCATCTGCCAATTTTCAGGATCTCGACAACAGCGCCACTTACCGGGTCCATAGCTAAAAACCATCGAAATGACATAACGTATTTATTATCTAACGTGTTTTCTATATTTTTTGGTAAAATAGCTAATTTTACAGTTGAGTAGCGTGTGATATCCGGCCGGATACCGAATAGTACAAAAATGCCCGGATACCATATACTTATTATTTTTATTATATTTAGACATAAATCAATATTTGTATAAGATATAAAATCTGATATAACATTTTTTGTTTTACAGCATTCACTTGCGATTTGAAGAGAGGCTGAACTTGGTGGCTGGCCGAGACGGCGATATACAAAGCTTTGAATTGTCCGGTAAGTTCGAAAACACTCGCCAACTGATACTATTTACATATAAATACATACATTACAACCAGTAGTTACACTATTTCCTGACTTCACAAAAGGATTACCTGTGTCGTTTGTATCAGGAACTAAGAGTACCATGGTACCATAACACTCAGACCGGGAACAAATATTTGCAGATAATGAAAATATTTGTCCCGCAGTGGGAATCAAATCCCAGGCTTTTACTCACTTCGTCACATTGTTCGCATAACAGATGGTGTACCTCAGGGATCTATTTTGGGATCTCTACTATTTCTAATATATACTAATAGTATGTAATTATTGTTCATGACATGTATAATTCATTAACTTTTGTCGCAGGTCTACTGACGCTGAACATCTCCAACGAGCAATACGGCAGGATTCAAGTGCACGTCGATAACAAGGACACTAGACCTCTACAGTTGCAGGTAACATTTTATACGATCTGGAGATGGAGCAAGCATTATCGCCCTCATCATGTTAAGCGGTATCCATCGCCTATTACAAAGTGTTGCCTCGTAGGTCACGCACACTAGAAACGTGCCCTACGTCCATCAACTTAGGCATACAGGTGTAAAGCCTCATGTGCCTGTAATTTCACCGGCAACCATACCCTTCAAACCGAAGTACCGGCAGTACTTCCCCGGGTCAGCTTTTCACAAGGAACTACTACTCTTAAAGTCTTTAAAATTAATTACATATTCTGTACAGTATATCTTCGCTCTGGATTATAAAACAAACGAGATAAATATTCTAGAGTTATCACATCACACTAATATCATAAATGTGAAAGTTTGGATGTTTGTTACTCAATCGCGTCATAATGGCTGAACTGATTTCCATTAAATGTGGTGTCCTTATAGAATAAGACCTGGATTCAAACATAGGCTACAATTTGTTGACAAACAATAGGTTCGACGCCGCTGGCGGTAGCTAGTATCTCACTAACATTATAAACTAGTTTCCGCCATCGGCTTCGCTCGCGTGGTTTGTCAACGAAAAGTAGCCTATGTGTTAATTCAGGTTATAATCTACGTACATAACAAATTTCAACCGTTACCACGTGAAAGAGTAACAAACATCCACACATACATTACATCCATATAAAATTTCGCGTTTATAATATTAGTGGGATGTGATGTAAAAGTTTGGATGTTTATTTTTTGTTTGTTCAATCACGTTGTAACGGCTAAACCTTTAGTTGAACCTGAACGCTTTGTTTGTCAACAAAAATTATGTAAGCCACATACTTTTTGTTGACAAACAAAGCGTGCGAAGCCGCTGGCGGAAGCTAATTTATAATATTAGTGAGATACTAAAAATATTTACTACTTATTAGCTGCAGTAAAATGACGTTTCTAAATGTCATTCCGTAAAATAATGTTGCCAGCCTAATCTCAATAGGGATGTGATTCAGTTCACAAAAATTAATTAAATAACATTATTATGACGTTTTTGTTTCATTTTGAATGTACCTCTCTATACTTCCACTAAAAAAGATCAATCCTCTAGTATAGTAATAATAATAGGTTAAAAAATACATTACAACTTAATATTAAATCTCAAAAAAAAAACCAAACTGATTATTCATTTATGATTCACTCATTTAGCTACATCCCTATTTATTTTTCTTCAAAAACCGGCAACCCACAAAACGTCATTTTACTGCAGCTAATAAAAAGTTAGACTTTACAAATATATTATAATATAATATATTTACAATATACTTTAAATATTTAGTTTTTGTTGTTGTCAGACTCACCCCAACGTAGACAAAGAGGCATTCCGAGCCAGCGGTGTGATCGGGCTCAAGCAGTCGCAGCGGCACTTCCCGCTGAACAGCGACGTCGGTGTGCTCAAGTGGCGGCTCGCTACCACCAACGACGACAAACTGGCGCCGCTCTCAGGTCTGTCCTACCCTCACACTTTGTACAACTGTATTACAAGTGGGTATCGCGCACTATTTCTACCCCATACCTGCAAGATGTGGAATTCATTAACAATTTACAAAATTTATTTATTGAATAAAAATACATGTTACACGAAAACTATATAAGGAAACGACGGTAACTGCAATAGTTGATCGAGTGAAGCGAGATCTCCAAATCAACTTGCGCAAATCGGCGTTGTATGTATGTAATAGGTTAGGGAAAAAGTCTTTGCGCATTATAGTATGTAAGAACTTGTAATAAAATCTCTTTGGCTATACAATTTGTATCTGGCTGGTTTTGGTATTATTCAAAGTTTAAATTTTAAAGAAGATAATTCCAAATTCAATTTAGGAATGTGATTTTTATTTGTTTTTATTTTTTTTTTTCGTACTGTAAAGATGAGTGAATCTAATGAAGAAATTCGATACATTTTAAAATTTTACTACAAAAAAGGTAAAAATGCACGCAAGCCGCGAAAAAAATTTGCGATGTTTATGGACCTAGTGCAGTGTCTGTGAGAGTAGCACAAATTTGGTTTAAGCGTTTTCAATCCGGAAATTTTGATGTCAAAGATGCACGTCGCTCTGGTATATTACGGATAAAATTGATGCCATTTTTGAAAAAGTGGAGCAAGATCGGCATATCAGTAGTTACGCGTAGCTGAAGAACTGGGAACTGACCACAAAACAGTTTTGGCGCATTTGAAAAAACTGGGTACACAAAAAAGCTCGATATTTGGGTACCCCACGAGCTCACTGAAAGAAACCTAATGAACCGTGTACTCATTTGTGATTCTTTATTACGACGTAATGAAACCGAACCATTTTTGAAGAAGCTGATAACTGGTGATGAAAAGTGGATCACGTACGACAAGAATGTGCGAAAAAGGTCGTGGTCAAAGGCCGGTCAGGCTTCACAGACTGTGGCGAAACCCGGGTTAACTCGCAACAAGGTGATGCTGTGTGTGTGGTGGGATTGGAAGGCCATTATTCATTATGAGTTGTTACCACCAGGCAGGACCATCCATTCTAAACTCTACTGCGAACAACTGATGAGATTAAAGCAAGAAGTTGAGAGAAAGCGGCCGGAATTAATCAACAGAAGGGGTGTGGTTTTTCATCTTGATAATGCTAGACCTCACATCTTTAGCCACGCAGCAAAAATTAAGAGAGTTTGGCTGGGAGGTGTTAATGCATCCGCCGTATAGTCCTGACCTTGCACCTTCAGATTTCCACCTGTTCCGGTATCTTCAGAATTCTGTAGGCAGTGTCAGGTTAACATCACGAGAGGACTGCCAAAACTACTTGTCGCGGTATTTTGATCAGAAGCCCCAAAATTTCTATAGCAATGGGATCATGTACCTACTTACAAGATGGCAAAAAGTTATCGAACAAAATGGTACCTACATTCTTTAGTTAAATGTAAATAAACTATATTAAAAAATGTTTTTAACTTTCTTAAAAAATGGGAAGAAACTTTTTCCCTAACCTAATATGTTTGTTTGTCCGAGGATAACTTTCGAAGCGTTTGTCAGATCATCAGAAATTTGATATATAGGTAGGTAGTGATGGCACAATCCTGGTGTGACTAAATGAGCTAAAAATGTGAGGAGGGGCGGGGGGGAGGGGTTGTTGAGACATTGGGGTTCAAGAGGGGTAAAGAAAATTAAAATGAGACTATTAGGTCAAATGGGATGTCTAATAAATGGTATTCATTAGTACATTAAGAGTCCGCTGTCTGTCCGTCCGTCTGTCATCAGGCTGTATCTCATGAACCGTAATAGTTAGACAGTTGAAATTTTCACAGAATATGATGTACTTCTGTTGCCGCTATAACAACAAATACTAAAAACAGAATAAAATAAATATTTAAGAGGGGCTCCCATACAACAAACGTGATTTTATTGCTCGTTTTTGCTCGGTATAGATAACGGCAACAGGTAGACGCTTGAAATATTCACAGAATATTTAATTATATATGTTCACTTTAAAAATAAGGGTACAACTAAAGAAAAAATACTTGTTGCAGTGAACTGTTGGCCGTCTGAGGGCGCCGGCGGCAGCTGCGACGTCAACATCGAGTACGAACTGGAACAGGAACATCTTGTACTGTCCGATGTCAACATTCACATTCCTTTGCCGTAAGTATACAACATGTTTCGTTATGTACGACATTCATTTAAAACACACATCCGGAATCGTAATAACTGATTTTAATGGTGATATTAATACCGGTAGCTTGAATCCAGTAACCAATACATTGCCAAGAAACAATTCTTAACGTAAATCGTCGGCACCTTTGCGACGATGCTGCTTAGTCAGTTTAACAGGTACCTACTTACATGGTGAATTAATATGATTTGTTTACCTATTTTATACAGGCTGTTTCATTTATATTTTAGGGCTTGATAATAAGGTTGTTTGAAAATATAATATATTCCAACGTAATGAATTTGAAAAAAACCTACTTTACAACAATACTAGCCCTCTACCCGTGTTTTCATTTAATGTGTTTTCAAATTAAATTAGTCCATCAATAGCAGATACAGAGAAACTGTCTGAGGAACCATGATAGTTTCTCTTTATAGAAATGGCAGATATACCAGTATTCATGTTTTGTTAGCTCATTGTATTGTTAATTGTGTACCTACTTTTGTAAGTAGAATACTATTGTATGTTTTCTCAGTAAGCGATTTATTATGTAAATTTATGTTGTACTAGTTGTAGCCCGCGACTTCGTACGGTAACCTAGAAATAATAAAAGCTAAACTCGCTGTTGCAACTGACACCCAATTTTTATCTCATGGGAACTGATTTATGGGATAAAAGGTAGCCTGTGTGGTAATCCAGGTTGTAATCTACGATTCAGCCGTTACTATGTGATTGAGTAACAAATAAAATAATAAAAAACAAATAAACAAACATCCAAACTTTATGTGTTTAGAATGCTTTATTATCTCATAAGAATTGACAATTCACTTACTGAGATAAACTTATAACTAAATATACATTTATTAATGCCACAAAGCGTAGTGATACAAAAGAACAATATTAAATTTAGACAATATAAACAAAAACTTACGAAAATCACAATAAATTATTAAGGGGGGTAGTTGCACAGTAAGCGGTGCAGTCGCTTATTGTTGAGCGCGAAACAAAGAATGTTGACTAAGGCCTGAGGCACAGTGATAGGCGGTAGCGATTTTATGAGCGGTTCTAGTAATTTATAAAAAATAGACTTGTAACAAACTTTCACATTTATAATATTAGTGTGATAAATAACCTCAAACCGTAAACCGTAAATAATTTTGGTATAGTTAGTTTGTCGGTCAAGCGTCAGTAATCAGAGAAGCAGGCGCACGGCTCAGTACCACCCGTACCTGGCTGATATACCACCCATCCGCACACACCGTTTGTTCTACGTTCTTGATGCGTACTGCTAAGGTTTTTCTTAAAGAATACAATCCGGGTCTCTTTAAGGTAAGAGTGAATAGGTTTATTCTAGATCTTCGTGCTTTATCTTAGACCACATCATCGCTTACCATCAGGTGAGATTGTGGCCAAACGAAGATCTATCCAGTTTAAAAAAAAATATGAAAATTAATAAAGTTTGAAACAAAAATGTATAATGCAAATCGGCTCGGCTTCATTAGTATAATTTCATTGTATCGGAGTGATAAATCGTGTCAGCAGAAGTTAGTCAAAAAAACTTTAGCATTCAATGCATGCTGTGAAGAGAATAACGCTTGGAGTTTCACTGACAGCGTACTGTCAGTGAAACTGACAGCGTAGAGGATTACAAGCTGAAGTTGCAGTGGGGGGGGCACATAGCTCGAAGAACTGACGGCCCCAACGGACGAACGGACAGAAAGGTTCTGGAGTGGAGACTGCGCACTGAAAAGTGCAAC
Organism: Philereme vetulata; assembly: GCA_918857605.2. Lineage (NCBI taxonomy): Eukaryota > Metazoa > Arthropoda > Insecta > Lepidoptera > Geometridae > Philereme > Philereme vetulata. The sequence goes on from OU975425.1 coordinate 6,042,762, forward strand.
GTTGATGGCCACACTACTAGATGGAAAGATGACCTGATAACGGTTGCTGGGAGCCGTTGGGTACAGGCCTCACAAGATCGGTCCCTCTGTAAATCTGTGGGGGGAGGCCTATGTTCAGCACTGGATTATTGTCGAAAAATTAATTAAATAATTATTCTAAATACGGGATTCATCACGTACCGTCTTATCGGTGTTTCGACCGACAATGTTTCGGTTCAATTCGTGCGAGCACGCCACACTAGGTGCGAGGCGAGACGTTATTCGGAGCGGATCGCACTCACCCTGATGAAGGTTCACGAATTGAACCGAAACATTGTCGATCGAAACACGGTAAGTGATAAATCCCGTATTTATAATAATGATTGAAATCAATCACGAAAGTTTTCTAAGTAAAATCAATAAAATTGCACACAATAAAATACATTTTAGTATTTATCATTTTCGCTTAATTGAAATGTCATTAAAAGAGAGAAGACCTCCAAGATGAAGCGATGACATAGTAGAATTGGCTGGAAAAATATGGAAAAGAGTAGATCGAACAACGTGGAATCAATTCAATCACAGGCGGGTCCATACATGACACCAAATATTACCAAAATATTACGCTTTATTTGCAAATGCTTAGAAATTTAGTTGTTCTTTATACATTTCATAACAAATGCAAATTGCGGTAGATTTTGTCACCGTTGTTATGCTTCAACGGTAGGTAGTAGTTTTTTGTTGAGTACGGTGCATTTACCGTAATTACGGTGCACATGGTAACACTAGACGGAACCATAGGTAGGTACTAAATAAAGCATAACTTATAGAAACAATCGCCGACCGAACAAATGATGGTAATAGTGATGTACAAAAATGCAGCCACAGACGATACATCAATTCTGGATAGTAAATATTGATTCACTACCTGTTTGCTGCTGCTGTATTAATTCTATTTAACGTCTGGGAGTTGTAGATGGTGGTAGGTTTGAGGAGTGTATCTTATATTTTGCAATTCGTGTATTTTATGTATTGTTAATTTATTGAGTATCTTCTCCTTTTAATTTGTCTACATGTTATTTATATTTTATTCTATTTGTATTGTCTTTTCAAATGATCGTGTCGTCACCTAGGCCCTGTCAGAAAACCAGCGCTGCATCGTATCCACCGTGGTACGAAACAGCTTATGCTGAGACAGGGACCTTTTTGTCCCCACGCAACACCAGTATTGTCTGTCTGAGTGAATCTTGACTTTGCCTTTGTTTTTATTGTATGTGATGTCAAATAAATATATTTTCTTTCTTTTTATTTCTTTCTTTCAAATAATATAATAAATAAGTAGAATGGAGCGTAGCATATTTGGAGTTCGACTCACAGACACAATTTTGGATTTTGGGATATTCTTCTTCTTCTTTCGTGTTGATATCTCAAGACTATAACCATTTTGAGCAGTACGTCGCCACGTTCATGGCAGCGTCGGAGCAGGTCATCAGTTGTCCCATCGTGCATGTGGTAGGCAGGATGGGCATGCAAGGACGTGTGCCATTGTTTGGAGCATGCTATTGTAACTCTCTCTATCTAAATAAAAATACGATACTGCGCTCTAAGACAAAAATCGCCGATATCACGCAAAAGACAGCTAATTTGAAGTGGGACTGGTCGGGACACGTATGTCGAATGCGCGATGACTTGTGGGCTAAGATAACCACCGAGTGGCTCCAAGGCGCACACAATTCGCGAGACCGCGTGCCCGGCCCAGGCGGAGATTAAAATTAAAAAATTAAAATATATTTTATTTCAACTGTTCTGTTACAAAATATAAATAAATTTGTTACAATCTGTTATTTTAATATTGCTTCACCTTTATTGAATTACAATCCGAACTAAGCTGATATTTAGAATAAAATCGACAAAAATAATACAGAAATGTTCAGTGCAGTATGTAGGTAGATAAAATATGTATTAAAAATAGTTGTAGACAATTTAACATCATATTTAATTCTTTGGTAAGTATTTGTTTTACCAGCTTAATTCCAATTGTACCCAGCACCTATAAACCATTAGGAAAGTTCACTGAAGCAAATCCTAGGATTTCATTAGGTCGCCACCAAGACATGCTCCAAAGTTACTTTTTAACTATCTAATGTGTTGGAAGACTATTACATATACAGGGTTTCCCAGAAATGGTGGATAATCCTGCACGTGCGTGTGCGGGGGGGGAGGTGGGGACCCACATCCCAAAAAAAAAAATTCTATTCCCAACAGTCCGCGGTCTACGAATTTTTTTGTAAAATTTAGAAATTTCCCAGTTTTCCTCACATTTGTGGGCATCACGTCCGCTACATGAGGCCTAGTTCGGATTTTTTTCTTTTAAAGTATTCCCTAATAATGGTATTCCTAAATTACCTTTAAAAAAACGCAACTACTTAGGATAGTAGTTAACTAGTAGTCCCTAAACATAAATTTTATTTCTGAAATTTATTTTACTGCAAAGTTTGAGCACCTCTGCTGTAAAAAAAATGTATTGGAGTTTTATAGCCAACCACATAAAAAAATTACCTACATCATAAGGATTCTAAAACAGTAGCATAAGTACCTACTTTAATGGTAAAATTACTGAGCTATAGCTACTAATGTGTAAAAGTAGGCGTTTCATTACAAAATTGCAAAAGAAAAAAATAAAACAAGTAATGACCAAAAAAGTATTTATTATAAAAATAATCAAAGTAAATGTTCAAATTGGGCTCCTGATGCCCTTATGCAAGCTCTACACCTTTTTATAAAAGATTTTTGTAATCTGTTATTATAATTTTTTGATGATATAATTCTGGCTGCTTCGGCGACGCGAAGTCGAAGTTCTTCTAATGAGTTTATTGGTTTCTTGTAAACCTGCTCCTTCAAACAGCCCCAATAAAAAAAATCCAGAGGATTTAGGTCTGGGGACCGTGGTGGCCACAGTATTGGCCCCAATCGGCCGATCCATCTGTTGGGATAGGCATCATTTAGATAATTTCTTACTTGCACAGCATAATGTGCCGGACAACCGTCGTTCTGGAGCCACATTCCTTGCCGGATGGCTAGTGGCTCATCTTCTAATAATATTTGCAACTGGTTTCGAAGAAATTGTAAATAATTGTTGCCATTTAGGTTGCCCGGCAATTCATATGGGCCTATAATTTTTCCATTTAATATGCCCGTCCAGTAATTTATTTTAAATTGATACTGGGATTTATCTTCTCTCATCAAATGTGGATTTGTCAATTGCCAACTGTGCAAGTTATGAAGGTTAAGATACCCATCCCTTTTACATGTAGTCTCATCGCTCCATAAAATTTTTCTGAAAAAATCTTGATCTTCTTGAATTCTTGTTAACATTTCATTGCAGAAAACAATCCGTGCTTGGTAGTCTCGTGGTAGCAATGTTTGTACACGTGTCACGTGATAAGGATGCAGTTTAAATTTTTTCACAATACGATGTGCTGTAGATTTTGATATTCCCGTACGGCGTTCGATATCTGGCATCGAAATACTGGGATCTTCTTCCACCATGTCAAGGACAATATCTTCAGTTACAGGATTGTGGGGTCGTCCTCTGCTCCTAGGGCCACCAACGCCAGTACCAGGTATTCTGCCCTCTGAGTAAGCTTGGTGCACTCTTGTAAAAACTCGATAGTCGGGGTGACGCGCGTTCGGGTATCTCTCCCGATAAAGTGTTGCGGCAGCACTTGCGTTGCCACTACATTCTCCGTAAATGTAATGCATATTGGAATACTCTTGGGGTGTATAAATTTCTCGTGACATCACACAGTCCTGTTGATATACAGAACAAATGTCCAGTAGAATGCCGAGTCGTCGCAGTTATCACCAAACAAACAAAATCCAATCAAAATGCACAAATCGAGTCCAGTAGAATGCCAATGTAGAATTTTGTCACCGAGAATCAGAAAAACAAGAGCACATGCGATGTCGAGAACGTCGAAATACGCACTAAAATTAAAATAGTTTTAACTACGGAGACAAAACAATAACCAAACACGAATTCTACCATACAAAGGAGATTTGTTGACCCTTTCACTCGCAATATTCCCAAGCACAGTTTTGTCTCGCTCACACAGCTTAGAATTCAACTGAATGTGCCGAGCAGGTAGTAAAGTCTAATTTTAGGGTCGACAGCGCTACTTAACTGGTAAAAACTAAAAAAAAATATCTGCAAATAATTTTGCTATTTTGTAATGAAACGCCTACTTTTACACATTAGTAGCTATAGCTCAGTAATTTTACCATTAAAGTAGGTACTTATGCTACTGTTTTAGAATCCTTATGATGTAGGTAATTTTTTTATGTGGTTGGCTATAAAACTCCAATACATTTTTTTTACAGCAGAGGTGCTCAAACTTTGCAGTAAAATAAATTTCAGAAATAAAATTTATGTTTAGGGACTACTAGTTAACTACTATCCTAAGTAGTTGCGTTTTTTTAAAGGTAATTTAGGAATACCATTATTAGGGAATACTTTAAAAGAAAAAAATCCGAACTAGGCCTCATGTAGCGGACGTGATGCCCACAAATGTGAGGAAAACTGGGAAATTTCTAAATTTTACAAAAAAATTCGTAGACCGCGGACTGTTGGGAATAGAATTTTTTTTTTTGGGATGTGGGTCCCCACCTCCCCCCCCGCACACGCACGTGCAGGATTATCCACCATTTCTGGGAAACCCTGTATATGTTTTCAGTTATACAATGCAACATTATTATTATCAGATAGAGCACACTAGACAACTTTTGTTTCCAGAAAGAAATGCTGAAATATGAATAGTCTATAGGAGCTGGCGGGACGAACTTGACGCGCACAGTGCGAACTGGTCGACAGAAGCCCTAGACCGGGATGAATGGAAGAAGGAAAGGCCTTGGCCCAGCAGTGGGATGCAGTGGGCTCTTTAGATTGGATTAGAAGTAGAATTAGTGAAGTTCTTATTTAATTTAACTCTAAATTAATTATAATTTAATTTTTAATTAAAATTGTAATTTTTCCAGTTCCGGCAACAGTTCCGTGGTGGTCCACGCGTGGGAAGGCAGCTACTCGCAGAAGGGTCGCTCGCTTATCTGGAACATTCCTGTCATCAACAAGGCGGCCAAAACCGGCACTTTGGAGTTCACGTACGTATTATTTTAATAAGTATCTGTAAAGTGCACACAATGGCTTAGGTACAAACAAGCATACGGCCCACCTGATGGTAAGATGTTAGCGTAGCCTATGGACGTTTGTAATACCTGAGGTATTACTCGCGCGGTGCCGACCGTTTTAAATTCTGAAAAGAACTTTGGTTCAGCTCTGACAAGAGCTTAGGTCCGTCTTGCTAGATAAGCAGAAGCACGTCAATTTGATCGACCTTCAACTTCAATGCATCTTCGACACCGTTTTATGTTGTTGGCACGCGCTTTTCGCACAGTGTATTTATCCAAAACTTTTGTGACAAACTCCACAAAGCACATTAACATGTTGTAATATTCCGCATTCGATTAAGACATTTCGTGAAGAAATAAACTTGGGACAGTTATCAGCGCAACTGCGCAATACTGAATGAAGCGTGGGCGGTGCGTGTGAGTGAGCGAACGAGTGAGTGAGAGAACGAGTTAACGAGCGCGGTAAAATTTGCCTATTTTTGAAGTAAAATTCAGATTATTCTCGAAATTAAAAATGAAATAACTTTCAATCTATTTGATGCCGATGTTTTTTAAACATCTGTCCGACTTTAATTTCTATGTCGGAATATGCTCTTCATGGATGACAGGGTTTTTGTTACATATTGTATAATTAATGGTAATCCTCTATCCGCAGAGTGACGCCAGCGATCCCGAACGACTTCTTCCCGCTGTCCGTGACGTGGACGTCGGACACGTCGCTCGCGCTCCTCACGGCCACGAAGGTGTCGCTCGCGGAGGACGGCGCGCTCGCCGACTACTCGCAGGACATCAGCTTCCATCCCGATAAATATGAAATTGTATAACTGCTATCAAAAATATTATTACTTGTGATGCTCACACACACCAGCTATATAAAAATATATATATACTACGATAAAATTGTCTATTCTCCTTTACTTGTGCTGTGAGACCTTGCTTCATGCCAAATTTCATGGTTCTAGGTTAACGGAAAGTACCCCTCTACATCTCTTTTAAAAAGGAAGGTTTTGATTTATTTATGCAGAATATGCGGTATTAATGGCCGTATATTTTGCGTATATATAAATGTTATACTACGTGTTTTGTTATATGCGACATTAAATGAAAACAAGGGTAGGGCTGATGGCTAGTTTTTTTCAAATTCATTACTATACATTGAATTTATATTTTCAAACAAAATTAATATCAAGTTTTTAAATATAAATGAAACAGCCTGTATAAAATAAGTAAACAAATCATATTAATTCAACATGTAAGTAGGGTACCTGTTAAACTGACTAAGCGGTATCGGCGCAAAGGCGCCGCCGATTTACATTAAAAATTGAAAAATATTTCTTGATAAATATTCAAGATACCGGTATTAAACTCACCTCTAAAATCAGTTAAAACGATTCCGGATGTGTGTTTTAAATTAATGTCGTACATAACAAAAAAGGTTGTATAACGATAAATATTAATATTAGATTACATTATTTATCACCATCAAATATTGTATCGAATGGATATTTTTAAGATTTACATACATACTTTTGACCAGAACCCACGTTATCAAGAACCTGGTGTCTGGATAAACCTTATATAGGTTTTAAGACATCATAGAATCAATGTGTAACCAGCTTTTTGAATCTGATAATAAAGAAAATAATAAATAAATATTATATGACGTTAGTGTAACTGATGTGTGGGAGCACCATTATATCAAGAGGTAATTACCAACTGCCGCCACTGTGACTGTAAGGGCCTGTGCACACGGCGTATTTTAAACGCGCAGGTGACTCGCGTATACTCGCCCTCCCCCCTTCAGGCATTGTCACCGAAGCTAATTAATGTATTCCAAATTTCAGCTCAATCGGTTGGTGGGAACTGATTTAAAAATCAGTTTCAAGATTTGCCCTAAACTAACGAACATTGTAAGTTAAATAAACGCATCTTAAAAGTAGTTATAACTACATTAAGGATTTATGTAATAAATATTCATTTATTAGAAATAAAGTGTGTTGTCCTACATACAATTGAATTCTTATTTTACGGTCAGCGAAAATTTAAATTTTCTCCACCGTCCCACTACCAAGCCAGTAGGTACCTACACTTCTCCAAGGACTGAAGAACTGAGGTGCATTAAAATACACTTCCACACTAATATCACAGAATATGAACAGAATTAAAGCTCAAAACAATTATACTAGTGGCCCCGAACTGAGATCTCGCGAGTCTTCCAGAACACAAAAAAAATATTCTTAGGGCGAATCGCGCAACGATGCCTTAACGTATTTAGTGGCTAAATATGATTTTAGGAAAAGCTTTTCTATAGGAAAAGCTTCGCCAATTCGGTTGTAGTTTAGAATATTTAGTTGTTAGTAATACCACTAGTCACTCCGAACTAGTGGTATTACTAACAACTAAATATTCTAAACTACAACCGCTTCGAAAACTGACAAACGCACAAAGCCACACGGTTTTTCTAGGAGATGGTCATAAAGTTACCATAAATATGATTTTATTTTGTAATAAAATGATATTTTTATTGCTATTGTTACAAGCAAGTTTAACGTGTAGTTTCAACATGAATTCTTTATATTCGTTTCGAAGGGAATTCAAAAAATCTAATTATAACCAAACCTGTAAGTACCTCATTCGACTACATATATAGAGGATCTCGTATCGTGCTTTCGATTCGAATAGGTAGGTACTATATATGCCTGACAATAATTACTGATATAAACTGGTATTTTCGCGTATGTAACTTTTTTATTTGTTATTTTATTATTATTGTGTTATTATTATGTGCCTACAGTGATCGCAAAAGTATGAAAAATATAGTACTGGATGCGAAAAAACCTCCGGAGGAAGGTCATTGTGGAATGACCTTCCTCCGGAGGTTTTTTCGCTGGGCTTCAAAATGAACGCTTTCAAGAGGTGTAAATAGGGTATTAAGTGGTAGGCAATGCGACTGCGGTACCACGAGTGCTGCAGGAGTTTATATATAGAGTGGAACGCCTTGCCAGCGTCTGTTTTTCCTGATAGCTACAACCTGGGTATCTTTAAGTCGCGAGTGAATAGGTTTCTTCTAGGCAAGCGTGTACCATCGTAGACTGCATCATCGTTTACCATCAGGCGAGATCGTGGTCAAACGCAAGTTTAATGTATAAAAAAAAACAATATATAGATAGATAGATAATTCTTTATTGTTACACCAAATTAAAATAACTTAACCTAGAAAACTTAAAGACTAATACATGGTGGTACAATGGGCGGCCTTATCGCTCAAAGCGATCTCTTCCAGGCAACCTTTGGATGGACTGGATTGAAAAGACGTGTGAGGAGGCGGTGTTACAATAAATACCTATTTATGTAGGATAAAATAAATAAATACCTAAACCTAAAATATATCTACATACTTATACTTACATAAATATATATAAAATATATACATACATACTTTTACAATAAATATCGAAAGGAAATACAATGTTTACTTTAAAGAAGCCGCTAAGTAGGAATAGTTTGCAGACCTCATTTTTAAAAATAGGTAAAGATTTAGCAAGTCTGATGGAAACGGGCAAGTCATTCCATAATCCGACAGCTCGTACCATAAACGAGTTACTAAAGAAGTTGGAATTATGGGATGAAGTTTTCAACTGGAGAGTAGTGGAAGAACGCAGATTGCGGGTATGGGATAGATTTAGGAATTCAAAGCATTGTTTGAGATACGGCGGAGAAGAAGAAGTAAATAGAATTTTATAAAAAAGAGTTAGAATATGAGCATTCCGACGAGAGCGGATTGGCAACCACTTGAGTTTAACGCGAAACTCGGAAATATGATCATATTTGCGCAAGCCAAATATGAATCGAATGCAGACGTTTTGAAGGCGCTCAAGCTTATTAAGTTGCTCTTCTGTAAGATCGGGGAAACTGGCGTCAGCGTAGTCTAGTATAGGGAGTAAGAGAGACTGAGCGAGCGCAACTTTTGTGGCGGTAGGAAGAAAATTGCGAAGTCTCCTCATTGAGGCAGCCGACGCAATAAATTCTTCTACTGATTTCGGTAAGATGTGGTCCCCATGACAGCTCACTGTCCATGATGATGCCCAGGTTCTTGACAGTCTTGCTAAATGGAATGATAATGCCGTCAAAAGTAATTTGGTGAAGACAAGACCAGTCAACCCTAGGGAGCATCCTCGAGCTTCCAATGAGTGTGACCTGCGTTTTTGCGGTGTTCACCCCAAGGCCGTAAGACTTGCTCCACTCGAGTATACGATCAAGGTCACTATTAATAGTGTAAATGGCTTGGTTAAGGTTACTAATAGTGGCATGAGTATAAATTTGAAGATTGTCAGCATACAGGTGGTAGGAAGAAGTGATTTTTTTTTATGTAGTTTATAAATATAGCAAAAAGAAGGGGAGATAAAACGCCGCCCTGAGGTACGCCGGCGCTTAGGCTACACCAAGTCGAATATGTATCCTCAACACGGACACGTTGCCGGCGTTCATACTGGTAACTATGAAACCAATCGATCGCCGTTGGAGATATGTTAATTGAGCGCAAAGTTCCAGTAAGAATATCAAAGTCAACGTTGTTGAATGCACTGCTAAAGTCCAACAGCGTTAAAACAGTCAATTGACCGTTATCCATTCTTAACCGGATATCATCAGTGATTTTTATTAGAGCTGTGGATGTGCTGTGTCCGGACCGAAAACCAGATTGATAAGGATTTATAAGGCAATTTCTAACAAGGAAGGTGTTAAGCTGATAATGGACTAAACGTTCCAAGACTTTAGAAAGAAAGGGAAGGATGGATATAGGACGATACTCAGAGAAGGAGGATGGGTTGGATTTTTTAGGTAGAGGGGTAGCTTGAGCATCTTTCCAGGAAGTTGGGAATGTAGAACTGGAAATGGAGCTGTTTAGTAGATGTGTGATGACAGGGATAATTTCATCCAAAATGGGCGTGATCATGTTTCGACTTATTCTGTCGCTGCCGACTGCTTTGGAAGTTATGGATTTTACGCTCTTCTTAACATCACAATCGGAGAATTGATAGAAATTAAAATGTGGGAAGTCCAGGGGTGTTATTAAACAAAGATGTTTCAAAGTGTCAGCTTTATCAGTAGCAACAAGGTTAGGAGAAGTGAAGTGTTAGCAACAAGGTTAGGAGAAGTGAAGTGTTTATTTAATAAATCAATGTAGAGATTGTTTGGAATAACTGATTGACGAGACTTACCAACCACCCATGACCTTAGGAATTTCCATACTTTTGATGGATCATCGTTTTCTACTGAACTATGGATGTGTCGGCGTTGTGCGTCCCTACACGCATTTATTACGACGGGTAAAGTATTTTTCTTTATTTTCCTCTGTAGGTTTACATTTAAATTTATATTTGGCGATATTTTTCTTATGCATGATCGATTTAATATCTTCGGTCAGCCAAGGGGCCGGAAGATGTTTAATCTTTATTGCACGGAAGGGAGCATGCACATTATAAAGATTAATTAGCAACGTCTTAAAGGTATCAACTTTTTCATCAATAGTGACAGCGTTGAAGACTCCAGACCAGTCAATACCCCGAGCACCTTGACGAAGACGCTCAAGATTCATACCAGCAAAGTTACGCTGCTGAATGATGTGTGGCTTAGCTTTAGGTGGACGGATTTTATAAAATAAGAAGATTAGGTCGTGATATGAGAACATTGTCGCTGAACATTGGCCATGTTTAGCAACATTATTCGGTGATGGATGATACAAAGATCAGATCAATAAGAGAAGGAATACAGTTAGGAAAATGGTGAGTAGCACTGAGAGGGAGAATAGTCAAATTGCTAGCCTTAATAAGAGATTCAAAAGCGAGACAGCGACAGTCGCGTTTAAGGAGACAGGTGTTGAAATCACCCATAATGATGGAGTGATTGTATGAGGGAGTAATGTCTTCGAGAAGTTTCTCGAAAGATGGAAAGAAGTTAATGCGAGAAGAATGAATGTAAGAGCTTGGTATGAGAAAGAAGAATTTCAATGAAAAGATACTCGCCCGCATTAGACGGAGGCGGCTGTGTAGACACGATGACTATCGAGAATGGAATATGAGTGCGTAGATAGATAGCAACGCCTCCGCCTCTTGCGTTAGTACGGTCGTTTCGGATGAGCTGAAAACCAGGTAAAGAGCATGAAATGGAAGGTAAACATGGTTTTAGCCAAGACTCGGAGACTAAAACAGCGTGGATATTTTTATTATCAAATGACGTCAGCATGTCAGGAAAGTGGGCCGGAATGCTCTGAGCTTTGATGTGTATGACAATGAAATTTTTAGTAACATCGCCGAAATGGGTATCTAGAGACTGTGAAAGACTAGAAATACTGCAGAAACTATCATCAATACTTATATCGCCATCAGACAAGGACAGAAAGAGGTCGTTATCAGTTCCGTCATCATTTATAGACATGTAATAAAATAATATATAGGTACTAAGAATATAAATAAAATTAAATTAATTAACTTAGAATAAGTAGGTACTCACAAAATAAGTAACTACCGAAGCACTTATACGCTTATTAATGTAATGTACGCTAATAAAATGTACGCTTATCAATGTATATACCTAGTCAGGTCATAAGTATTGTCACACAGTAAAAACTTTTCTTTTAGAATGCTGGCCACAAAAAAGTTTATAGAATTCGAATTTCGAATTGTTCATGAAAATAAAAATGTATACTTTTTAGAATTTTACTCATTTTTAAATATGGAGTGGACGCTTAAAGAAGACCGTGTTGCAGTTATTGCGTTGCATCGTTGCGGTTACGCGCCAATTCAAATGTTTGACATACTGAAAAATTTGAATATAACCAAAAGATTCTTTTATCACACCATCAAACGATACAATGAAGACTCTAGTGTAGATGACAGGTCAAGAAGTGGTCGCCCTCGGTATGTTAGGACTCCAGCAGTGATAAAAGATGTGAAGGCGCGAATTCAAAGAAATCCCAAACGTAAGCAGAAACTGTTGGCCCTTCAGATGGGGTTAAGCCGAACCACGGTGAAAAGGGTGTTAAATGAAGACTTAGGGCTTCGGGCATATCGAAGAAAAACAGGACATCGTTTGAATGCTCGTCTAATGGACATGAGACTGAAGATATGCCGCGCTTTGTTGAAGCGGTACGCGGGAAAAAATATCGGGAAATTCTTTTTTCGGATGAAAAAATTTTTACCGTAGAAGAGAGCTACAACAAACAAAATGATAAGGTGTACGCACACAGTAGTGAAGAAGCGAGCAACCGTATTCCGCGTGTCCAACGAGGTCATTTTCCATCCTCGCTCATGGTATGGTTGGGAGTTTCTTATTGGGGCTTAACAGAGGTACATTTTTGTGAGAAAGGTGTAAAAACGAATGCAGTTGTGTATCAAAATACAGTCCTGACGAACCTTGTGGAACCTGTTTCTCATACCATGTTCAATAACAGGCACTGGGTATTCCAACAAGATTCGGCGCCAGCTCATAGAGCGAAGAGCACACAAGACTGGCTGGCGGCGCGTGAAATCGACTTCATCCGGCACGAAGACTGGCCCTCCTCCAATCCAGATTTGAATTCGTTAGATTACAAGATATGGCAACACTTGGAGGAAAAGGCGTGCTCAAAGCCTCATCCCAATTTGGAGTCACTCAAGACACCCTTGATTAAGGCAGCCGCCGATTTTACATGGACCTCGTTCGTGCTGCGATAGACGACTGGCCGCACAGATTGAAGGCCTGTATTCAAAATTACGGAGGTCATTTTGAATAAACTTTAGTGTCATAAGAATCTAGGTTTTGTTAAGTTCATTTTGGTATATAAATGGTTACATAATGAATAAACTTTTTTCAATTATTTTATATTAAACATGTGACAGAATTTATGACCTGACTAGGTATATAGGCGGCGGTGACCACTTAACATCAGGAGGCCCGTCATCTTTTGTGTCTACAAGTTTAATATAAAAAAGGTACTATAGATGACAAGCCTGTCTAGTTAATTAATTGTAGTTTTGGATTACCCGCCATCTTGATGTTGAATCTGGGACCCTTTTTAAAACAGAATATTTGGTACCAATTTTTAAATAAAGGTACCAGTACCAGTAGTACCAGTACCCTATAAAGGTAGGGAGATATTCAATATACGCGACGTGGTCCCGCGATCTAGACGTCCACGATTCATAATCATTTTATAATAATACTAATAAGTCTTTATTTCAGGTAACAATATAAAAGTACAAGATGTTAAACTTAATTGTACGGCCCATTTAAATATGTATATACCTTAGTGACTAACATACATATTATAATATGTACTTATAACTATTTGCTGACACGTGTTGTCTGTGACGTGTGACGCAGTTGCGCTGTGTCGTATAGTCGCCCTCGATAACGACGAAACAATACACTTTTTATCTCTATCTCACCAAGAAAGAACCAGTGAATAAACAAGTCTGCAGCTTTAATTTGATTATTGATGTTTCAGTCTTCTCCTCTCTAGAAAGCTACCAAGTGAACGCGGCACAAGTCTCCGAAGCGAGCTACCCGTGGATAGCACGCGTGGTCCACTCCAAAAACAACATTATCCCGCACGTTTGTACAGCGAGCTGTATTCGAGACGGGATCTTTATAACTGCCGCTAGATGCGTTATTGGGTAACCTAATACCTCATTCATAAATAATAGTTTTTATTTATTCAGCAACAAACTTCAAATATTTCACAAACAAAAAACAAACGAGTGTGCTTTAAACCACACGACTGAAGTAAAACTTCTTTTTCAAAATATGAATTTATAAAATTGTTCAATAACAGAATTGTCCACACGTCTGTAGGTCGATCAGTCTATGTTCATTCTGGACAGACGCAACTCGCACAATAACGTTTAAAAATATACGAAACATAACTCTCTCTCTCTCTTTCTATCTTCACTAACTTATATTATATCTCACTCTCAACTTCCGTTCGCACTTTTCGTAACGCATTCACCAGCTTACTCCCCAAGTCAGGCGTGCGTAAAGAAGTTTTACTTCAAATATTACAATGGTTTACTAGGTATAATACAATACAGAATGGAAAACATAGGTACCTACCCTAATTAGACTGGACCTGTATCATGGCATACCTATACCTCCCTCCGCACTATGGTTCATAATGGAATGTTCAGTGAATGTTTGTGTTAGTGTGGGTGTATGTTGGTTGTGTGATTTGAGTGTGGGTTTTTGTGTGTGTGTGCGTTAGTGTGTCCATGTACGTATTGTGCATACGAGGATGTGTAGCGAGTGTTTGTGTGTGAAAGGGTATGTGGTGCGAGTGTGCGAAATACCTGATGGATATCAGGATCTCGGACCCCGTGACCTGGCTCCAATGTCTATTTTTTTGTGATTTTGTAGTGTCCTAAAACACTACACAACAATTCATTGAATTTGTAATTATATATAACTAGCTGTTGCCAGCGGCTTCGCACGCGTGGTTTGTCAATAAAAAGTAGCCTATGTGTTAATCCAGGTTATGATCTACGTACATACCAAATTTCATCGCAATCGGTTCAGCCGTTCCGGCGTGAAAGAGTAACAAACATCCATACATACAAACTTTCGCGTTTATAATATGAGTAGGATTAGGTATTTGAATATTCCTTGGTCCCAACCACTTGAATCTCTCGGCTGTACCTACCTACACCAAGATGTTTCTACTAAAATGTATTTAGGTACTTACCTACATATTCGCGCTTAAAATGGATGAAGAAAATGGAGCTGTATTCATATTTCTTTATTTGCGACATGAAATCAGTTACATACAAACATCCATAAGATTAAGAGTTATGTAGTAATCTAAATGACATGTAGGTACCTAGATACCCTGTCAGGGCGTAGAAAAAAATATAATTGCAATCTTTATTATAAATACGGGATTTATCAAGTACCTACCGTTGCCTGTACCGAGAACTACCGAAGAGAGCAGCAGTGATGATAATGGTGATGACGCAGCCTGTCAACACGCTGGGCCATCGTTGACGCATCAATTGAGGGCTGCGGCGCGCAGTGCGAGGCGAGACGTTATTTGGAGCGGATCGCACTCACCTTGATGAAGATTCACGAATTGAACCGAAACATTGTCGGTCGAAACATCGATTTGACGGTACGTGATAAATCCCGTATTTATAATACTTACATAATGATTGAAATCAATCACGAAAGTTTTCTAAGTAAAATATATGTAATTACATTTAAAATGCGCACTAAAACTTATATCTACATATAAACTCTAATATTATGAATTAAATAAACAAAAAGAATATACAATTATTTACAATAAAAATACAGAGGAAACAGTTGAATCATCTAAAGACCGTTGCAAATGATCTATGGATAGCTCAACTGCTCCAGATCACTACCAGGCAGAAGTGTCCCCAAGACACTGGCTGCATTGCCCCGCTGAATTGCAATGTTTAAGCCCTGACCCAGATAAGCGCCAGCTCTCGGATCACACGTCGCTTCGACCAGACGCCCAGAAATAATAGTTTAAAAACTGTAGTAAAAAGATCGCGAATTTCTCGAATAGGTACATATACGAGTATACGTACTTAATTATCAACTTGTCAATTTTACACTGCAGTTAAACGAAAACTAACTAAATAATTGCAGCCTAAAAGTGAAATACACGACAATAATCTACAAATCCCTTCGTCTCCACGTGCGAGCGTTTGTGATCCCTTCAAACGGCACCAAACAAGCTTTTGACGACATCGGCTTCATCATAGTCCAGAAGAATGACGTCACTTGGAGTGTGGTCAAGTTGTTTGATGAGATGAACAGAACTGATGATCAATTCCAATGGTTTGAGGATATGGATACTTCGGAATACAAGGTGGTGGGGTATGCGACGGATAAGGTAAGAGATGGTTAAAATTACCTAAGTCTAGATAGGTAGGTACAGATAGAAAAAGATAAGACGGCTAAAATCATAACCTTTCTTTTGTTTTGCTGTGTGCTTATGAGCCCCATACACTTTCTTTTCTTTCCACAAGCCTCGAGAACAAGCTCTTTCCACAGACTTGCGCAAGGCTTGTAAAAATCAATGTAGGTATTACTTGGTTTGTCATTTGGTAATACTTAGACCGTCTATTTACAGGGTATCCACAGAATAAAAGCAGTAGATAGAGTCTTCAATCTAACAGAACTCAGCGTTGTCATCGGCCTAGATATATGTGCAACAATCCTAACATTCCACCATCGCATGGAAGGCTTCAACGTACCTTGCTATCACTCTTGCGCCGTCAAACAGTTCAAGATCCAAGCACAACAATGTGTCAACTACCACGGCGTTGAAGGAGGAGCTGTTTTGGACGTTAGAAGTGGGAATTTATTTGGGGTAGCGACGTGGGGACCTTATTTTGGGCAGTATGAGTTACCAGTGGGGTTTTCGATTGTCAATTCGGGAAATTTCTTTCAGGATTTCGAATGTGCGAAAAGAATTTGGGCAGATATTACGCCGCAAGTCACTAAGGGGTATTATCAAAAACTATGTGATACTGATAATAAAAGTTTTTGAAATTAAAATTACATTAATAAGTATCATCATCATCATCATATCAGCTAAGGACGTCCACTGTTGAACAGTCAGTCATACACTGAAAACACTGCCTCACCCATAGATAGATATTATGCGGCCGAGATTGACGGCCATGTTACGAAATGTCAATGTAATTTATTTTATTATTGCTTTATGAGGTTGCTCCCCGCCTGTTAGGACCAACATAGTGTGCATTAAGATCAGGTGAGATTGTGGTGAAACGAAGACCTAAGTTTAAAAATAGGAATTAAAAGATATCTAATAAGAATTCAAAGTTTTTATTTCTCTTAAATTTAAAACTAGCATTAAGTATAGAAAGTATAGAAAGTTTTGTATCTCATCGCACATTTTGGACACATTCATTCAATATTAACTACTTCAACTTGAGCTTATTTTTGTACATCAAAATTGAATTTAAATTCAGAGTTAGTGAAGGAAAATTTGAAGTTTTTGGTTTCATCTTTGCTTAAACACTCTGCGTGATTAGAATCGGTTTTCTCTTCGGTGTTACCATCACTAGAATCTGCATTAATTGAAGCTGTATTGATGTTATTAACAATAGTGTCACTGTCTACATTTGAACTATCGCCATTATCAACGGCTTCTGAGGGTAGGTTAAAATTAAATTTAAATGAACTATCGCCAGTTGTCAAGAATGCTGATTTCCTGACGAATGTCGCCTTTGGTTTGTCCGGGACCTCAGATATCTTGATTTTACTTGCCACTGAAAAGACAATACTAAACTATGAAACAAGAAATCAATGCACTTTAGTTCTTAGTTGATGATTTTTGTGAATAAATTAATTTAATATTATGTATGACTAAGACTTTCCACCAAAGCAGAGAAGAGATGATTGAAAACAACCAAAAGTAATGCCACATAGAATACAATTTTTACATGATTGTATTTGCTTACACATCTCCGCTTTGGTGAAAACCGGGTCTAAAAACTAAATTCAAATTACATTGAATACTTTTTTGTGGATATCAGTGTATGTCCACAGCCATAGCTTTTAATGAGATTAACAGATTTAAATTAGATTTTTATGGTGTTCATGGCTGAAATTAATTAGTTTTTATGTGTATAATATGATTATTCCGAGATGGAAAATACTAGCCAGACAATTTAGTTTCTAAATAGGATTTTCTGGAATTATGTTAAGCTAACACTTAATAGTTGTGAAATAATGGAAAACAGTATTTTAAAATGTAACATTACTAATAATTGGTCAATTTTACATTAATGTCTAACTTTTTTATTTATTATGATTACTACACAATAAATTTGCAATAAAATATAATGGTACATCCACATAACTTATGGTTCATGTTGTATGACATTATGAGAAAAAAAATTTTACAACATGGTTACATTTTTATATAAAAAATGGGTTGTTAATAAAGACGTTAATTTTATGTGATAACGAGAGAGATAGATGATTCACAAGCCGAACGCTTAGGCCGATCGTGCCTCTATCGCTTGTTCCGTGCTCTCGCTTGCACACTCGGCTCGGGTGGAACGTGACAATGAGTCATGCTTTTTCATGAGTGCAACCGGCGTTCATCGATTTATTAATACGTTTATCACGTCAAAATGTTAAACAATGTAGACTTTATGCAACTTAAGTATTATAACATGTTACACAATCAGTTTTAAACAAAGAAACGTTCAGTATTTATTGAGATCTTTAATTTAACTAAGTTGTGTGAAGCATCAATACACTAAGAAGTTTCAAACCGTCAGCAAAAAGACTGATTAATTTAAAATGTATTATTGCAAACAAATTTTAACTCGTCACAGATCAAACCAAACATTTTTGTATCGTTGGTGCCCAGCCCATTAATTAAATATCACACTAATATTATATATGATAAAGTTTGGATGTTGGTTTCTCAATCAGGTCTTAACGGCTGAACTAATTTCAATTAATATTTTTTATATAGATTAAGACCTAGATTAAACCATAGG
Source organism: Philereme vetulata (assembly GCA_918857605.2). Lineage (NCBI taxonomy): Eukaryota > Metazoa > Arthropoda > Insecta > Lepidoptera > Geometridae > Philereme > Philereme vetulata. The sequence goes on from OU975425.1 coordinate 6,061,466, forward strand.
CTACTTTTTATTAACAAACCACACGGGCGGATGTTAGTCTGGATTCAAATTGATACAGATTGCAACAAAAGTCATGTAATTGCACACTTTAGAGTTTTATTATTATGGCAGTGAGTTTATTTGAATGGTATATAACTGTTCTTCTATATAAGAATAATACAAACTTTTCACCAATTTCTTTTCTTCTGCTGCCATCTTTGCTCTGTAATCTCCAAAATTTGTCCTCATGAGTTGTCTCTTGCGTATTATTGGCTGGTTATTGTTCTTTAGCACTGTAAGGACTTTCCATATTTCTTGTACTGAAAATAAGGTACGTAAAAATGAGTTGTTTTATTTTAAAAGTTTTATGCATGAGATTTGACAACCCTTGCCAATAGAAGGAGAGGAGGGAGGGTTAAATAAAAAAGTGTTGGCTGACACTTTCAGGCAAATCATAATATTTATACCCACTACTTTTTCTTTTAAAAAATTTTTAGGTTAAATTAGAGTATCAACAATTATTTAGATAGATAGATAATCCGTTATTGTTACTCCAAATTACAATAACTTAAAGACTAATTGCTAACATTTAGATTTTGAATCTTTTTGATTTGAAGCTTTATTTTGGGAAAACATTCCATACTAAACTTGTAAGTTAATTTTGCGGGTATTCAAATTTATTTTGACTGGATTTGATTTTTTTTTTCAAATTTTATTAAGCCTCTAGAATTTTCTATTTTAAAGTTTGTTTCTCGTGTAAGTAAAGTTATTGATTTCTTTTTGATAAAATATTTGTATTCTTTATCACATTGTACACATTGAATTGTGTTGAAACAGAACGAAAGACCTTTGCAACAAGCTGGTTTTTTTCAACATGTTTATCGATCAATATTGGTAATAAACGTTTGTTAGATATGTTACTAAGCGTATACAACTTACATTGCTTCTCATTTCCTTTTTTTTCGCTCAAAGATCGTTCTAATTGTTGAATACACCAACACAACTCCAACTGAAATTGTCTCATCGTTTCTTCAGGGTCTACGCCGTCCGGGCTATCTTTTTCGACTTTGCAAGACTTCTGTATGGTTGTGGTTTTGCCTTTGGCGTGTAGTTTTGTCGCTTTAGGCATTTTATATATTTTCTAACAATTTAATATAAATTACAAACAAACAATCACCACGTTTTGTTTTGAATTTTTGACATATTCAATTCACTCAACTCACTCTTTTATCGCATCATCGGTCACGGATGACTTGACAATTGACATTAGACGATAATTCTAGATAAATCTACACGTCCTTTGATTTTTCCATACATTGTCGGTTTTCAAAGCTAGTTTTATCTTTGTTCACTTTGAAAACCGACACTGAATAGCAAAGTGATATCTTAATTTGCCCAAACTTTGCGCATTTGACTTAACAAAAATCGAAGGCCATAGAATATTTATAATCTGTGCCAGCCATCATTCAAATTCAAAGTCACAGACCACTTGGATCATCGTTTCAAAGTGGCGCCATTGCAATGACGTAACCCCTGGTAAAAACCAGAACTAAAATTACAACCTCAAAAATAAAATATTCTGACGAAAGAATAAATGAATAATAGTACGGTATGCCGCTTGGAAAATTCGGAAAAATTACTCTTTCGTGGTAATTACTTAGATACACATTTAATCCAGTTGAAATATAAAATTGAAGTGGTGAGCCCTGCATTATTACAAAATGTTTCGGAAATATAATCACATTTTTTGTTTTTGTCAGTAAAATCTACAGTACTAAGTATATCATATATATTTATTTTAACTTAATTAAAGACCGCTTCTCTTCAAAATTTAAGGAACAACCTTATCAGAAAAAAAAATGTTATTGAATTGTAATTTTTTTTTACTTTTCAGGTTCGCCGTTACAGTGACTAGCCTGTCTTTATTTGTGGTGGCAAAAAACCACATAAATGCGCAGCGTTTGGAGAATATGAAAGTGCGTGAACGCATGCGAAAGTCTAACGAAGGAGATTACGGAGACGTTTACAGAAAGCTTTGAATTATTTATAAATTGTAAGTACCTAGGCACTTAGTATTGTTGTGCCCAACAAGGTCCTTATTGTCATGGACCTATGAGTTACCACCTATTATTACATTGTGGAATACATTAAGTATTATTGACTAATCGCTATTATTGATAGATAACGCTTCACACTTAAATTCTAAAACGATACACCCAGAATAATAAGTGGACATCTTTGAAGTCAATATTGTAGGTTTGAGGGCTTGTCCTAACTAGGGCACATTTGTTTTGCAACATAGTTTCACCACAATGTGGCTGAATGGAATTGTCTGAATTTGAAGGTATTATTTTTGCAACTTGTGCCAAAACAAATGTTCAGATGAGCCCTAAAGTACATAAGTAAACCTTGAAAATACTCAGCATGTAAAAGTCCTTGCAGTGTCACTCCATACTATGTGATATTAGTGTATATTAGAACCAATTGAGTTACTAGATGACTTAGATGTACAAACACAGCCTACTAAAGCAATACCTGTAATATCAGAAGTGTAAAGCTATAATAGTACAAACAACATGCTGTTTTATATGTTGTGTGGTCTCTTTTGTTTGAGAGTTATCATGGTTTCAAAATTCAGAATATCAGTCATATTCTTGATGTACTATCTCCTAATAACATGACATTGACGTTGGTGGAACTGTGACACTCCCTAGTCACAGTAGCCACAAACAAGAACTAAACTGACAAGCCATGTACATAGACAATTGTTTATTCACTACAATAGCACACAATACACAAAAGTTACTTTTTATGACAGAACAATTATAAATAGTATAAACATAGTATTAGTACATTAATTTGTTACGGATTATTATGGCTGACTTCGATTCCACTAGATCTACCTATCCTATAAGTATCACTCCCTAGTCACAGTAGCAACAAACAAGAACTGAATTGACTAGCCATGTACATTAACTTCTTATGGCTAACTTAGATTTCACTAGATCTACCTATTATATATACATACTAATATTATGAATAGAAAAGATTTGTTTGTTTGTATTGAATAGTGTTGTGTATAGATTGCCGAGGGTTAGTGTCTACGTAGTCCCGTATTTGCGAACGAGAAAATAAAAAACACCAGTCTTGATCAAATAGGTAGCGAGGCGGCGAGGCAGATTTTCTTCCTATTTTTCTTCTTTCTTCCTGTTGCTTCCTTTTCCGATGTTGCCCGAGCACTGAATTTCTGACGGCCAATAGGCGCCGTTTTTTATACTATTCCTCGCAATTTTCTAGAACATTCACTGCCTCACCCCCTCTAGCCTTTATTTATTACTTTTTCATACTTTACATACTGTTTGTTATATATTACTATATTTATCTTATAGACTATGATTATTACTTATGAATAATACATGCGTCTTCACCCGGCTCCGCTCGGTTTAGAAATGGCGGCGCTTTTTTTTTTTTTTTTTTTTTTTTTTTTTTCGAATGGACTAATCTCGCTGTTGGCCTCTGAGGCCGTGACAGCTTAACCGAACTTTTGGCGAGCGCAGATGGCGCTCAGCCCTGTAAGTTTTTTAGGCAACTAGCGCAAGGGCACCACTTAGGTACGAACCTCGGCTTGGGCTGTTGCCGGGATGGGGATAGGAGAGAAACGCCCGGGTACATGTCTGTACCTCGTATAAGCGGCGACTGAAGGGACTCGTCGACCTCGCCGGCGAGGTCGGTGTTTCTGTGAAGTGTTTGCTCTGTCTGATATAGATGACTCACCTTCCGCATTAGCAGAGGTGATTTCGTCATCCGGGTCTCCGAGAACGTGTCTCGGACGACGGAGGATTTTGTTGGCGGGCGGATCCAACGGGTAAACCGGAATGGTGTGTACCAAAGGGTTCGGATGATTAGAGGCAAGTTCATAAAACCGCTTGGAAGCGAGCTTCATGAACCTGGCTATTGATTCTAATTTCAAATCGCGATGTAGGTCGTTATTGCGAAAATACCAGGGCGAGCCTGAGGCTTTTCGCAAGAAGCGATTTTGAATAACCTGAATGGCACCAACTTTAGGAGAGTGGGCAAATACTACAGATGAGTATGTCATAATGGGGCGAATGCACGCTTTGTAAAGAGTCACCTTATTTTTAAGGGACATTTTACTTTTCGCGCCTAGAAGTGAGGACAATCGTCCTAGGGTGAACTTTGCTTGGTTGCACCTCTTAGTGATGTGCAACCTAAAGGAAAGACGCCTATCGAGGATGACACCCAGATATTTGGCTGATGGGGCCCAGCGAATGGGCTGGCCAAATAGAGAGATCGGTTTGGGAGTGAGGTTTCTCCGTGAGAAGTACACTGCTGTACTTTTCGACGGGTTTACCTCGATCCGCCACTTGCGGAACCAAGTGGCTAATGAATGAAGGGCAGCCTGCAGCCTTATACCCACCCGATCAGGATTCCGATTGGATGTGTACAAGGCTGTGTCGTCTGCGTATAGGGCTATTTCCACTTGAGGAGTGCGGGGGATATCGCTGGTGTACAGCGTGAACAGGAGGGGGCCGAGAACGGAGCCTTGAGGGACTCCTGCTCTGACTGGTCTAGGACTAGAGAGAGTGCCTTCCACGGTGTAGCGAAAGCTGCGACCTTGTAGGTAGTCTCGTATGATGAGCACGAGTCTGTCTGGGACTCCGAGTTTGAATAGCTTGTAGATCAAGCCGTTGTGCCAGACTTTGTCGAAAGCTTTCGCTACGTCGAGGAAGACGGCACCAGTATCTGAAGGCCAGGTACTTTGCCAGTTGGAGAGGACATGCTCCGTTATGCGGAGCACCTGTTGTGGGCATGAATGTTGGGCTCGAAAGCCAAACTGCTCGTCGGGAAGGAGTTTGAACTCATTGACATGAGCCCAGAGGCGCTTCATTAGAAGACGCTCATATATCTTGCCTAGACTATTAAGTAGACTAATGGGACGATAACTAGTTGGATCGTTTGCCTGTTTGCTGGGTTTTCGGATGCCAATGACGTTGGCTTCCTTCCAAGCATCAGGGAAGGTGCAAGTTTCCATAGCCGCATTGAAGATGCAGACTAGGATATGGATAAGGGGAACAGAGAACTGTTTGAGTACTCTGTTAGACATGCCGTCGGGGCCGGGGGCTTTCTTTGGGTGTAGGGCCTTGATAGTGTCAAAGACTTCAGAGGGCTCAATCGGATCAAATGGCGGCGCTTTTTCGGTGCGGCGCTATAAATACTACCCTGTCCCCCGCTTCACTACTATATATACTCGCCCTAAGTGGCGGCCGCGCGTTGCCTATATCAGACAGAGCAAACACTTCACAGAAACACCGACCTCGCCGGCGAGGTCGACGAGTCCCTTCAGTCGCCGCTTATACGAGGTACAGACATGTACCCGGGCGTTTCTCTCCTATCCCCATCCCGGCAACAGCCCAAGCCGAGGTTCGTACCTAAGTGGTGCCCTTGCGCTAGTTGCCTAAAAAACTTACAGGGCTGAGCGCCATCTGCGCTCGCCAAAATTTCGGTTAAGCTGTCACGGCCTCAGAGGCCAACAGCGAGATTAGTCCATTCGAAAAAAAAAAAAAAAGGCCGCGCGTTATTTTCAATTCGAGCGTCGGAACGGGCGTATGCGCACTCATTTCTACTTTTATTACATAAAAATGTGTTACCTCCTACCTACATTTACCCATTTTATAGTAAAACAACAAATATACGTAACTTTATTTGCATCATAACTGAAGAATATTATTCTTATCTAATTATTCCTATTATAATACTTCCAAACGTTTATTCTTATCTTTTAGATATCTATTCTTACTATCTATTTACAAACAAGATTATTCTTAAAGTACATTGATTAATATGTAAACGAGGTAAAATAATACAATTTTCATACTATGGTCATGGGTCGCGACGGTCACTACTTGCACCCCTCTCGCCGCAGGTAATCCTTATGATGCTGTCGTGCACAAATAGGCTCCGTAACTACAGGACCAATTTAAAAAATTCTTTCACTGTTGGGAAGCTACACTATCCCCGGGTGACATAGGCTACATTTTAACCAACTGCGCAGAAGGAGGGTAATGTTTTTATCGAAGAACTACGCGTACGAAGCTGCGGATTGGTCAGCTAGTCTATAATATTGCTATATCCTTACCTACATAATGAAGTGCTGGACTTTTGACTAGTCAATAAGATCTGACATGTAATATTTTTATACGACAATATACCGCTATGTACGACAATATACACTACAATACATAACTATAGCATAAAAAATCCCAAAACATTTCTTTTTATACTAAATCCCAAATTAAAGGACATTCTATACACAGAGAAGTAAAAATCATAATTGAATAGAAACATTCACTTTCAGGTTAAAACACTAAGTCCAAAATGGCTGTTCCCAACCTCGACCCGGCGAAGCTGCAGCTAGTCCAGGAGCTGGAGATCGAGATGATGTCCGACATGTACAATCGCCTCGTGGGCGCGTGCTACAGGAAGTGTATACCTCTCAAATATCACGAGGCTGAACTTGGTAAGACAATCCTTACATATTTCTCTGCATTGCTAGTTTATCCTTATCATTTTGTTTCCTCTAATTTAATATTCATACTAATATTATAAATTTGAAAGTAACTCTGTCTGTATGTTTGTTACGTCTTCACGACTAAACGGCTGGAATGATTTTGATGACATTTTGTATGCAGCATAAACTACATATTACAGATAAATTATTTATATATGTAGTATGCCGCCGTCTTTTTATTTGTTTTATTTTAGCCATCCAAAGGTTGTCTGGAAGAAATCGCTTTTAGCAATAAGACTCTTCTTGCTCATATATATGTACTTTAAATGGTGGTTAAACGTTTTGATCCGAGATCCTCGTCTGTGCGCCTGAAATCGCTCGTTGTACTCAACTTAACTTCTGTACCATCTATTTTCTGACTTTATTTTAACTATATACATTCTTCAATGAAAAACATCGAATTTTGTTTATCAAAATTGTAGCACAAACGTTATTTCTATAACTTGTGAAACTATCATGGTATTATTTGTGATAGTGTACCAAAAGAGTTCTTTTGAGTTCGTATACATATTTCACGATTTATCACGGCGTTTCTTTTCTGATTATCCACTCTGCGTAGCACTCAGAACTGACGGCCGTTGGGGCAATAAAGTTCTAGAGTGGAGACCAGGCTAGCACTTTAATTTCTGCACCTTTTAATCCAAAGTGAATCAATTTTGTTGAACCGTGTACTCACCATTAGTGAGTTGCAGTCCTCACTCGACTCTAATTCCGACTTTTTTTTCAGCTAAAGGAGAGTCAGTATGCTTAGACCGATGCGTAGCCAAATACCTAGACGTGCACGAGAGAATCGGGAAAAACCTATCGAACATGTCACAAGGGGAGGAAGACCTCACTAAAATGAATCTACCCGATAAAAAATAGTAATTTCACAGGATCGGATTAAAAATAAATATTTATGGTGGATGAGGTATATTTTGCTTACGTTAATGTATTTATGTACTACATTTTTCTGTATTCAAATCCTAAGGATTTTATTTATAATACCTAACTTAATGTCTCACATTGAATGAATCAAGAAATGAAAGTGATTGACCAAAGCAGTTTATAACTAATGAGCGTTATTTAGTATCTATCATCAGCGAAAATGTATTAATTCCCTTAAATATTTATTGTATGTTTCGATCCTACTTCTAGGTGTTAAAATAACAAAATACCTCAAATTTAAATCGATTGGGAATTGTTTGCATTCAATCTTTGCTAACAAGTAATGCATTTTAATTTTAGTAAGGGCGACTTATTTTTAGCTGTTTAATTGATTAGAATGTTAGTTGTTGAATAAAAACAATACAAATTAGATAAAAGGTTTTATTTCATAATTGTTAACAAAATACTAACTCTAATCTAGACTATACAAATTATACACACAACTCTAAATCTAAGGTAGTTTTACTTTTTTGTCTATGGTTTGAACAGGATCTAACTTCCCAAAGCCGTATCCAGGCGAGTAACTTTTGATCAATTGACAAAGAACAAAAATGTTACCGCAAAAGAATAAAAGGCTCAAGAACCAGATGAATATAAAAACTTCTCTACACTTGAATTCTAGTAAATACGCGAAATACAGCCAGCCTGCTTGCGGTAAAGCCCATATTAGACACAAAATGTAAGCGTCTAACAGAAACATATTGAAACTATGCACTACTAACGGCAAAAGCGATAGGAACCAGATGAAGTATTGCGAAGTCATAACGCTGTTATACGCAACCAATACAACCGTTTGGCAAAACAGCCCGAAAGGCAGAGTTTTCGGATCACAACCAAAAGTCAAACTTAACACGAACAATATGAAAAATTCTAGAAACTGCGATATTGCCTTCAAGCCGTCGAAAGTCAGCTGATCCATGGTCAAGTAGGAATAGTAGAAAAGAACAGAAAAATTGTGCTTTGTATCTTTTCTAAACAGATGGTAAAGATAAGTCTCGAAAAGAAACTCATAGCCGTACAAAAAGTACATATAATATGTTAGAGAAACCAATGTTGTTACGCAACTCAGAGCCAAGAATAACTGTTTCTTGTTGGGGATTATGATGTAATACAAAACTTCTTTGAAAGTTACGCGCCCCTTTTCAAATCTTCCCAAACTAAGATACATGGGGAAACTAAATGCCAAAGGATACAGGCGTAAATGTATTGAAATTCCAAGTAATATTCCCGACAAAACGTATTTTATGGCACTCTTCACTACATTTGTTTGTAGAAACAACAAGGACAGTATGATAAAGAAACATGGGACTGAATCTGCGTTGCCTCTAGTAGAGATAGCGATGCTCATTGGATTGTATAGCCAAAACAGCGAGCAATACATAGCAATAGACTTTGAACTCTTTGTGTTATTATCCAACTGATGCTCCACTAAAATCTTTACCGCGATCGTTATTAAAACATCAAATACACAGAAAAGCACCTTTCCGAATTCCTTCCAAAACAAGTTCGGTACCATTAAATAAGCGATAATGGGGCTGTATCTATAAGTGTGTCGCTTGTACGGCGAGTTGCCGTTGAAAACATGTCTCCCCGCATCAGTAAATACTTTATAATCCACGTCAGTGTATGGGACATCGAAGGTCTTATCATGGAAATTGCCATAGCTGATCAAAGCCAGTCTGATGAACGTGGCTATGATCATGTGGTGCTTCAACGGTTGGTTGATAAAAAACCTTACTTTATCCATTTTAGATTCTTGTTTTCATGCCCTTCGCAGCAGATTGAAGACAAGAGTTGAACTCCTGAAACTCTTTACCGCAGTCGTCTTTCTTCACTGACCCCTCGTGCAGTAATACACAACGAGCGTACAACGTCGCTTGCTTAGAACACTTGGCGAATATCAGCGGATACTTTGCAAAACGATCTTTCGCTTTAGCAACCGCTTCCATGTTAAAATCGCGGTTGGAAGGTAGTCGGTGGTTCGGTAAAGTCGATTTCGTCTCGTTTCGCGAAAAAACTATCGTAGATCGGCTTGGAGAAGAATATTCCTAACGCTAAACCCGTGAACGTAATTTGAAACGTCTTCGGGTATCTGTAGATCCAACTTCGCTTTCCCAGTGGTAAACTTCTTTGTTGACGATTATTTTCCATTTCAATCTGTGAACCAAAAGAATATCGGTTTTGTTTTGTGTCACTGCTTTTGAGACGCTAGACATTTTGGACCTTTTGATACCGGACATTTTAGGATACTGGATCTTTTGATACCGGACGTTTTAGGATACTGGACATTTTGCTACTAGACGTTAATGGTTAATGGACGTTTTAGAATACTGGACATTTTGGTAAGTGGTCTTTTTAATACTGGACGTTATAGGAAACTGTACATTGTGGGATTAGACGTACTCGTATTAATAATACATCTTTATTTCAGGCAACATTAGAAGAAAACAAGATGTTAAAACTTAAGTCTACGGCCCATAAATACACCTTAGTGACTAACAAACATATTATAATAAGTACTTAAAACTATTTGCTGACACTATAGTTGACTAGTAGTGGACACTGTACCTACTTTTTAGCATACCAAACATTCTAGGGGACTGGACATTATCAGCCAGAACACTTGTATCCCGCCACCTCTACCTTGAAAGTCACCTATTTCGTATCAAAGTGAAAGTAACTTTTGATCATTTATCATGGTCACAGAACTACCAAGCCGCTATTACAGCCAACAACTGCCTGCCTTGTTTCCTCATTATCCTATTTAGGTACAAAGCATGAGTAATAAGGATAAATGGGAAGCTATCTGTGGTTTATCTGAAGTGTTGTTAAATCGTACACACCTTATCCAAAGGTCAAAGGTTTGTTTAGTGAGCAGTTTTTTCACGATAATCACTTGCCAAATATCATGATTTACGACAAGTTAATTATTTTTAAGTGACCCAAGAATATTATGGTAGTTTTTAGTAAGTGAATGAATGAATGAATATGTATTTATTTAAAAAAATGGTTTTACAAAGTGCACTTAAATAACTAGTTATACTCAAGCTAGTTTTTATTATGATTCAAAGATATGGTTGCTTAGGTAATTATACTCAAACCAGTTTTTATTAGCATAGATTTCGATTAGAAAGATTAACGAGTTTAGATGACTAGTTATATCTAATGAATAATGAAAGCCTAAATGTGTATATAAAGTAAATAATTAGATAACATTCTAATCATACGTAATTTTAACCCACAGCCCACAAAGATTCCTTCTGCAGTGAGTTTCAGAAGCTGCGAGTACCTACTATAGTACCACGATATCCAGACCAGGAACAAATAATTGCAGATCATGGAAATACTGTCCCGCAGTGGGAATTGAACCCGCAGCTTGCATCTCAGACGGCTCGCCACCTCGCCATAAAGGTCATCTAGCATACTAGCTTAGTTAATTATTTCACTGGTCGTCATGGAGTACCTACTACCTAGTACTAATATGTATGTATATGGCTTGATTTGTGAAATAAATTATTTTATTTAACTACCCTACATTACGCGTAAGAACTGCACAGACAGTACTGTATGGTAGGTACATGGGGGAGGCCTATGTTCAGCAGTGTGTAAGATGATGATGAACACTTTTGTATGTAATTGATCGAGCGACACCGAGATCTCTAAATCAACTCGGGCAAATCGCCGTTGTATGTATGTATGTTTGTTTGTCCGAGGATAACTTTCGAAGCGATTATCCGATCTTTGTGAAATTTGGTATATAGGTAGGTAGTCATGGCACAATTTCATTGTGACTAAATGAGCTAAAAATGTGGGGCGGGGGGGGGGGGGTCGTTGAGATATAGGGGTTCAAGAGGGGTAAAAAATAAAATGGGATTTTCCGATCAAGTGGCACGTCTAATAAAAGGTCTTTGTGAGTACATTTCAACCCCGTTTTCATTTTTAGTTTAAATCTTGTAGTTTTTAAGTTATTAGCCATAATAAAAACTGAACTTTGACAAAATTCACAGGGTAGGTACAACCAGTGCTGAAATTTGGTATGCGTGTAGCTTTAGTGACACAAATATAGGGAAAAGTCTGAAATCTAGAATAACTGCAATTTCTACCCCAAAAAAAAAATAACCAAAAAACATGAACTCCCGTTACCTGTAATTTGCATGAAACTGTAGGTTAAGTAATTTGGTAATTCATTTCGTGGCCATATTTTGATAGTCAAAGATTACAAATAATATTTTTAGGGTTCCGTAGCCAAATGGCAAAAAACCAAGTTTCAACTGTATAGGTCTTATAGTTTCGGAAAAAAGTGGCTGTGACATACGGACAGACAGACAAACAGACATGACGAATCCATAAGGGTTCCGCCTTATGGATTCGTCATGTCTGTTTGTCTGTCTGTCCGTATGTCACAGCCACTTTTTTCCGAAACTATAAGACCTATACAGTTGAAACTTGGTAAGTAGATGTATTCTGTGAAAGGCATTAAGATTTTCACACAAAAATAGAAAACAACAACACATTTTGGGGGTTTCCCATACTTAGAATTGACACTCAAAAATTTTTTTTCATCAGGTACGTGTTCTATCTATGGATAGGTCTTCAAAAATGATATTGAGGTTTCTAATTTAATTTTTTTCTAAACCGAAAGTTTCAGCGAGAGGACTTCCCAAGTGGTAAAATGCCCCCCCCCCCCCCCGTGTAACTTCTAAAATAAGATAACGATAAAACTAAAAAAAATATATGATGTAACAACTAACAAAAATGCGAACTAACAAAAATTGGTTTGAACGAATCTAGTAGGTAGTATTTTTAATACGTCATAAATCGTAAACCGCAATTTACCTTTCATTCAATCAACTCAAATATAAATAAGTTACAAGGTTACAAGAACTTTTATATTATGTTACTTGCTGCTACGGAACCCTTCATGGGCGAGTCCGACTCGCACTTGGCGGCTTTTATTATTTTGTTGTTATGGGAGACTCGCGAGATCTCAGTTAGGGGCGAACCACTAGTAATAAATATGTTGAGGAGGGCGCTGGCATTGCTACAAAGTTTTTTAAACTTTTGCAGTGCCAACGTTTTATTAGTTTTTTGATCTGACTGACGTATAAGAAGTTAGTAAAAAAAATAACGACCAATTTAAAAGACCCCTTGGATTATTCGTGATTTACTTGCCTTACTCCTTCGCTGGCCGGTCAGTGACAGGCGCAAACTCTCTCGGCTCTAAGGAGTAGCCGTCACAGACGAGGGATACCGGCTTGTGCTTCAGGCAGCACTGACGCATAGCCTCGAATATCTTCGAGCAACGAACTTCCTGGAAGCCGTTTTCTGAAATACATGAAACGAAATGTAAGAATTAGCGAACTGTAGATGTGGTAGAAAGGTACCTATCCTAGATTATATCGCACGGTCAGGAGGCTCAAAAACGAATCATTGGACTGCGAACGAAGAACGGACGAATAATAGATTATTTTACTACTATTCTTTCTAGCTAGGTGACTAGTCAGATGAGACAAGAAAAAAAAGTTTTTCATCCCCCCCATCTCGGAATGAGTATTTTTGCTCTTCGATATCTCAGTGCAAAAGCCGTTTTTATCCGCTAGAGGATAAAGTAAATTGAATTTAGAACATCGTGTGCACTAAGTTTGTGAATTCAAAACATCATTAAACGTATAATACTTCTACCTCCATGGTGCCGAATTTATCATACAACTTTTTTAATTTGTTAAAAACTCAAACTCGGAACCTTCTTGGTGTATTACTTTTTTTTATTTCCTCGCTGAGGTGGGATGAAAAGTTACGTGTTGCACTCGAGTGCAGAGATTTTTCACCTCGTGCTCTTTTGGTTCCGTCGATAACGCTCAGGATTTTAGAATCCTTCGCTTGTTCGGTCATCAAAATTGAGCACGCGGTTAAAAAGCAACTTTGCACTCTTGTATAACAAATAATTACCTATTATCTACAGAAACAATGAGGATCGATTTATAAACAAGCGTAGTAATTTATCTTTTTTTTATCGATCTAAGCGAGATCTCCAAATCAACTTGAGCAAATCGGCGTTGTATGTATGTTTGTTTGTTTGTTCGAGGATAACTTTCGAAGCGTTTTCTGATCATCGTGATAGTGATACATAGGTGGGGAGTGATGGCAAAATTTTGGTGTGACTAAATAAGGTATTAATAAGGGGAGGGGGGGGGGGGGGGGGTTGTTGAGATATCTAAAGTAGTACAAATGACTAGGTACAATACTGGATAATAATGTAGTCAACAGTAAACCTAATTAATAAAGTATCAAATGTAACAAACAAAGGCAAATTTCTACTGCAAGCAGGCAAAATACTGACAATAAGTAAACCTGAACATATGTTAAATTAACTTTTTAACATAAAAAATCTCGACATAACAACAAATGCTCCATTGTTTCAATTGAAAGTGAAGCTCGACGGGCCCGATTGTAGAATCCAGCAATTGAAAAGACACGTTCAACTCCACCAGACGTCGCAGGAATGCACAGATACTTCTTGGCAAGTCTTGACAAATTTGGAAATCGCGCAGAATTAGTCTTCCAGAACTGCAGCGGGTCAACGGAAGGTGGAACAATTCCCTCGTCGATGTAATGGTCCAACTCTGATGCCACGCATCTTGAGTGCTGCTGGATTCTTGAAAACACAGTCGGTGGCTGGGACGATGCAACGGCTGCTACGGAAGCGCTATCAATGAAACTTCCTTGGTCCTTCAGGATCTGAAACTCCATCTCAACCAGTCCCTTCACATGGTCAATATGGGGGACTCGTAACTTGACAGGAAAACCATCACCAGCAAACCATGGTTCTGAAATTTATAACAAAATTTGTAATTAAAATTAGAATTAAATCAATTTATAATTATGACAAATTAAAAACCCCATTAAAAAAAGTTAAAGAATTCAGAATTTATACCTTTAAATATCGAATCTTTTTGCCGTGGATCCAAAACGCAAAACAGAATGTAGGCTTCGTGGTTGACAGATGATTCCAGCCGGGTCTTCATTGAAGTCAGCAACGATGACTTGAAGTCCAAAAATGCGCTCGAAACTTGAATTCTGGATATACTCTCGAATGCTACTAGCAAAGTTATGACTACAACTGATATGGAACATTTTTCAGTTTGAAGTCGGTCAGTTGCAACTTGAAGAGGTTTTAGTAGTGGCGATAGCTGGGTCAGAATTTCTTGGTTGGCAAAAGAAGGCTTTGTGGGCAGCATGCGATAAGCCAGAGGATCAGCGTCTCGAATTCTTCTGGAGATGATGGTGAGAGCTTTCTGCATTTCAGATTCAGTCAGATAGTCTAAAGTCTAAACATTGTAGTTTTAAAGTTATTAGCCATAATAAAAACTGAACTTTGTCCAAATTTACAGGGTACACCAGCGATCCCACAGTACTGAAATTTAATATGCGTGTAGCTTTAGTGACACAAATATAGGCAAGTTTGAAATCCAGAATAACTGCAATTTCTACCCCAAAAAAGACTCAAAGTCACATGAACTCCCGTTACTTGTAATTTGAATGAAACTGCAGGTCAAGTTAATTGGATAGGTATGTATTTCGTGGCACTATTTTGATAGTGGAAGATTACGAATAATATTTTATTGTTTTTATTGGAGACTCGCGAGATCTCAGTTCGGGGCGAACCACTAGTATTTATGTTATAGGCTAGCGTTTGACCACGATCTCGCTCTCGATCTTCTATAACTGTAAGGGAATTTCTTGGTAATCAGCTAACTAGGTCCCTTCATTAGGAAGGAAGCGAGTATCCCTTCAAGCGCGTGGCAGGATATTACCCATTCATGTATCCCACAAAGTTCCTGCAAGGCTACCTGGGTTATAACTCGCTTAAAACCAGACAAGCGTATGACCAGCTTTCGACCACTGTTAAAATTTTTAGGAACATTATTGACAGGCCTGATCTTCATAACGAGTTGCTTCGCTTTAACGTCCCAAATAATTATATTCGCGGTAGAAGTGACAGGATCCTCGCTTTACCACCTTGCCGCACTGCACTGTAGGGCACCATCAATCGCCGCTGCCTCACGCTCTCGACGCCCTCAACGGAATACCAGACTGCCACATATTTGTGGAAGAATGGATGGACCTAATGTCCGTTTGACTGCTCTATTGTGAGAGGGATGAATGACTGATTTCTCATTTTATTATCACTTTACTTTGACATTTTATTTTATTTTGTAAGTTGTAATTTTATCTTAAGAGTTGACTATACCTCAGCCCAAACTCGAATTTCACCCCCCTCTTCTCCGCGCGCCGCTGCACGTCGTAACTCGCCGTGGTTCATATGTTTGCCGGTTTTTTTATCATTCAATCCCTTCATTTTATTGTTGTGCTTATTTATCATTACTACGTCTGTACAAAAACCATCTTAATATAAATTCTACATAAAAAATTACGTGATCGTTTGGAGCGACAAGCGTCACGAGTACCCCGTCTGAAAGCCGAGGCCAGACTGAATCGCGGACCGGGCGTCCGCAGCGAATGGTTTCATTAGTGCAAAAGTTAGTTGTGTTCATTTTATGGTAAAATTAAATAGTATTTTAAAAATTTAAAACACATGTGCACTTATTTATGTTGTGTAGAATTACCGTATAAAGTTTCAAGATCTAAATCGTAGTATTCATCGCATAAGAACGGTTAAAAGATAAATTTGGAGTCATCTTTGGATTTTATTTCCATTGAGAAAATTTTACGGAATCGTGTTTTCACAACACAGGCGTTATAGCACGTATCCTTAACTATAACATATATGAATTACAAATTGAAAGCACAAAATTTGTTGAACAAAACATTGTTTCTCAATAAGCGATTTATCGTCTCCCCAGGTATACTGCGCCCTTAACTGTTTTTATTGTTTGTATGTAAATTGAAATTGTAATTAATTAATCAGTGTAATTGGCAATCGCCGTTCTAATTGATAAATCAATAAATGACTAAATTAGTACTAATTATACCTGTATCATGGACCTGGCCTCATGGAAGGAGGTCCAGCCAATACCTGCGTATCTGGCTGGACCTCATTCAGAACACTTCTGTAGGCAAAATTCTCATTTAGGGAGCCCGAAGACAAAGTATCGGGCATTACGGACATTGTTCGCAGCGTGATTGCAGACCTCCTCGACTGTCCCTATCTGAACCACTGCTGTAAGCTGCATGTGCCGCTCAAGGCCTTCCAAAGAGCGTGGTGATTGAGAGTACCTGACGATACTTTATATATTATGATAATATGAATGTTTTGTGTAAGGTATTTTTGTATGTATTTTATAAGGGGTTTACACAGCCATGTTTTATAACTGATTTTTAAACAGATAGCGTCACTCTATCATGCGCTGATTAGACAAATTTTGATATTTGAGATTTTGGCATATAAACCATATTTTAACAGACTTCAAAAAAGGAGGAGGTTCTCAATTCGACTGTATTTTTTATATTTTTTACATCAGAACTTTCGACCGGGTAAACCGATTTTGATGATTCTTTTTTTATTTAAAAGCCGGTCCTTCCCGTGTGGTCCCATTTTTATTTGGTCCAGTTCTGACAATGGCATGAGAAAACCATAAGTCTTAAATTTGTATAATTTTTATGTTATGTTATGGTTTGTTAGCTCAGAACTCCGTTATATATCAACAGATTTGGAAAATTCGCTTTTTTTTAAAGGATATACTTTTAGATTGTACCCATGGAAATTTCATCAAAATTGGTAGAGTAGTTTGGTTTTTACTGTTATCTGTTATCATTTCATCTCCACAGCCATCTATCACGCTAGTTGTAACTGGTTTTTTTTAAATCAATAATGAAAACATTGAAAACCCCTGATTGAACGGTCAAGTGTTACCTCAATCAAATAAATAAATTGTCGTGTGGCTAAAAAACCCACTTTCTGAATCAGACCAGTTTGCATTTTTTCCATACTAGAGGCAACACATACTACCTGCGTAATTAGAGAACTATTGCTGTTATTATGATGATCTAAGGACAGAACAGCTCACGTCATCTACCTACCTACATACATGACCTAAACGACATTGCATTTGTAGCTGTGAGAAGTTACATATAAAATTAGCATGTACGTCTGTTACCTACTTGTCTTTCACATGACAGACAATAGGTACCTATGGACCTACTTATGGTACCTACGTGCGTAAACTGTAGTTAGTACGTACCTACCTACCTAAGATAGTTTGAGATTGATATGATCTTTAGTAGATGAGCAATTACCAAACTTTTTCAATTCGCCGCGCACTTACAGGTTTAGTATTTCGTCTCGGCGCCCTATCTAGATATTTTTATACAAGAAAACATTTATTATGTAAAAAATATAGGAAATACATTACAATGGCAACTTAGTGAATGTGACGTGTGAGCTTGGTGAACTCCACACATCTTTTCAAAGTGTGATATAAGGCTTGCCATCGCTATTCTTATTTCTTGCACTACATTGATCAATTTGATTGTTCATTTTATAACCGCAAATGCCCAAGTTTAGTTTCCGGAGAATGGTAAAGAGGAGCGCCTCACGGCGCACCAGGACGCTGCGGCGCACACTTTGGGAACCCCTGACCTAGGTATTACTTATAAGAAACTAACTTTAACTGTTAATAAAAACTAGTGGTTCGCCACGAAATGAGATCTCGCGAGTCTCCCAAAACACAAAAAAAATATTCTTAGGGCGTCACGCGCAACGATGCCTAAACTTATTTAGCGGCTAAATACGTTTAGGGATCGTTGTGCAAGCCGGCCTTACCTATTCTTTGACTAATAAAATGGTGCCATGAAATACATAACCACTTTACTTATTTACAGTTTCATTCAAACTACAGGTAACAGTTCATAATTTTGGTCATCCTTTTTTGGGGTAGAAATTGCAGTTATTCTGGATTTCAGACTTTTCCCTATATTTATGTCACTAAAGCTACACGCATACGAAATTTCAGCACTGTGGGGTCACTGGTGTAGGTAAACTGTGAATTTTGTCAAAGTTCAGTTTTTATTATGGCTAATAATTTAAAAACTACAAAGTTTAAACTAAAAATAAAACGATATAAAATAAACGATCGAAATGTACTCATAAAGACCTTTTATTAGACGTGCCACTTGACCGGATAGTCTCATTTCGGTTTTTTTTACCCCTCTTAAACTCCAATATCTAAAAAACCCCCGCACATTTTTAGCTCATTTAGTTACACCAAAATTGTGCTATCACTACCTACCTATATACCAAATTTCACGATGATCGGATAAACGCTTCGAAAGTTATCCTCGGACAAAGAAACATACATACAATGCTGATTTGCTCAAGTTGATTTGGAGAAGAGATCTCGCTTCGATCGATCAAAAATTGTAAACGAAACTCTAAAACCTACCACATCTATACGTACCTAAGTACCTAACTTAATAGGTAATAACAAAAACTTACTAACAAAAAAAATCATTAAAATTGAACAATGAGGTAAAGAATTATCGCTGCACATTGGTCTCTACATAAAAATACTCTACATGAAAAACAATATTCCGATGAATTTTACTGGTGGTAGAGCTTTTGTGAACGGGCTCGAGGAAGTGGGCACCACCGCCTTACCTTTATCTGCCGCCAAATAGCAGTACTTGTGCTGCTGTGTTCCGGTTAGATGGTAATGGTATTATTACGAGCTGAGGGTTCGGGATAAAATAATTAAAATTAATCTAACCAAAATAACACTTTTATTCAACACTAAAATGCAAAATACACGATCTTAATCAAAACACACTAATTCACAACACTATCGCACAATAAACCACTAAAAGTCACCGAAATGTTCGCACGTATCGCCAAATCAAGACTTCTCTAGAGCGGACGTCTCTATACCGAGCATTATTTCCAGAACCATCCACTAGTATCTAGAAAAGTATAGATATTTAGATTGTCTACTATTTTTTAATCTGTGCAACGGTAGGCAAAAACGTGGTATGTAGGTCATTCCATACCAAGTATTACCTATTCTGTGACATAGTAGGTATAACTTCGAGAAAAACCGACTATTACTTATTCTGTAACAGGCTCGGCGTAACACTATGTTCCTGTAATTACTGGCACATATGCATAACAGCTAAGTTCTATAGTATGGTAACGTATCCATATAGAGATCAAGACAACATAATACCTTGTTTTAAATTCTATGTGGATATTCATGGGCTGCAGTAGCCACTTAACATCTGGTGGACTGCATGCTCGTTTGCCATATAAGTAGTATAAAAAAAAGAATTGATCTCCTTTTTTGAAGTCGGTTAAAAATACCGATCTAGGTGGAACGATGACTAATGCAAGCGGAGGGCAGAAAGTGGATGATAAGAGAGGCCTATGTGGGCTGGTGATGAAACTACCTTTGGTAGTATTGTCCAGAATTGAAGGATCATTGGACTGAATCAATTTACTCTGATGCTTTTCTCATGGATCGCATCATGGGATTTTGACCAAATTTATATGGGACGACCCCGGATACTGCATAAATAATAATGACATCTCTGTTCATGCATTTCATGCAATAATTAATGTATTTGATTTTAAAACAAAAAATAATTCTTGAAATCGGAAGAGGAATTACCTATCGCTGTACTTATCGCTGAACATACATCTAGGTAGGTATACTAATATTAGGTCTTTACCTATGAAACTGCCGTTTTGTATGGAATAAGTGAAAGTACTTATTTTTTTTACTTTTTTATTTCTGTTATTCAAAGTAATCACCCATGCAATCGACGCATCTTTGCCAACGCATTGGCAGTTTATTGATGCCCTTCTTGTAAAAATCAGCTGGACGGGAGGCAACAAACTCTTCAAAGGCATTTTGTACTGCCTCTCGAGAATTGAATTTTTTACCCACTAAAAAGTTGTCTAAATTTTGGAAAAAGTAATAATCGGTAGGTGCAAGGTCTGGTGAGTATGGCGGATGAGGGAGAGCTTCCAAACCCAGCTCTTGCAGCTTGGAGACTGTCTGTTGTGCAGTATGGGGTCGCGCGTTGTCGTGAAGGAGCAGTGGGGACGACCGGTTGACCAAAGCTGGTTGCCAATGTGCAAGCTTCTCCATCATTATCTCCAGTTCTTCACAGTACACATCTGCAGTAATGCACACGCCGTTTTGAAAAAAGCTGTGGTGAATCACACCCGCACTAGACCACCTAACAGTGACCATCACCTTTTTAGGGGTCATTTTTGGTTTAGGGCATTGCTTTGGTGCTGAACCAGGATCTAACCAACTTGCTGAGCGCTTTCGATTGTCGAACAGAATCCATTTTTCATCGCACGTAACAATTCGGTTCAAAATTCCTTCATTTCTTTGCCTATTGAGCAGCGCGAGGCAGGTCTCGACGCGTACGTTGCGCTGGCGACCGTTAAGTTCGTGGGGCACCCATCTATCAAGTTTTTTTACCTTGGCTATTTGTCGCAAATGGATCAAAATTGTTTTGATGCTAACATCAAAAGCTGCTGCTAGCTCAGCTGTAGATTGAGTTTCGTCAGCTTCCACAATCGCCTTTAATTCATCATTGTTGACCAAAGTCTCAGGATTTAATTTCTTTTGGTTTAATTATATTAAGAATTTGAATTTGTATTTCATAATTATAGCGAGCTTCATTTTTCAAGTCAACATTTCCAGAACGGAACCGGGAAAACCAAGAACGGCTTGTGCGTTCGTTTGTACAGTTCTCTCCGTAAACGTTTTTGATGTTACGTGCCGTTTGTGTCGCATTGGTGCTACGACGTAACTCATATTCCATAATTACACGAATTTTTAAAGTATCCATAATGACGAAAAATGTTCAAATGTAATGAAAATACAACGCTAATGAATAAACAAAAGACTGAGTTTGTAAAAAGAATGTCATGTTTTTAAAACAAAATTAATTTGAATTTAGAATACAAAGCCATTCCAAACTTTTTTTCTATTTGAAATGACCAGTACTGAAGAACGGCAATTTCATAGGTAAAGACCTATTATTATAGAGGAAAAATTTGTATTTTTGTATGTTTGTAACGAATAAATTTCAAAAACTACCAACAACTGGTCCGATTTCAAAAATTATTTCACCATTAAGATGCTACATTATCCCTGAGTAACATAGGCTACTTTTTACCCGACTGCGCACAAGGAGGTTAATGTTTTTATTGACAAACCATACGTGCGAAGTCGGAGGTAGGTCAGCTAGTAAAAAATAAATTGTGTATCTCCTCCTTTTTTGAAGTCGGTTTAAAACACTTTTAAGTGACCTTGAACTAATACAATATTCATAAATTGTGTAATCTTAGTGGGCGTATTTGAATGTTTAATTTTCTACCTAAATTGCCCTACGGATTACTAATTTATAAAATTCTATTATTTACATACCAAATGAAGTCAGCAATTTTGAAATAGGTATGGTAAGGTAAGCACATAATTACCTACATAAAATAGATAGGTAAGTACAGCTAGGTAAATCTACCTGTAACATTCACCTTATAGTTTCCAATGTTTTCTGTTGATATACCTACTTAGAACATATCAAGTGGAATCGTCTACAGTCTGCATTGTAGTCCATGGCATTGTAACAGGATGACGCATACTAACTTCCTACATCAATCCTCGTGTTCAAAACAAAATAGGTACCTATTCAATGGCTTGTGTATCCGCTCTTCTTCTCGACTTTCTATCTAGCAGAGGGCCGTCCTACCGATATCTCTAGATAGAATGGTCGGTCACCTTCAGCTCGCTTCTAAACATTGGTTAATCAATAAATAAGTTTTTAATACGAGGGGCACACTAAAAGTTTCCGGAATCAATAATAAAAAAATACTATAATGGTCAAAAATTAATATATGGTTTCTCAAAATATGCTCCCTTTGCGTCAATGCACTTTTTCATACGATTGAACCAATTTTATTTTGAAAACATTTGACCAACCTGCGTGGTGACGTCAGATATATGTTTTTCATACTCTTCGACAGCCTCTTCTGGTGATGAAAACCGTTGATCGCATAATTGGTTCTTGATTTTTGAGAACAGAAAAGTCACACGGTGCCAGGTCAGAACTGTATACCAGATAACTCACTCATAGTCATGTTGTATGTTTTCGCCTTCTAAAACACATTTGTATGTTTGGGCGTGTGGGAACTTGATTGTCGTGGTGCAAGATAATATGGCGTTTACCGTTATTTTCACGGAGTTTGTCAATAATTTCCGGTAAACAAATGGTCATGTACCAGTCACTATTCACGGTACGACGATTTTCTAAAGCAACAGTAGCCACGTGTCCAGTTTTATTAAAAAAGAAGCAATCATCCGCTTCGAGGCACTTTTCACACGCGCCACTTTGGTTGGTTTCGGCTCATCTCGAAAGAACCATACGCTCGATTGCTTCTTCGTTTTGGGATCATAGCTATAAATCCATGTTTCGTCACCTGTTACTATGTTCCACACCAAATTGGAAGCCCCTTCGTTGTATCTAGCAAGCATAGCATGGCACCAAGTGATGCGGTCCGTTTTTTGAGCATCAGTCAAATTGTGTGGAATCCATCGAGAACACAGCTTTCTCACACCCAAATGTTTGTGTAGGATTGACTGTATTTGACTCATGCCTATGTCCAAAGATGTCCGGATCTCATGGTAGATCATATGCCTGTCTGTTTCGATCATACGGCGCACAGCATCAATGTTTTTGTTGTTCACAGCGGTGCACAGGCGACCTTCGCGAATTTCATCATGGAGATTGACACTACCGGGTTTGAGTTCAGCAAACCAGCTATAAATAGTCTTCTTGCATGATGCTCCTTCGCCAAAAGCAGATTGAAGCCAAACGATGCTCTGCTAAGCTGTCAAATTATACTTAAATCATAAAAAATCATGCAACGAAAATTTTCCCGAGTTAAATCCATTTTATTGTAATCACGCAATGTTTAAAATGACGCAACAATGTGAAAACAATTGACAGTCAGATGAAATAAATTGTATTCTACGGCTAAAGAGTTCCATTTTCAAATGTAGTAATAGGTAACTTTTTAAATATTGTTTATGTAAGTGGCCAATTCCGGAAACTTTTAGTGTGACCTATGTACCTATACGATTATGTATTTTAGGCTAAGGTAGATCTTTATGGGCCGTAGAATAAGTTAATTACTATCCTGACACTATTTTATTGTTGGCTGAATTAAATTATTTATTACTAGCTGACCAATCCGCAGCTTCGCACGTGTAGTTTTTCAATAAAAACATTACCCTTCTTCTGCGCAGTTGGGTAAAAAGTAGCCTATGTCATCCAGCCCTGTGTAGCTTCCCAACAGCCAAAGAATTTTTAAATCAGTCCAGTAGTTTCGGATCCCATTCAATACAAACAAACATACAAGCAAATCTTTTTAGTATAGATTATTATTACAGATGTCTGGTTTAGAGATAATATCTACGAACCAAAGATGCCAATAAAAGAACGAGCTAGAGATTGTTGAATGAGATAACTCAAATTATATTGATCGAGAACCATCGCCTACACAAGTTGATGACTGATGATGGAGCAAGGTCTCGGCTGAAACCCTCGGGTACACTGTGCTCCTGCTCATGCTACTCGCATTGCCGCGATTAAGGCGATATGTAAAAAAAATTGAGCCGTTAAGTAACTATCGTATTCAATAACGAAAAATGATACTGATTTCATATTTAAGCACTATTTACTTAAGGATATATACTACATAAATGAAAGTCAGAAACGCAATTGGTAAAACTTTTCTCGATACAATTATTTGTCAAAATCGGCTCTTCTAAAACACTAATTAATATCGTTCATTCTCCGACTCTAGAAAATATTTAAAGTATTTTTTTTTATATAGTTATGTAGGTAATCATGGTACCTAAATTAATGAAAAAGGATTTTTTTGTTCATTTGTTGGTTCTCTTGTAATTCAAGATTTTATCTTTTGTCACTTACGTCATTTACTCTTGCGACAATGTGACACGGCTACGGTACATGTTTGTCTCATTCTTCACCTAAGCAAGTAAATAGCACTGTCACTTTCTTGCATTTCCGAATGCTCCGCCCAATCGTCACCGAAAGTAAACTTGTATATCGTCTTAATGCCGTAGGTGGCCAAACACATCCCTCCTCGCGCGAGTACCTAATAACGCGATTATTCTTCTTTTTTTTTGACGACCTCCGTGGCGCAGTGGGCGAACAGCCGGCTGAGACGCAGGAGGTAGTGGGTTCGATTCCCGTAGCGCAACAAATGTTTGCATGATCTACAGATATTTGTTCCGAGTCTGGTTGTTTTTCTATATATTATAAGTATGTATTTACAAAAAAAAAGTATATAAGTATTCTATCAGTTATCTGGTTCCCATAGTACAAGCTCTGCTTAGTTTGGGGCTAGATAGCGTCGTGTGAAAAGTCCAGCAATATTTATTTATTTATTTTTTCGAATGGACATATCTCGCTGTTGGCCTTTGAGGCCGTTGCTGCTTAACCGAGCTTTTGGCGAGCGCAGAAGGCGCTCAGCCCCTGTAAGTTTTGATGAGGCAACTAGCGCAAGGGCACAACTTAGGTACGAACCTCGGCTTGGGCTGTTGCCAGGGTGGGGATCGGAGAGAAACGCCCGGGGACGTGCTTATACCTCGTATAGGCGGCGACTGAAGGGACTCGTCGACCTCGCCGGCGATGTCGGTGTATCTGTGAAGACTCTGTAGATGACTCTTCCGCATTAGCGGAGGTGATTTCGTCATCCGGGTCTCCGAGAACGTGTCTCAGACGACGGAGGGTTTTGTTCTGTTCGGGCGGATCTATCGAATAGTCCGGAATGGTATGTACACACGGCTACACATCAAGCTATGCATTTCCAGTATTAGCTGACCTCTCATTCTACGAAAAGCCTACACGATGCGCGGTTAGCTTATACTGGAAGTGTATAGCTTGATGTGTAGCCGTGTGTACCAAAGGATTCGGATGATGAGTGGCAAGTTCATAATGTCGCCTGGAAGCGAGCTTGATGAACTTGGCAACGCGATTATTCGCTCCCATAGGTAGGTATAAGTACTATGTGTCAATAGGTAGGTAGGTGTACTAGCACAGATAAATAATATACTTACTACGGTATTAGGTACCTACCTACTCGCCACTTTCACGACTGGAATTAACATACCCAGTTGTACCTTTTGTTCTTTTCCTGTTTTGTTTACTAAATAAATAAAAATAAAATAAAACTCTATACTAAGACCTTTGCCCAGCAGAGGGACAACGTAGGTTAGTAAAAAAAAATACTTAGATACCTACCTACCTAAGAGACAAACTGTCAACAACCAATATCAACTTTAAAATGAGATAGGTAATTAGGTGCGGTATTAAGTATGTCTGGTAGGTAATAGTGGTAATACGAAACCAAAATTAGACAGGCCCTACATAACTTACGTTTTCTATACTAATATTATAGTTTGTTTGTATTGAATAGGCTCCGAAACTACTGGACCGATTTAAAAAAAATCTTTTACAGCTACACTATCCCCGGGTGACATATGCTACTTTTTATCCAACTGCGCAGAAGGAGGATAATGATTTTATTGAAAAACTACGCGTGCGAAGCTGCGGATTGGTCAGCTAGTAACTTATAAATTCATTCTATACATTTTAACGTGGTTTCATTTGACCACTCATCCGTCGTGGCAAGGTGGTATACTTTTTCCTCTCTGAGCGCTCGAAGCGGTATGAGGAGCGCGCGGCGTGTGGCCAGGCTACTAGTGTTCGTGTTGCCGGCGGCGGCCCTTTGACGCGTGCACAACAAAACCGGCAAAATGTGGAGCGGGCGGGAGGGCATGAGCATGAAAAGTAACGTGGCTACATTATGTCCCTGCCCACTTTCCTTGCGCCAAGACAAGTAATGTGGCTGCGGGGAAACGCGTCGAACGTTCAGTGACGGGACTGGCCTAGGATGACGGATGGATATTAATTTATAGGGAAATGTACCACCATTTGACATCACCAGTTTCAAAGCGCTAAGCAGTGGTTGAAAAGTGAAATACGTTAATTACATAAATTACATAAAGGTACCTGGGTAGTTCAATGAACGTGGACGAAAGTTTAGTGAGTGGTGGCGTTAACTGGTGTAACTGAATACCTACGAAATTGACACAGTTTACTGTAGGTCTTCGTTATTGATTGAGCTCTTTAATCTAGAGCAAACAATAGGTTGACATTCAAAACTAATTGGGAGGTCTTTACTAATAGACATGGTTTAGCTTTATTCCAGCGGTAAATTAGAGTCGACTAGCGAAGATAAGTTAGGTAAATAAAAACCAAATCCTGCAATTTATACATATATTTTATTAACAATTATGATATCGCAATCTTAATCTCATTTCATCAGAGACCACTTTATACATTATAGTACTAAATCATACCATAGCTTTAACAGTGTGTGTTTATAGAATTATTATACATAAATTATGTTTTCTAAATTTACATAAAATAATAATTGATAACAATTACTAACTGGCTGTGAAGATTTGTCTATTACGCATATACCAGCACGCATTTATATATTTCCAAAAATGCATTTTGGGTTTGGTACACAGAAAACTTTCGAAATAAGAAATCAGACACTGATTAACCTTTGGTATGGTGAAACGCAAATCGAGGCATAATAGAATTTCTATTGTGTCTGAAATAGAGCATACCAAAGATTAAAAAATCGTAAAATTTTATTGATTTTAAATCAAAAACGTATAAATCACAGCCAGCATAACATCTTTTAGAACTTAAACAACTATTTTTCAATCTTTATCCGACCATTTCCACAGTTTAGATTACTTTTTACAAAATAAAATACATAGATATAGCAATCATAGCTACATAGGCAAAATGAGAACCACCAAAAAATAATTTAAAAACAGTGTTTTGAGGGTAGGCAAAAAATTCCTTTTTTATAAATAGTTAATTGAAAAGTTACTACTTTTATCAGTAGCTGATAAATATTAACTTTGTTATATTAATAGTTTCCTAATAAAACAGACATAGATCCACAATTGACTTGACACATTCAATTGAAATAAATTGGTACAGGGACTTGTCAACAGATACTTCTAAGTTTATTTGTACAAATAACAAAAATAAGTATATTGAATGTATATTGACGATTTCACGAAATGCAAGAGGCCCTTTACCAGTACTTAGTGGAAGATTAATGGTGGGTTCCTATATCCATCGGTAACCAACTACGACGGGAAGAAAATCATGTGACTAAAAGAGTATTAGATATGAATGTGGATGGATATAGAAGTAGAGGTAGGTTGATGAAGAGATGAATGGACTGTGAGAATGATATGGGTAAGAATGAAGTTACAAGGGAGATTGACGGCTGATAGTATGGAAGAAAAACACATGTGCCGTCCCCACGAAATGTAGGAAAAGGGCAGGAAGAGCCAGCTACACGAGTCATATCCTTTCACATTCATATCTAACACTCTTTTAGTCACATGATTTTCTTCCCATCGTAGCTGGTTACCGATGGATATAGAAACCCTCCATATAACATTTCTTACTTCTACAGATGCAATATAAATAAATAAATAAATATTGCTGGACATTTCACACAGCGTTATCTAGCCCCAAACTAAGCAAAGCTTGTATTATGGGAACCAGATAACTGATAGAATACTTATATACATTTTTTTTGTAAATAAATACTTATAATACATAGGGAAACAACCAGACCTGGAACAAATATTTGTAGATCATGCAAACATTTGTTCCGAGGCGGGAATCGAACCCGCTATCTCCTGCGTCTCAGCCGGCTATTCGCCCACTGCACCACGGAGGTCGTCGTATATAATAATTATAATAATAATTAAAATAAATATAATATTAAATAGTTCATTTCTTGCTGATGGCACATTGCAAACAATAAAAACACTATTGCTTACCAAATTATTTTAAATATTTGAGACAATAAAATCCAATTATATAGATGCAATATGCAAACCATTCATGCGTTGATGGTTGGTTACTTTCTATACCACTATGCCATTTCAGCATATAGCTACCTATTATTGCTAGCCCACTCCAACAAGAATATAAAACATTTTGTTTGTTCTCAGTGAGTGATTAAACATTTTGTTTTTAAATAATAATATAAAATAAATGTTGATTGGTCAAAACCGTAGGCTAATTTAGCAAGGTCACTTTATTACAATTAAATATGATTTTACTATGTGAGAATATACCTACTATGTTGCTAACTTTTTCAATAATAACATTGTTAATTTAATGTCAGTTTGATAAAGTCAAGAAGCCAATGAACAAACAATAAGATAATTTAGTTACACATATTCTGTATATTTTAAAAGTATTTAACAGTAAAAATATGGCTTACTACTTTAATAAAGGCGATACTATTGCTGTTACATTAAAATCACTGTTCATTCGTTTGTTATCAAAATGTAAAGAAAATATTGAAAACAGTAGAAACTAAGTTTAACTAAAATGAAATACGGCAAGTTAATGCTTACTTGATTGGGTTTGCTTATAAATCTCTACAATGCTTCACCATGTCTAAACAAGTGGATACCATAATATTTTTTATCAGTCCATTTACTTTCAAAGTGACTCAGATATACTTAATCAAATAACAACTTACACTGTTTTACCAGAATTAATTGAATACTTTTTTGTTACACGAGTTATGTTCTGTTATCTAAGTGTTATCAATAAAATGGGACCTGTTAAACTGCTAATTTTTACAACATGCTATTTCATAATCTATCTATACGTTAAAATAATAAAGCTGAAAGAGAATGCCTGCCTAAACTACAGGGGTTTGACCCTTCAAACAATAGTTTTCATGTATATTATACACTTTGTGTCTGCGCCTGTCCTTAAGACCACGCAAGTTTGTATTGGTTATTGACTTGGACTTGCGTCTGCACTCTCTGGTCGGGATAAGATGGGTTTCTCTGCAAGTTGAGGTTTCTCAGCCAGTTGCGGCTTTTCTGCTAGCATTGGTTTCTCCGCTGGTTGGGGTTTTTCTGTAATTGGCTGCTTTACTGGTTCAGGTTTCGCGGAGACTTCAGGCTTTTCAATGATATCATTCGAATTTTCTGACTCATCATCATTTTCCATGTGTACATTAGAAAGTTTGTTTGATATAATGTCAGGTTGTTCTTGCTCCATCTCGGTTGGTCCATTCTGTTTAAGCACATCAGTCATAGCTGGGGAAACAGATCTTTGCATAGAGTTTTGCATGGTACTCTCAAGGTTAGGAGATATGGCTCTTGAGTTGTCTTCACTTGATGCACTTGGCTGCCTTGCCATCGACTGATTCATAGGATATGACAGTGTTTGTGGGAGGTGTGGGTTATGTAATGGCAACCGAGATTTATCACTCTTCCTCCATAGAGTGACTTCCTGCTGTTTGAAGTAGCGACGGTCCTCCGTGTCCATCAATACAAGGTTCAGGTAGTACCGGACTGAGAATTTATTGTTTATGTCTCTCATAGTGGGCGTCAAATCATATCCTGCTAGAAATACTCTAATAGGAATGCTCTCGCCTCTAACAGGGGCACCATCCATGATTTCATACTTAGCCACCGTCTCATTCTCAGTGAATGTGTTGGGCCCAGAGCCTGTTGTTTCTCTCT
Source organism: Philereme vetulata (assembly GCA_918857605.2). NCBI lineage: Eukaryota > Metazoa > Arthropoda > Insecta > Lepidoptera > Geometridae > Philereme > Philereme vetulata. The sequence continues at coordinate 6,091,616 of OU975425.1, forward strand.
TGATTATAGATATCTCCATATGTTTGATCTTTATACGGACAAGTAGGAAATATATTTTGCCTACAATTACGTCTTTCAAATGGTATTTAGACTTGTTGTATTCAAACTCTATGTGTAGGCAGTCTTCAATACCTACTTCCATTTTTATGGAGTTTAGAGCGTCTGGATAGCTGCATAGCGTGTGTACTGCGATATCCACCTCCTTTACAATGTCTGTGAGGCGGCGAACTATTGTCGCTCGTAGGAAATACCTCAGTCTGACGTTTGCGCCAGTGTACACTTCGTAAGGTTTTTCAACGTTCGCGAACTCGAACGGATACGAGGTGTGTTGAAGGAGGTCTCCGGGGCGCGCTAGTTCTTTGACCAGCGATATGAACTCGTGATGATTACCTCTATCGTAAAACAATTCGATCTGACCTATTAGCTCGACCTTGATTCCTTGATGCTCAAGTTTCGAGCCCGGTTTCCTGAGTGTTACGTTCACACGCCCCGAGACCGTCTCACCGTCGTAGTACAACAGTAACTTCTCCTTTTTGCCATCATCCGTTTTCACTTCGGCAACCTTCCGCTTGTCAGCATCATCAAAAACGATTTCAATATCCGCAGTCTGACCGAACCCGAAAAAACTCATTTTTACACTGTTCTGTTACGCGTATCGCCGGAAAGTTATTACGTGGTTTTATACAAGCACAATGATGAATTATTTGAGCAAAACATTGAAAAACGGCGATGAAACGCCCGCGAATCCGTGAAGGCGATTGAAAGATTCAACAAAGATGGCGGTCGGTTTAAGTCGGCTGTCGCGAACAGGTTACTGAATTATATTAATACTGAAAAAACTCACCAACAAGGCATCTCTGAATCTCACACGCGAATTTCTTGCAGGGGTCCTTCGACATAGGGAAATTACAGCACTTTCAGAGGAAAACTTTGCAAAATATGAATTTCAATCATGTGTACATCAGATGACATTTATTTAGATAGGGCAATACTGTCTTTTGTTATTTTACGTAATCGATCGATTAACTAAACTTTTTGGTTCACAGGTAATTAAAACCGAGTAAAATAAATGATTTAAAAGCTACAAAGGCCGCAAGGTTTGATTCCATGCAGTTTTTTTAGTCCAAGATTGCTCAGTGTGAAATGCTAACTGCAAAAAATAGGCAAATGTTTGTTCAATTAAACAGTTCATTCAATCAATCAATCATTCATTCATTTTTCATAAATGGCGGATCTCAAAATTTTCTAACAAAAGCCATCTGATATTTTACGAATTATATAGTTTCAAGTGAATCCAATAAGATGGAGATTACCCGTACTACATTGGGAATAGCAGCCGGCCTTGCTGGAACTTTGTTCCTTGGATATTGTGTGTACTTTGACAAACAACGTCGCAAAGACCCTCTGTTCAAGAAGAAGTTGAGAGACCGTAAGAATTATATTGATTTACTCGAAAACATGTTATCGGTATTATTAACACCATATCAATACACTAAATACATTATTTTTTATATGATTTGTATCATTCGCATGTAATAATAACCTAAAAATCTTCATCCATATACCATAGCTAACCGCTTTTACTTTCCTTGTATACGTATTTACCGCTTCAGTAAGCAAGTAAATGAGCGAAACTGCTGTCTAACAGAAAGCTCCGCCTCAATTCCATTGTAACACTGAGCTACTGTTAATCATAAATTGTGTAACAAACATTGCCATTGGGCGCTTGTGCCAGACATGCTGTCGTAACTGCATACTTGTTTGAGTACAGAAATAAATAACCCTGTAATACTGTATGATCGATGTGTACTCCACAAAGAAAACAAACAGAAGAAAATAGCATAGAGACTGATGTCATTTCAATTTTCATTACTCAATGCATTCAAGAGACACATAATCCAGTGTAACTGTACGGATGAATAAATAATGAAGATTATGTAGTCTACCTCATACATTTTTAAGCATTTTTGATACACAAGACTCAAATCAAGTAACTCACTTTTAATACAATTGCCTATTGTGTACCATGAATTATTATGTTACTTAAACTGAGGATACCTCCTGGGCTTCTTTGTTGCATAATCCAAAAACAGATAAAATGTATCGAAAACCGAGAAAATATCCCGATAATTCAACCTTAAAACTAATCTGTTAGTATAGCAAATTTTTGCCATAACATACTAAATAAAACCGGCCAAGTGCGAGTCGGACTCACGCATGGAGGGTTCCGTACCATTATTAAACGGCTAAAAAATCATGTCTGTTGCATGGGAACCCCACTTAATTATTTGTTTTATTTAATTTAATTATTTGCCTATTTTTAACGTGAATATATAACTAAATATTCTGTGAATATTGCCTACCTGTTGTCGTTATCAATATCGAGCAAAAATTAGCAAATAAATCACGTTTGTTGTATGGGAGCCCTCCTCAAATAATGATTTTATTCTGTTTTTAGTATTTGGGTGTTTCTACGTTAAGAGGTCTTCGGCTGTATGAGATGGTGGCATAACAAAATTTGCTAATTTTAATTTAATAATAGTATATTTAAATTTGTCTAGCTACTTATGAATTACTTTTAAAAGGGCCAGTTATTTAATCGTTATTGTCTTGTTTTAGAAGGTACCAGGGGAGATATCTTGTACAGGGGAGGGACATGGTGTATAGGGTAGGGTACAATTTGAACAGGGGAGGGAAAGGTATATCTGGTATATATCATTACTTTTCGTCCTTTTAATTGTATCCGAAAGAACCTCACCGAGCAGTAGTTTTTTCTTTATTGATTCTTTGGCGCTCGGAGTTTCTATCAGCTGGTTCACTTTGGTGTTAGGTGTTGGTTCTTAAGACTGTGATTCAACCTTTCTTGTCTTGATCTTTGTTGACGTTTTTTGTAACTGTAGATTTAAGTTTAGCTATTTGATCGGCTTGTTTTATATAAGTAAATTTCTGGCCTTTTTTGCTCGAATCGATCTTTGTTTAGCTGCTTCTGTTCGCTTGTCAATATTTTCATTGAAAGGGATAAGTTCAGGGCGGGGTGCTTCATCATCCAAACTAGGAGGAGTTATAGGAGCATTACTTGAATTCTTAAGTGCTAAGCGACGTCTACGTTTTGCCGCTTTTTCTCTCCACAACTATCAGGCTTTTCGTTGTTCCTAGGGGTCATTTTGATTACAGTTTTGATTGTACCTTATCTTTCTGTGGGGCGTATTTTTCGGGATCATTTTTTATGCAATCTTTCAGATTCACACTTTCTTTCTAAACGTTCTACACGAGACAATTTTATTCGAGCTGCCATGATTTATAACAAAAATATTAAAATAATATCGCAAAACTGAAAATGCTAAATGTCCTGCTATCTTTTCAATCCTTCAATAACAAGCTTAAAAGAAAACTAAGTATCAAAAACTTATAACATACTGTCATTACAGGCACAAAAACAGTATTAAACCTTGTGATTGTTTGAAATATCTATTGTAATCTTAACACAAATTTAAAAATGAATAAGTACGCTATCTCATTACGGTGCTAGCTGTTGAAGCCAACTACATATTTCTTAGCTCACAAATTGTATCTCCCCTGTACCCTTGGTATCTACCCTGGCATCGTTATAGGCAGGGGAGAGATTTTTTCAACTTAACATGGAGTTTACCTTTAAAGTATTTATCGTTTAGAAATCACACGCAAACATGTAAATTTAGGCATATAGTTACAATTAACTACTAAACGATGAACTCAATCAAAAATAAGCTTACCAGTGTAGAGACTTCGTTCGCTGTTCTCATTCGCACGAAACTAACTGCGTGGTCAAAATAGCCGCCAATCAAAACGCGCGGACTGCTCGCGTGATGCTTACTGCTAACTTCACGCGCAGGTTTGCGTTACCAGCTACAAATTATTTTTCCTAATAATGAAGAAATAAAGAAACCAGGGGAGGAGACTTAAAATACGCGAGACAAAATGTCTTGAATTTTTTTAATGAAAAAGTTTATGTATTCGAATTCTAAAACAATGGATTAACATTAATTAGTTATTCTAGTGTATAGATTCATAATACAAACCAATTTTATTTTATTGAGAAGTACTTAAAAGTGACTGATTTATTGAAAATACTGTAAAGGGACAGACCAGGGAAGAGACATTTTTCTAGGTTTCAGTGCAATTGTAACAAAACTAAGCAAATTAAATGGATGAAATTTAGTGCCATAAAAGGAGACAATGAGTTTTAATTAAATATGTTTGCTGGTTTACATTTTTCGAAATATACCTGTTTTTTTCATGTAATACGTCGATGCGAACTCTTAACGTAGAAACACCCATTTGTTGTTATAGCGGCAACAGAAATACATCATCTGTGAAAATTTCAACTGTCTAACTATCACGGTTCATAAGATACAGCCTGGTGACAGACGGACAGACAGACAGCGGAGTCAGTAATAGGGTCCCGTTTTACCCTTTGGGTACGGAAACCTAAAAAAAGCGTAACTGAGTCCAGCCCTTTCTATAATTCATGACATACAAAAAGCAGGGACTAATAATAAACAACTGGAAATCTATGAAAAGCATTACTTACCTACCTACCTTTGTTCCTCCCCTACACAAATGCTGAATAAAGTAAACTAATACTTTACCTGGCCGCGTGGGTCTCTTACAGAAAACTTACATGAAGCGTACAAACCATTTAATTTTGTAATATCTGTATAATTTTACCCATGTTTTGGCAAATAAATAAATCTTATCTTATCTTTATCTACAACTTCTTCAGCACCAATTACAACTGCGATAGATTAATTTGTATTCCTCGACACCACCAGTGATGAAATGGAAAGTCTCATAATATATTTAAATAAAACTGTGTGTTAGCAAGTGATGGTGTCTTAATCATGTTTATATAAAAATACATTATTCCAGTGCTCACCCACATATTCAACATATTGCTTAAAATAGATATTTACCTTAAAGTTTTAAATAATCCCTCTTACATTATTCATATAGGTGTGAATGGTTACACCTATATGACTTAATGTGCACAATATAGAACACAAGTAATAACAGACCTAAAAATTACCTCCAAAAATCAATTTGGGTTTCGCCGACATAAGTAATACATCTGATGCTGTTCTAGAATTAACAGATTAGATTTCTTTGAAGTTGAATATGGATACAAATGCCTGACCATATTTTTAGACCTAACTAAGGCTTTTGATAGTTTCCATCCCCAAACTCCTTAACAAATTAGAGGCAATGGGCATTCTAGGCACCCAGCTCCAACTATTGGAAGACTACCATAGGACACTTCTCGTCACAACCAGTTCCGGCGTCCCTCAGGGCAGTATCCTCGGCCTTACTCTATTTCTTGGTTATACCAACGAACGAAGTCCTAACTTTCGCCGATGAGACTGCCCTACTGTTCTATGGAAAACTTATAGTTTAGACCTACCTATAGCTTTTGAGTTGCCCAAATAGGTTTCAATATAGTGTCCAAGTGGCTATACCAAAACATACACTTAACAGCGACAAAATTAAGTACATAGCTTTCTGCTTACGCATTTTTTTTTATTATTATAAATTATAGGCTAGCGTTTGACAACGTCGTCACCCGTCCACTATCAAACAAATTTAACCCGACAAGGATCGCGCCAATATATTTTTGTATGATTGTGAGGCCTGAGCAAGCAACGGTATATTGCGCATTTTGCCAGTGCAACCTATTACATAAGTTCTTGGGGTGGTCAAATTTATCTTTCCTTTAAATTGTGTCATTTATATATTCTATACTGACGACTTGATAAAGGTTGCTGGGAGCCGTTGGGTGCAGGTCGCAATAGATCGGGTGCTCTGGAAATCTATGAGGCTTGTGTTCAGCAGTGGGCGTCCCATGTATTATGTCCAGTCAAACTTATATACAACTACTTACCCTCTACTTAGTCAACCTTATTATTTTTGACAAGAAGATTTTATAAATAATAATAAATAAATATTGCTGTACATTTTACACAGCGCTATCTAGCCCTAAACTAAGCAGAGCTTGTACTATGGGAACCAGATAACTGATAGAATACATATATATATATTTTTGTTTGTAAATACAGACCCGGAACAAATATCTGTAGATCATACAAACATTTGTTAAGAGGTGGGAATCGAACCCGCTACCTCCTGCGTCAGAGCCGGCTATTCACCCATTGTGCCACGGAGGTCGTCTCGGAGGTTTCATTAATACCGTCGTTTAGATACAACACTGTGACTGCTAAAAGATGATGTCCTAGATTTACAAGATTATTACTAGTTGACCCGCCGAACTTCGTACCGCCTTGACATGCATATGACGCGGGCTGCCAACGTACGTCGCCGGTAGATTGGTCAATCGGCCATCATTAGCTGCGTCTATGTATGACAAAATGAAATTTCTTCATAATTTCTTTTTGCGTGAATTTTTCCGATATTTTAATAGTTATTCTGCTATTCGGGGTGGAGACAAATCAAAGATCATCAAAATCGGTCCAGCCGTTCTTGAGTTATAAAGGTTGTAACTAACCCGACTTTGTTTTATATATATAGAAGATAGATATAGGATATATAAAGGGTGAGTTTGAATTCGTATGTTATCCAGAAAGGGGGTGATTGGGACCATGGTTGTCGTACATCATGATAAACTTTACATGCCATTACTTCAATGAAAAACTACGAATTTGGAAAAGTCGTAGAACAAAAGTTGTTGAGCTACGGGAGTAGTTTTACCCCCTTCCGGGATAACATACGAATTCAAACTCAGCCTGTATAGATTTAAATAATTTTTTTTAATCTATTTTTCAGGGAACTTGCGTCGTTCTTTAAATGTTATTAAATTAAATAGATAATTTAGTTTATAAATTTAATTTAATTATAATTTTAATTATATTATAAACTAGCTGATACCCGCGACTTCGTCTGCGCAGGATTAGTAAGTACTTCGAGTATCAAAATCAATATGAACGTGTAAACTCTACAGTTTTTGCAGCGTACGCCAGAATAGCTCGCAGATGGCACATTTTTTTCCGACTTGACAATTATCCTTATATTTTGGACAATTCACACACTATCTTTAAAAATTATAGCCTATGTATTATTCTAATGTATGAGCTATATTTTATTGTAAACTTTTATTAAAATCCATTATGTAGTTTTTGCGTAAAAGAGGAACAAACATCCATACATACATACAAACTTTCGTGTTTATAATATTAGTAGGATTTACTTTAATAAATAGATAATTATGATTAGATTTAAATGTAATTTGTTTCTTTTCAGGTAGACAGAACACTCAAAACAGCACATGCAGAAGCACGCTGGGCGGGCCGCTGCCCGACATGAGCGATCACGAGGCTATGCAGAGGTTCTTCCTGCAGCAGGTTAATAAATCACGCATGTTCTATCTTACCATAACAGCACATGCAGAAGCACGCTGGGCGGGCCGCTGCCCGACATGAGCGATCACGAGGCTATGCAGAGGTTCTTCCTGCAGCAGGTTAATAAATCACGCATGTTCTATCTTACCATAACAGCACATGCAGAAGCACGCTGGGCGGGCCGCTGCCTGACATGAGCGATCACGAGGCTATGCAGAGGTTCTTCCTGCAGCAGGTTAATAAATCACGCATGTTCTATCTTACCATAACAGCACATGCAGAAGCACGCTGGGTGGGCCGCTGCCCGACATGAGCGATCACGAGGCTATGCAGAGGTTCTTCCTGCAGCAGGTTAATAAATCACGCATGTTCTATCTTACCATAACAGCACATGCAGAAGCACGCTGGGCGGGCCGCTGCCCGACATGAGCGATCACGAGGCTATGCAGAGGTTCTTCCTGCAGCAGGTTAATAAATCACGCATGTTCTATCTTACCATAACAGCACATGCAGAAGCACGCTGGGCGGGCCGCTGCCCGACATGAGCGATCACGAGGCTATGCAGAGGTTCTTCCTGCAGCAGGTTAATAAATCACGCATGTTCTATCTTACCATAACAGCACATGCAGAAGCACGCTGGGCGGGCTGCTGCCCGACATGAGCGATCACGAGGCTATGCAGAGGTTCTTCCTGCAGCAGGTTAATAAATCACGCATGTTCTATCTTACCATAACAGCACATGCAGAAGCACGCTGGGCGGGCCGCTGCCCGACATGAGCGATCACGAGGCTATGCAGAGGTTCTTCCTGCAGCAGGTTAATAAATCACGCATGTTCTATCTTACCATAACAGCACATGCAGAAGCACGCTGGGCGGGCCGCTGCCCGACATGAGCGATCACGAGGCTATGCAGAGGTTCTTCCTGCAGCAGGTTAATAAATCACGCATGTTCTATCTTACCATAACAGCACATGCAGAAGCACGCTGGGCGGGCTGCTGCCCGACATGAGCGATCACGAGGCTATGCAGAGGTTCTTCCTGCAGCAGGTTAATAAATCACGCATGTTCTATCTTACCATAACAGCACATGCAGAAGCACGCTGGGCGGGCCGCTGCCCGACATGAGCGATCACGAGGCTATGCAGAGGTTCTTCCTGCAGCAGGTTAATAAATCACGCATGTTCTATCTTACCATAACAGCACATGCAGAAGCACGCTGGGCGGGCCGCTGCCCGACATGAGCGATCACGAGGCTATGCAGAGGTTCTTCCTGCAGCAGGTTAATAAATCACGCATGTTCTATCTTACCATAACAGCACATGCAGAAGCACGCTGGGCGGGCCGCTGCCCGACATGAGCGATCACGAGGCTATGCAGAGGTTCTTCCTGCAGCAGGTTAATAAATCACGCATGTTCTATCTTACCATAACAGCACATGCAGAAGCACGCTGGGCGGGCCGCTGCCCGACATGAGCGATCACGAGGCTATGCAGAGGTTCTTCCTGCAGCAGGTTAATAAATCACGCATGTTCTATCTTACCATAACAGCACATGCAGAAGCACGCTGGGCGGGCCGCTGCCTGACATGAGCGATCACGAGGCTATGCAGAGGTTCTTCCTGCAGCAGGTTAATAAATCACGCATGTTCTATCTTACCATAACAGCACATGCAGAAGCACGCTGGGCGGGCCGCTGCCCGACATGAGCGATCACGAGGCTATGCAGAGGTTCTTCCTGCAGCAGGTTAATAAATCACGCATGTTCTATCTTACCATAACAGCACATGCAGAAGCACGCTGGGCGGGCCGCTGCCCGACATGAGCGATCACGAGGCTATGCAGAGGTTCTTCCTGCAGCAGGTTAATAAATCACGCATGTTCTATCTTACCATAACAGCACATGCAGAAGCACGCTGGGCGGGCCGCTGCCCGACATGAGCGATCACGAGGCTATGCAGAGGTTCTTCCTGCAGCAGGTTAATAAATCACGCATGTTCTATCTTACCATAACAGCACATGCAGAAGCACGCTGGGCGGGCCGCTGCCCGACATGAGCGATCACGAGGCTATGCAGAGGTTCTTCCTGCAGCAGGTTAATAAATCACGCATGTTCTATCTTACCATAACAGCACATGCAGAAGCACGCTGGGCGGGCCGCTGCCCGACATGAGCGATCACGAGGCTATGCAGAGGTTCTTCCTGCAGCAGGTTAATAAATCACGCATGTTCTATCTTACCATAACAGCACATGCAGAAGCACGCTGGGCGGGCTGCTGCCCGACATGAGCGATCACGAGGCTATGCAGAGGTTCTTCCTGCAGCAGGTTAATAAATCACGCATGTTCTATCTTACCATAACAGCACATGCAGAAGCACGCTGGGCGGGCTGCTGCCCGACATGAGCGATCACGAGGCTATGCAGAGGTTCTTCCTGCAGCAGGTTAATAAATCACGCATGTTCTATCTTACCATAACAGCACATGCAGAAGCACGCTGGGCGGGCCGCTGCCCGACATGAGCGATCACGAGGCTATGCAGAGGTTCTTCCTGCAGCAGGTTAATAAATCACGCATGTTCTATCTTACCATAACAGCACATGCAGAAGCACGCTGGGCGGGCTGCTGCCCGACATGAGCGATCACGAGGCTATGCAGAGGTTCTTCCTGCAGCAGGTTAATAAATCACGCATGTTCTATCTTACCATAACAGCACATGCAGAAGCACGCTGGGCGGGCCGCTGCCTGACATGAGCGATCACGAAGCTATGCAGAGGTTCTTCCTGCAGCAGGTTAATAAATCACGCATGTTCTATCTTACCATAACAGCACATGCAGAAGCACGCTGGGCGGGCCGCTGCCCGACATGAGCGATCACGAGGCTATGCAGAGGTTCTTCCTGCAGCAGGTTAATAAATCACGCATGTTCTATCTTACTATAACAGCACATGCAGAAGCACGCTGGGCGGGCTGCTGCCCGACATGAGCGATCACGAGGCTATGCAGAGGTTCTTCCTGCAGCAGGTTAATAAATCACGCATGTTCTATCTTACTATAACAGCACATGCAGAAGCACGCTGGGCGGGCTGCTGCCCGACATGAGCGATCACGAGGCTATGCAGAGGTTCTTCCTGCAGCAGGTTAATAAATCACGCATGTTCTATCTTACCATAACAGCACATGCAGAAGCACGCTGGGCGGGCTGCTGCCCGACATGAGCGATCACGAGGCTATGCAGAGGTTCTTCCTGCAGCAGGTTAATAAATCACGCATGTTCTATCTTACCATAACAGCACATGCAGAAGCACGCTGGGCGGGCCGCTGCCCGACATGAGCGATCACGAGGCTATGCAGAGGTTCTTCCTGCAGCAGGTTAATAAATCACGCATGTTCTATCTTACCATAACAGCACATGCAGAAGCACGCTGGGCGGGCTGCTGCCCGACATGAGCGATCACGAGGCTATGCAGAGGTTCTTCCTGCAGCAGGTTAATAAATCACGCATGTTCTATCTTACCATAACAGCACATGCAGAAGCACGCTGGGCGGGCTGCTGCCCGACATGAGCGATCACGAGGCTATGCAGAGGTTCTTCCTGCAGCAGGTTAATAAATCACGCATGTTCTATCTTACCATAACAGCACATGCAGAAGCACGCTGGGTGGGCCGCTGCCCGACATGAGCGATCACGAGGCTATGCAGAGGTTCTTCCTGCAGCAGGTTAATAAATCACGCATGTTCTATCTTACCATAACAGCACATGCAGAAGCACGCTGGGCGGGCCGCTGCCCGACATGAGCGATCACGAGGCTATGCAGAGGTTCTTCCTGCAGCAGGTTAATAAATCACGCATGTTCTATCTTACCATAACAGCACATGCAGAAGCACGCTGGGCGGGCTGCTGCCCGACATGAGCGATCACGAGGCTATGCAGAGGTTCTTCCTGCAGCAGGTTAATAAATCACGCATGTTCTATCTTACCATAACAGCACATGCAGAAGCACGCTGGGCGGGCTGCTGCCCGACATGAGCGATCACGAGGCTATGCAGAGGTTCTTCCTGCAGCAGGTTAATAAATCACGCATGTTCTATCTTACCATAACAGCACATGCAGAAGCACGCTGGGCGGGCCGCTGCCCGACATGAGCGATCACGAGGCTATGCAGGGGTTCTTCCTGCAGCAGGTTAATAAATCACGCATGTTCTATCTTACCATAACAGCACATGCAGAAGCACGCTGGGCGGGCTGCTGCCCGACATGAGCGATCACGAGGCTATGCAGAGGTTCTTCCTGCAGCAGGTTAATAAATCACGCATGTTCTATCTTACCATAACAGCACATGCAGAAGCACGCTGGGCGGGCTGCTGCCCGACATGAGCGATCACGAGGCTATGCAGAGGTTCTTCCTGCAGCAGGTTAATAAATCACGCATGTTCTATCTTACCATAACAGCACATGCAGAAGCACGCTGGGCGGGCTGCTGCCCGACATGAGCGATCACGAGGCTATGCAGAGGTTCTTCCTGCAGCAGGTTAATAAATCACGCATGTTCTATCTTACCATAACAGCACATGCAGAAGCACGCTGGGCGGGCCGCTGCCCGACATGAGCGATCACGAGGCTATGCAGAGGTTCTTCCTGCAGCAGGTTAATAAATCACGCATGTTCTATCTTACCATAACAGCACATGCAGAAGCACGCTGGGCGGGCTGCTGCCCGACATGAGCGATCACGAGGCTATGCAGAGGTTCTTCCTGCAGCAGGTTAATAAATCACGCATGTTCTATCTTACCATAACAGCACATGCAGAAGCACGCTGGGCGGGCCGCTGCCCGACATGAGCGATCACGAGGCTATGCAGGGGTTCTTCCTGCAGCAGGTTAATAAATCACGCATGTTCTATCTTACCATAACAGCACATGCAGAAGCACGCTGGGCGGGCCGCTGCCCGACATGAGCGATCACGAGGCTATGCAGGGGTTCTTCCTGCAGCAGGTTAATAAATCACGCATGTTCTATCTTACCATAACAGCACATGCAGAAGCACGCTGGGCGGGCCGCTGCCCGACATGAGCGATCACGAGGCTATGCAGAGGTTCTTCCTGCAGCAGGTTAATAAATCACGCATGTTCTATCTTACCATAACAGCACATGCAGAAGCACGCTGGGCGGGCCGCTGCCCGACATGAGCGATCACGAGGCTATGCAGAGGTTCTTCCTGCAGCAGGTTAATAAATCACGCATGTTCTATCTTACCATAACAGCACATGCAGAAGCACGCTGGGCGGGCCGCTGCCTGACATGAGCGATCACGAGGCTATGCAGAGGTTCTTCCTGCAGCAGGTTAATAAATCACGCATGTTCTATCTTACCATAACAGCACATGCAGAAGCACGCTGGGCGGGCCGCTGCCCGACATGAGCGATCACGAGGCTATGCAGAGGTTCTTCCTGCAGCAGGTTAATAAATCACGCATGTTCTATCTTACCATAACAGCACATGCAGAAGCACGCTGGGCGGGCCGCTGCCTGACATGAGCGATCACGAGGCTATGCAGGGGTTCTTCCTGCAGCAGGTTAATAAATCACGCATGTTCTATCTTACCATAACAGCACATGCAGAAGCACGCTGGGCGGGCCGCTGCCCGACATGAGCGATCACGAGGCTATGCAGAGGTTCTTCCTGCAGCAGGTTAATAAATCACGCATGTTCTATCTTACCATAACAGCACATGCAGAAGCACGCTGGGCGGGCCGCTGCCTGACATGAGCGATCACGAGGCTATGCAGAGGTTCTTCCTGCAGCAGGTTAATAAATCACGCATGTTCTATCTTACCATAACAGCACATGCAGAAGCACGCTGGGCGGGCCGCTGCCCGACATGAGCGATCACGAGGCTATGCAGAGGTTCTTCCTGCAGCAGGTTAATAAATCACGCATGTTCTATCTTACCATAACAGCACATGCAGAAGCACGCTGGGCGGGCCGCTGCCCGACATGAGCGATCACGAGGCTATGCAGAGGTTCTTCCTGCAGCAGGTTAATAAATCACGCATGTTCTATCTTACTATAACAGCACATGCAGAAGCACGCTGGGCGGGCCGCTGCCCGACATGAGCGATCACGAGGCTATGCAGAGGTTCTTCCTGCAGCAGGTTAATAAATCACGCATGTTCTATCTTACCATAACAGCACATGCAGAAGCACGCTGGGCGGGCCGCTGCCTGACATGAGCGATCACGAGGCTATGCAGAGGTTCTTCCTGCAGCAGGTTAATAAATCACGCATGTTCTATCTTACCATAACAGCACATGCAGAAGCACGCTGGGCGGGCCGCTGCCCGACATGAGCGATCACGAGGCTATGCAGAGGTTCTTCCTGCAGCAGGTTAATAAATCACGCATGTTCTATCTTACCATAACAGCACATGCAGAAGCACGCTGGGCGGGCCGCTGCCTGACATGAGCGATCACGAGGCTATGCAGAGGTTCTTCCTGCAGCAGGTTAATAAATCACGCATGTTCTATCTTACCATAACAGCACATGCAGAAGCACGCTGGGCGGGCTGCTGCCCGACATGAGCGATCACGAGGCTATGCAGAGGTTCTTCCTGCAGCAGGTTAATAAATCACGCATGTTCTATCTTACCATAACAGCACATGCAGAAGCACGCTGGGCGGGCTGCTGCCCGACATGAGCGATCACGAGGCTATGCAGAGGTTCTTCCTGCAGCAGGTTAATAAATCACGCATGTTCTATCTTACCATAACAGCACATGCAGAAGCACGCTGGGCGGGCCGCTGCCCGACATGAGCGATCACGAGGCTATGCAGAGGTTCTTCCTGCAGCAGGTTAATAAATCACGCATGTTCTATCTTACCATAACGGGTTGCTCGTAATTGTGAGTAAATATTGAGTTCTTCAATTGTTAGAGTACCTTCTCCTCATCCATACTAACTGATCGAGCGAAGCGAGATTTCCAAATCAACTTGGACAAATCGGCGTTGTATGTATGTATGTGAGTTTGTTTGTCCGATGATGACTTTCGAAGCGTTGATCCGATCATCGTGAAATTTGATACATAGGTAGGTAGTGATGGCACAATTTTGGTGTGACTAAATGAGCTAAAAATGTTGGAGGGTTGTTGAGATATTGGGGGTCAAGAGGGGGAAAAAAATGAAAATGAGATTATTAGGCCAAGTGGGACGTCAAATGAAAGGTCTTCATTAGTACATTTTGGCTCCGTTTTTATTTTTAGTAAAGTCCTTGTAGTTTTTGAGTTATTAGTCATAATAAAAACTGAACTTTGACGAAATTCACAGGGTACACCAGTGACCCCACAGTGCTGTAATTTAGTATGAGTGTAGCATAAGTGACATAAATATAGGCAAGTTTGAAATCCGGAATAACTGCAATTTGTACCCCAAAAAAGAGTGACCAGTTTACATGAACTCCCGTTACCTGTAATTTGAATGATACTGTAGGTCAAGTAGATTGGTTATTTCGTGGCACTATTTTGTTAGTTAAAGATTACGAATAATATTATATTTTCGTTTTATGGGAGACTCATGAGACCGACCGAGTTCGGGGCAAACCACCAATATTATAAATTCGAAAGTAACTCTGTCACGTTTTTACATTTTTACTACTATACGGCTGGACCGATTTCGATGAAATTTGGTATACAGATAGATTTTAACCAGGATTGGGACATAGGCTACTTTTTATCCAAATGCTTAGAAGAAGGGATAAATAAGTTTTTATTGAAAACACCGTGCGACGCCGCGGGCGGGTCAGCTAGTAGATTATAATAAGGGAACTAACAAAACGTGTTGCGCTGCGCTTTGTTTACAACAGAACAGCACATCATAGCTCAATGTTGATTAGTCCCTTATGCCTTGATATTACATAGCTCGAAAAAACTTTCTTTCTACGAACGGTTTCTATAACGGTTCTAGCGTGAAAGAAAAAGATAAAAAAACGAGTGTGCTTTTAGACCACACGGCTGATAGTAAAACTTCTTTTTCAAAATTTGAATTTATAAAATTGTTTAATTACAAAATTGTCCACACGTCTGTAGGTCGATCAGTTTATGTTCATTCTGAACAGACGCAACTCGCGCTCGCACATTAACGTTTAAAAATATACGAAACGTAACTCTCTCTTTCTATCTTCACTAACTTATATACTCCCCATGTCAATCGTGCGTAAAGAAGTTTTACTTAAAAAAATACGTTCATTTGATACTAGCTGACCAATCCGCAGCTTCGCACGCGTAGTTTTTTAATAAAAACATTACCCTCCTTTGCGCAGTTGGGTAAAAAGTAGCCTATGTTACTCAGGGTGAATGTAGCTTTCCAATGGTTAAAGTATTTTTGAAATCGGTCCAATAGTTTTTGAGTTTATTTTATTCATTACAAACATACACACAAAAATACAAATCTTTCCTCTTTATAATATTAGTATAGAAGTATAGATAGATAAGTACACACAGACCACAACGTACATGGATATTAGAAAAACATAGGTAACACACAAGAAACCATAAGTACATAGTTAGGCGAGTAGCAAGAATAGTCTTCTGAATTAGTCTTAGTGGAAAGCGCAGTGTAGGGCGGCTCTCCACTAGATGGAAAGAATACCTGATAAAGGTTGGTGGGAGCCGTTGGGTGCACAAAATCGTTCGCTCTAGAAATCTATGGGGGAGGCGTATGTTCAGCCACGGACTTCATATAACTAATAAGATGATGATATTGAGGCAGCTTGAAGTCCAAAGGTTTATTACCGACGACCTCCGCGGTGCAGTGGGCGAATAGCCGGCTGAGACGCACGAGGTAGTGGGTTCGATTCCCGCCGCGGAACAAATGTTTGCATGATCTACAGATATTTGTTCCGGGTCTGGATGTTTTTCTATATAAAGTATGTATTTACAAAAAAAAATGTATATAAGTATTATTATCAGTTATCTGGTTCCCATAGTGCAAGCTATCCTTAGTTTGGGGCTTGATAGCGAATGTCCAGCAATATTTATTATTATTGTTTATATTAAAATATGGTTTTGTATCAGATCCAATTGGGAGAAGAGCTGTTGGCAGCGGGTGACTTGGAGGCAGGCGTGGAGCACCTGGGACAGGCTGTAGCGGTCTGTGGACAGACCCAGCAGCTACTCAGCGTAAGTACTACCTTCATTAGCGACCTCTGTGGTGCAGTGGGCGAATAGCAGACTGAGGCGCAGGAGGTTGCGGGTTTGAATCCCGCCTCGGAACAAATGTTTGCATGACCTACAGACATTTGTCACTTGATATACATGTTTTTTGTTTTAATATAATTTTTCTTGTAAAAAGTATTCTATCCGTTATCTGGTTCGCATAGTACAAGCTTTGCTTAGAATGGGGCTAGATAGCGCTGTGTGAAATGTCTGGCATTATTTATTTTATAAATTAATCAACTCTTTAAGGGCTATACGGCTGGACCGATTTCGGTGAAATTTGGTATATAGATGATTATGACTGGGATTAAGACAGGCTTATTTTTACCCGACTGCGCAGAAGGGTTATGTTTTTATTGACAAGCCACGCGTGAAAATCTACCTTTCTTAAATGCGGTGCGTTTAGACAGTGTGGTTTCTATGGAACGGTAGATTTTCGACTTCAATATTAGGTTTAAATAAATAGCTGGTTCTGGATTACGGGCGGAGCCTTTCATTGAAATTTATTGAGGGATTCATCCCTGAATATTCAGCGATGCTAAACTTAGGTTTCATAAGGTTCAAGATCTTTACTCTAAGAATATGATTACTGCGATGAAATAGTAAACAAAGGCGCGGAATGCCCGGCGCTTTCCAGCCTAGTGAAGATACTACGTGTTTTGTTATGTACGACATTAAATAAAAACACGGGTAGGGCTAATGGTTCGTATTGTTGTAAAATAGATTTAAATTTATTACATTAAATTATTTTTTAATTTACAAACTACCCTAATATCAATTTCTAAAATATCAATGTAACAGTCTGTATAAAATAGGTAAACAAATCATATTTTTCATAATGTAAGAAGGTACAATTTAAACTGACTAAGCGGCATCGTCGCAAAGGCGCCGCCGATTTACGTTAAAAATTGTTTATTGGAAATGTAACATTTACTGGATAAATATTCGAGCTGCCGGTATTAAACCCACCTCTAAAATCAGTTAATACGATTCCGGATGTGTGTTTTTAATTAATGTCGTACATAACAAAACATCTTGTATATTCTCCATTAGATTTTGTTTATTCTTCTTGATTATGTTGTAACAAATATTTGAGGTAGTCGGATAAAATAAAATAAGGTTAAGTTTTTAAACACATATAATCAAAAGAGCTTGTCGGTAGAGCGAGTGGGTACTTATTTATTATTTCTTATACATGTGGCAAGATAAGTATAGGCAATATCAAAAATGACTTGGTTCAACGGTGTATCTATTTCTTAAATTAGGGCTTAAGGCTAGAGATTACAATTAAAAAAAAAGAATTAGAATTAGAGATTTACAGAATTACTTGAGCAGTAGAATACAGCAGTAACGTTTAAAATAGAGAATTGGGCGCCATCTGACGTTAGCGTCAGAAAGAAAGAATAAAATTGGAAGGGGCTCAGCCCGGATCATAGATTGGATAAGATGCACCTGGTGGTATTTTCGACGAACGTCTGGAGTCCGCCTCGGAGTGGTGGAATGGGCTTCGAGTTGCTCAGGCGTGGTCTTGGTGTCAACCGAGGCAGGAGACAGGTTGTCTAGAGAAGAAGGCTCGCGGCGGTCGATTTGTGAAAGTGTTTCAGCTACGCGGCGACTCAAAAACACCACGCTTCTCGTCGGCTCCAATAAGTGTTTTTCGGCGGGCGTCAGGTGTAAGGGTCCACGGTAAATTGGATAGCCCGTCACAGACTTCGCGAACTAGTAAAATGCTCGATTTTATCACGATCAAAAGGCGAGGAAGTATTGTCCAAACTAAATAACTTTTGTAGCTCGCAGATGAGAAGTTCTTCAGTTGAAATCAGGTGGGTGAAAAAAAAAGCACTCACGAAATTCCCCTTTTATAGCCCAAGTCAAACTGCCTACCCCATATAAATTAAAACGAAATATATCTTTCCAACGTATTCTAGAAAATATGATGTAATTTCCTTTACATCATACCATAGAGTAAAAATCTTGACACCTATCTTCCGTCAAACTAGGCAAAGACAACTTTTGCTATCCAGCATTCATCGGTTATAGACAACTGATTGAACTATTGATTTATTATTTGAGATCTTATATATTATTTTGTTTTTAAAATAAGAGAAAGATTAATTGGTTCTATAAATAAAGTTGGCATGAGCAATTAAAATTTGATTATCCATCATGAAGATACGTGCTAATATCTACAACGAGTATGCAACGCCATCTGCGGTAGGCTTGGCGAACTGCGTTGAAAGAGGCTTGTATATCGATGTTATGAAAATCGAGTGTTCGGTCAGTGAGTACGCCGCCATACCGCTAGATGTCGTGGCATATGAGTGAAAATTGATATTGTATACAAGAATTGTGCGAGTGTTTGGTGAAATGAAGTTTGTAACGTGACATAGAGAATTGTCACGTTACAATGTGTGTTCGTCAACTTCTCTGGGCCATTTCTCTCCAGGTAACTTTACTTTGTATGTATGTATGGATGTTTGTTACTCTTTCACGTCGGAACGGCTGTACCGATTTTGATGAAATTTGGTGTGTACGTAGATCATAACCTGGATTAACACATAGGCTACTTTTTATTGGCAAACCACGCGCGCGAAGCCGCGGGCGGAAACTTGTTATACAAAACTCTTATTTTTACAGGTGCTCCAGCAAACCATGCCAGCACCAATCTTCCACCTCCTGTTGAAGAAGCTGCCGGAGGTCTCTGAGCGGCTCCGTGCCTCGATGAAGGCGACCGGCAACTCTTTACAAGAGGAGGACGTTGAATAAACACGTGATGTCAACCAACGCCTAGTAGGCCTCGAGTGCTGATCAAGTGTCCAACGAGGCGTTCATAAGATTCACAAGCCGTTGTAGATGGCCTAATGTGAGTTTGCAATACAAATCGTTATAAGTCTTTTTTCAAATAGACGGGCATATATCAATAAAGTGTTCATTCAATGAATGAACACTTTATTTTATTGTACACCATAAAAAATAAAAATTACAGGCAAAAGCAAGTACACTGACGATCTCCGCGGCGCAGTGGGCGAATAGCCGGCTGAGACGCAGGAGGTTGCGGGTTCGATTCCCGTCGCGGAACAAATGTTTGCATGATCTACAAATATTTGTTCCGGGTCTGGATGTTTTTCTATGTATTATAAGTATGTATTTACAAAAAAAACGTATATAAGTATTCTATCAGTTATCTGGTTCCCATAGTACAAGCTCTGCTTAGTTTGGGGCTAGATAGCGCTGTGTGAAATGTCCAGCAATATTTATTTATTATTTATTGAGTGCAATTCATTCAATCCTTACCTTCTGGTGAGAGATGGCTATAAATTCATCAATTTCACGTCACATTTATACAAATATGAATTATCATTCCTAGCACAGATAGCTTAGAATTTATGTGACATATTTTCGATTAAGACTTGTTTAATTTTATAAATTGTCTTAGTGTCACGTACATGGTTTGTGTTGCAGACTCAGATTAGTAATTCACTGAGAAGGGTTTTAGGTGAAGGTTTCGCCCCGTTGGACGCGTTTCCACTCAGTACACTTTAATTTTCTATTAAAAACTGTTGTGGAAAGGGCTTGTAGGCCGCTTGAGTTGGCGGGTAAAGGAATGAACGGAGTGGAATGGATATGGCTATGTTAGAGCTTTGAAATTGTGATTTCATATGAGCAGAAACATTATTTTCGTGTAATGCACACATGCACAAATTTCATAAGATTTTAAGTGCATTCCAAGTTTTAATATCATTGTTTTGTTACAAATAAAAGCATAGGAAGGACTTTCCAATCGGTCCAATTCTATATATATATATAATACGTGATGTCAATTTAGTGTCACAATAATCGATAGTACGCGAACTGAACGGACATTGATTTTCGCAATTGATTACGGATTTTCAAAAATTAATATCTCGAAAACTATAGGTTTCCGCAAATCGCCACTTCGCATGTAGGCTTCCTTTATGTATAGAAAAACATGAAAACAAAATGAAAGTCCTAGCTCATAGGGCCGATTGGAAAGTTGAGCCAAAGCATATTTTTTTTTTCTAAATTTTTGTCATAGCGTATTCTTCCACTGTTGGCCTGTTGTTGTTACAAAGCCTTAAGTTTCACGTATATTTAGGATGTGCATAAAACGCGTAGATGTTAAAATTACCAAAGTACCGCTTATTCCAAATTAGAATGAATAGTGGCACATCCTAGTAAATAATGTTATTGTTAAATAATTTTAATGGCGGCGATTCTGTTGTTCTTACTGACTAACTAAAATTGTGTAAAATACGAATGTTCTTATTTTGTTTACGCTAAAGATCAAATTAGAATGACATTTAAAATGACATTTCTAAAATTAAGTAATTTTACTAAGATGGCGTGTTTGCGGGCTAGTTTTAATCAGCACCAATTTAACTGCTGACTAAAACTAGCCAAAAAACACGCCATCTTAGTAAAAAATACTTAATTATAGAATTGTCATTTTATATGTCATTCAAATTTGATCTTTAGCGTAAACAAAATAAGACCGTATTTTATACAATTTTAGTTAGTCAGTGCGAACAACAGAATCGCCACCAATGTCTATTTATCATATTAACCGCAATTGATCAGAATAAATGTTACGATATTAAAGGAAGAGTTTATGGATGTTCAATTTAGTATGAAAAATGTTTATAACTTCAAGCGAAGCGCGAAAATCATAAAGGCTGTGATATCAATCGCGCTTTGCAACAGATCCGCCAATTTTGATGATTCGCAAAGTATTCGAACACGGACAAAAATGTCGTCTTGTGCAACAGAAGGAAGGAAAGTTCAATAATATAATAATGTAGGTATTTTTTAGTTATTTAGGTTTTGTTTTATGTTCACAGCTGGGCGAGGATGCTTGTGAGTTTTGATTGAGATTTTAATGTGGAAATAAAAGTATGTACAAATATTGTTGTTTTATTTTCCAAATCATTGCAATTAAGTTGCCTATCGATATCTACCGAGGTGTAAATAAAGATAAGTTTATACTACGTGTTTTGTTATGTACGACATTAATTTGAAACACATGTGCGGAATCGTATTGACTGGTTTTAGAGGTAAGTTTGTTACCGGTAGCTTGAACTAGTGGTTTTCTAGTGGTCGATACATTTCTAATACACAATTTTAACGTAAATCGGCTGCGTTTTTGTGACGATACCGCTTATACAGTTTAACAGGTACGTACTTACATGATGAATGAGTATGATTTGTTTACCTATGGTATACAGGCTGTTTCATTAATATTAAAGGTGTTTCAAAATTTAAATGTTCTATGGTAATGAATTTGAAAACACTTATTTTACAACACAATAGGTACTGGTCATTAGTCCTACCCACAGAACATAAAAAACAATAGAACTAGCATGATGACTTTTTACTAAGAAAACCAGTGTAGCTAAACTCACACATGTAAAAACTAGCACACTTAGAAATAAAAGTTATAATTGGTTGAAAGAGAACGTTCAAAGAGGCCTAAAACCATAAAACCAATTTAACGGATGTAAAACCTTAGCTACTATGGAACATGGTTTAAAATTCAATAAAATAGTAACAAAAAATTGAAGTTTACTTCTTCTACTCGGCAAAAGATGGCGCTTTAGAAAATATTTTTATTTTAGTCTATTAATAGAAATAAGACTGATAATGCAATGGCTGTTACTTGATTAGCCACTCAACAACAGATGGCGCTGTCGTAAACGATTTTTGTTAGTCTCTAACTGCAAAGAATAAGATTGATAATGCAATGGCTGTTACTCGCACGCTCAAATAACAGCGCTACTCACTTAGTGATGTACCAATGAGCATACAAGACGAATGTATCGATATCGATTATCACCTACCTACTACGGGTAACGAAATAGGTACGTCAGGTTATATTTCGTCGTATCCAACGAATAAGGAAACAGTTGCAAAACACCAACTTTACAGGAGGCGGTTTTTTCTGATTATTTCTGAGTTTAAAACTTTTTAATGAAATTATTATTTTACCTATTTGTTTTTAATGCGTCCTATTTACCATTCCGAGTACTTTTTATTAATATGATACTGTGTTTTTTCTCACATTTGTCGCTTAGCACCTTGTTCCGTGTATTATTTTCTGGTTGGCTTGGTCCTAAGTGCCTTAGTAACCTTTTTCCACGGAGATTTTTGTTGACGACGCTAACCTAAAAGCCTTGGTGACTTTGTTCGCCCGGAATATGCGGGGTGCTGATGACAATAAAATAAATATGGACATGTGCCTAAATATTTATGTTATGTTTGGACGTGCTTCTGACTAGGTACAGCCTTAGATAAGTAGGTATAATGTAGGTATGTAAAAAAAATGTAAAAATAATACATCGGATCACCTTACATTCGTTTAAAAACAGCAAAAAACGGAACGTATCGTTCCAGTGCTGCCACTTCTCTTTGGAACCAACATTATTAAGTTTACAGAATTTTTTGATTTTACTTTAAGAGTACATCTAAGTATTAGATTAAAGGGTTGACTATTTAATTATGCTCTTGTTGCCTGGGTCGAAGATGATGAGCCTGGATTTACTCTCTAGATGTTAAAAGTCTCATGTAAAATCAAGAAACTTTATTCTCCTTTAAATTGTTACATAACCCAACAAAAAATACAAATTTAACATGCAACTCTAATTGGTAGATTTAAAAATAGTCAATATAATTTATAGAACCTATTCTTTTTAACTAAATTACCACAATTATTTGACCCTAATCAGTCAATATTGTTTTTCTTCTGCGGTACTTTTAAATCTTGAACCGACTTTTGTACATTCTTTGCGGTTTTGATCTGTTCTGAGAGATCCTTTCCGAACAAATATTCTTGAGGTTTGGTTTGTAATAACGATTCCTTTATATCCTTGTTGATACAGAAAAGAATCAATGACTTTCGGCCCTTGGAATTGTGATAGAAGATATCACAAAAGAGCCGAGATGCCTGGTTAACCTTTTTTTAAATTTCTTTATGATCAATATCTTTATTTATTTATGGTACTATTTATACAGCCTTGCAAGGCATAACTAACGCATGACAAGACAGTTGAAATCAGTCTCTGTCGGTTTTCAATAATCTGGCCCCTTTTCTTGGAAGATTCTGGTAATGCCGCTTTCACCTTCTGGTTCAATTTTGGTGCAACTCTTTGCAATTTTCAAAAGAAAAGTTGTTTTTTGTTATTTCCTCTTTCTCCTCTTTTTTCAGGCTATTATTAATAATCTAAATCCACCTGTTTCATATTTTTTAGTGCAACATTGCACCTTTCTGTTCCGTCTGAACTTCTCCTAATATTTCTAATATACTTTCATCTAGCATTGTATCATCATCAGATTTCTCATTGATTAATTCAATTTGTTCTGGAGGAAATTCTAATGAAAGCATTTCATCATCATGGTCCATCAGGTGAGAGAGAGAGAGAAAATTTTGATCAACATCAACACTTTCTGTAAGAACAGAATACTTTCAGTAGGTATTGTCATGTGAGAAGAGGATCACAACACAGTTAGTCACAAGAAAAAATACAGGTTAGCTCATGTACTGGATTGGACATGTTCGCCTCAGCAAGGCGATTAAAGAACTTTTGGTGCAGAATCCCACAGATTTGCCGATAAAAGTGTTTGTTTGGTCATACTCACCCCGTACGGGTGGCCCTTGACCATTGCTTGTAAAAAAGGTATAAGTTCATAGAAATACAAACGCAAGAACTTTTGGCACAAAACCCCGCAGGTTTGCCATTAAAAGTCTTGATTGATCACGTTCGTCCCCGTAGGACGCCTCCAGATCGTTTGTAGTGTACCGGTAGATGCTTGGAATGGGATCCTTACCCCCAATAACACACACAAATAAGAAAATTCTCTTTATGAAAATCTATAATTATGGCGTCGTTTGTAACGATTTACCTTCATCCGAATATGGAAGCTTTGGTATTTCGTTTTTACTAATTTCTTGATCTTTCTGAGTAGATGCTCCTTATCTACTCAGTGTGATCATTTTATTGTATTTATTTTCACAATGTATCACTATGAAACCGAAAAATATAACTATTTAATATTTTTGTACGAAATGACGTCGCGAGTACAAAATAAACGAGTGTGCTTTAGACCACACGACTGAAGTAAAACTTCTTTTTCAAAATATTAATGATTATAATTGTTCAAGAACGAAATGAAATATATATATATCATGCACTGGCTATGAGAGGAAGAGAGAAAGAAAATAATGTGCGCGCGCACCTCTCTCTCTCTTGCTCCTACAATAATATACGAAACGTAACTCTCTCTCTATCTATCTTCACTAACTTATATCTCCCTCTCAACTTTTGTTCGCACCTTTTGTAACGCATTCACCAGCTTCCTCCCCAAGTCAAGCGTGCGTAAAGAAGTTTTACTTCAAAACCAAATGGTTCCAGAGAGTAGTGGCAGCACTGGGACGATACGTTCCGGTTTTTGCTGTTTTAAAACGACTGTAAGGTGATATTGAGGACAATAAATCGGACTACAGAGTAAATCCAAGCTCATCATCTTCGGACCAGGCAACAAAATTATAATGTCGCTGCCCGCTGTCTATCTGTCTGTGAGTACGCTTAGATCTTTTTTACTTGCTACGTAACGGATTGTAATGCGATTTTCATCAATGGATAGAGTGATTCAAGGGGAAGATTTTTATATAGGTTGTATTGAAACCTGTACGAAGCCAGGGCGGGTCACCTAGTTAATAACATAGACGTACCTACAAACAGACATAGGTAGGTACCTAACATGAAAATTGGGATAAGTAGGTCCTTACATCTTACTTTCTGTCTGTAAATAAACAAATGGTGTATTTACGAATTCACAATAGGTACGCAGCACACACATGTCTGCACTCCATGGTAATCTTGGACGAATAAAGCGCCAGTTGCGTTTATCACCCGCGCTCCGGCCCACGCGCTCGATTTCGCCCGTGGAACACTGCTACCAGAGCGTTTGTAACCGTATTCGTCGGGCAAAAGTCAGCAATGTAATTGTGACCGAATTTTAAAACTTTAATATTTTATTGATTTAAATTTATTTTTGAACTTTTTTCGAACTGATCAGATGTAAATGATAGTGAAGATTCCAAAAATGCAATAAAAATAAAAGGTGCCAATGGGGTCTATTTCCTTATTCGTTGGATACGACGATTTGTGGTGTTCGAAATAAAAAGCTTTTCTTTTCTTTCTTTCTTAACATAATCACAGGTATCCAACTCATAAATACTTACTTAAAAAAATATTACATACTGGAATATTATATACTGAATTATTATTTGAGGGGCACACTAAAAGTTTCCGGAATCAATAAATAATACTAATAATGGTCAAAAATGAATTTATTTTTTCTCAAAATATTCTCCCTTTGCGCCAATGCACTTTTACATAAGATTGACAAATTTTGAAAACATTTGTGCCACTCCTCCGGTGGTGACGTCAGATACATGTTATTCATACTCTTCGAGAGCCTCTTCTGGTGATGAAAACCGTTGATCGGGTAATTGGTTCTTAATTTTTGGGAACAGAAAAAAGTCACACGGTGCCAGGTCATGACTCTGTATGCTGGATGACTCATAAGTTGTACGTTTTTTTATGTCTTGCGCCTTGGGGAAACTGAAAACAGAAGTTATTATATTATTTCACACCATAGGTCTAAAATACATTCAGAAAATCATCAATTAAACAACAAGGAATTAACGGCTTAAAACCTATACACCTTTTAATAGGGGGTAACTAATTAAAGCTATCGATAACACATTCATCAGTATATTGGGGTCACATCCCTAATTGAGTAGCTTCAGTTGAGGTTTAAGAGAAACGCGACCTTAAGGAGTATGATTCACAGTCTATTTTGTTTGACGATTTTGCATTTTAAACAAAACTAACAAAAAACAATAAAATAATACTTACCGCCCTAAGTCTTCATTTAACACCCTCTTCACCGTGGTTCTGCTTAACCCCATCTGAAGGGCCAACAGTTTCTGCTTACGTTTGGGATTTCTTTGAATTCGCGCCTTCACAGCTTTTATCACTGCTGGAGTCCTAACAGACCGAGGGCGACCACTTCTTGACCTGTCATCTACACTAGTCTTCATTGTATCGTTTGATGGTGCGATAAACGAATCTTTTTGTTATATTAAAATTTTTCAGTATGTCACAAATTTGAATTGGTGCGTAACCGCAACGATGCAACGCAATAACTGCAACACGGTCTCCTTTAAGCGTCCACTCCATATTTAAAAATGAGTAAAATTCTAAAAAGTATACATTTTTATTTTCATGAACAATTCGAATTCTACAAACTTTTTTGTGGCCAGTATTCTAAAAGAAAAGTTTTTACTGTGTGACAATACTTATGACCTGACTAGGTATATATATATTATAGGCCTGCGTTTGAGCACGATCTCGCCTGATGGTAAGCGATGATGCAGTCTACGATGGTACACGCTTGCCTAGAACAAACCTATTCACTCGCGACTTAAAGATACCCAGGTTGTAGCTATCAGGAAACACACTCTGGCAAGGCGTTCCACTCTGGCGGTGCGCATAATAAAGGTCGAAGAGAACCGCTTTGTGTGAATGGGAGGTATTTCCACCTTATAGCGGTATCATATAGCTTATATTTATTCCGAAGTTTAAAAATAGTTAGTGATAGATAACTAATGGTGCTCCCACAAAACACAGTTAAATAACTTGTATAACATTTTATATTCCCATACATATAGTACAGACAAATGTTACAAAATGTTATCGTGTCTAGTTAAAACTAAACGTTAAGCGTAAAAAAAAAACTAAAAGTTAGGTAGGAATACTAGTGGATCGCCCCGAACTGAGATCTCGCGAGTCTACCTTAAAAGCAAAAAAAATATTATTTTTAACCTTTGACTATCAAAATAGTGCCACAAAATGCATAACCTAGTTTCTCGAACAAACTAACATACATACCACGCCGATTTGCCCAAGTTCATTTAGAGGTCTCGCTTTGCTCGATCAATTACGTAAAAGTAAGGTATAAGGTGTATGAACATAGATATACCGACGTCTTTTTGATTTTGTTTTGTCCTGTCCATCCAAACGTTGTTTAGAAGAGATCGCTTTTAGCGATAAGTCCGCCCATTGTACTTACCTTTATTGTTGTATGTTTAATTCATTAAAAATAATGTTTGGTGCACAATAAAGAGTATTCTATTCTATTATATCTTATGGTAATATAACTGCTGTGTAGAAGCATAAAGTAAAAAAAGGCAGTATATTCCCAGCTCACCATTTATTTGTCAATTAAAAACAACGAAACATATATATATAAAATTGGTAAACACCATAATAATTGCATTGTTTATCAGATTAAATATAACAGTATGGCCCCATAACAAAAATAATATATTTATACACTTCTATAACCATTACATAATAAACAATTATTTTTATCTATCAATTAAGTAATTATTAAAAACATTCTTCTACCGAAACCAGTTACGGAAATCGGTTGCGTACACGGCCGAAAAGTTAATTCCTATCTACACCATGGAACTTCAGTTACTTTAAATATTCCATGTTACGATTTCAGATTTAGTATGAAATAGAGCGAACCATTCCAATTGAAACATCAGTTGTTATAAACCAACCACTTTTTTAATACATTTCAGTCGTACTACATGCATCTGAAGTGGTAGTTGCAACAGTAACATTTCAAATGCATTGTGAAAGGCAGTGAAATTAGCCCAGTTTAAAAAATAGTAGGTAGGTATATCTATTTAGGGAAAATCACCAACTAATAGTACCATTGGGCAGTTCATAAGTATTCTATTTGTTGAACAATGTTCACTTGCCAGGCTACAACTACGCAAGTTTCTTACAAACAATAATTTCACACACCTATGTAATTTCCATACTAATAATTAACTAACATATTTTATTAGAGAAGCTAGCCTGGCAGGTGATTTATAAGATACAGAATGGGTCGCAGTTTTTGTTTATTCCATTATGACCCCACTCTCTTGCTCCCAGTGGGAGTCCCAGGGAGCATAGAAAATATCAGAGTGCATTATACCCTTGTGAGTGTTAATTTTTTTGTTATTACTCTTATTTTTAGAGGTAATGTTATTAATTTTATTCACTGTACGTTTAACATTATAATCATATCTTTAAGTTCTTATGTAAGTGAATATGTATATGTTCTTGAGACTGAAGTTTCTAAAACTAGATTTTGTTATACAATACACTGACAATATTAAATTGGTAGGTATATGTACAAAAATGGTAAATATTATTTAATCAAATACAAATATATTGATTGCGTAATATTTACAATTACAGTAGGGTGGGTACAAGGTGTTTAGTACCTATTAGTGTATACAGTACAAGTGCAGCCATATTCAGCGTTTTCCGCATGCAATGTCGAGCTTAATTGTAGGTACCATTTTGATTGTAATAATAGTACTACTATATTTTATGCCGAGTGAGTTAATTACAAAGAGTGCAATTAATAGAAAAGTAATAAAATCAAATAAAATGGCATGTACATGCTTCAATCTTACAAAAAATTACACAGATACTGGAAATGTCAAAAAATCAATATGTAGTTTGCAATATTACAGAGATCATAATGGAATAAAACCGGAGGTACTTTTTGATCCCTCAAATAGGAGGAGCATAATGAAATAAAGTTTTCCCCCATAATGGGCATAGGCTCTCACGGGGAGCAAGAGAGTGGGATTATAATGGAATAAGCCGCAGAGAAATTTTCTCTTCAAAAATAAAAAAAAAAATATTTCTTAGCGTATTCAATGCAATAAGCGTTTTCTATTCTATGTTAATATACGACCTGCGTGGCGCAGTGGGCGTATAGCCGGCTGAGACGCAGGAGGTAGCGGGCTCGATTCCCGCCGCGGAACAAATGTTTGCATGATCCACGGTTATTTGTTCAGCGTCTGGGTGTTTTCTATATATTATAAGTATGTATTTACGAAAAAAAATTATATAAGTATTCAATCAGTTATCTGGTTCTCATAGCACAAGCTCTGCATAGTTTGTGGCTACATAGCGCTGTGCGAAATGTCCAGCAATACTTATATTTGTACAAAAAATATTATGTTAGATAACTGTATTATATACTGTGTTAATAAATAAACAAAAATGACCAGGAACAGCTACCATGTAATTTTCAACATAGCCGGGATCATAATGGAATATAACCGGAGATAATTTTAGATACCTCAAATAGGAGTATAGCACTTTAAAGTTCAATGCTCTGGCAGCAATAGAGTGGTATTATAATGGATTAAGCGGAATAATGACGGTCTTGAAAATTGCTCCGTACAAAATAACTCAGATTAATTTATTAATTAAAATAAGATTAATAACAACATGTACAATGTCAACAACCTTTTTCAACAAAAAAGTAAACCAACAATCAAGTTTTCACAGTAGAGTTTCTGTTATAATCTTGGGATATTTTCATCACATCTAGAGAGTTATCTGGTTCCCATAGTACAAGCTCTGCTTAGTTTGGGACTAGATAGCGCGGTGTGAAATGTCCAACAATACTTATATTTATACACAAAATATTATGTTAGGTAACTTTAATAAGTATTGTGTTAATAAATAAAAAAAAAGGTCAAGGAATAGCTACTATGTAGTTTGCAACTAACCGGGATCATAATGGAATATAATCGGATGCTCTGGCACCAAGAGAGTGGTATTATAATGGAATAAGCCGATAAATGTCGGTCTTGAAAACCGCTCCCTACAAAATAACTCAGATTAATTTATTTATTAAAATAAGAATAATAACATTTACAATGTCAACAACCTTTTGAAACAAAAGAGTAAACCAACAATCAAGTTTTCACAATAGAGTTTCTGATATAATCTTGGGATATTTTCATCACATCTAGAGCGCCTTTAGCTATCAAATCTTCCGCCAATTCCTTTCCCAGATTATCACATTTAATTATCACTTCTATAGGCATATTACGATTAGCAGTTAAACCGCAGAAAATGCGACAATCGTGTTTAGAGAGAGTCATTTCTTCTGAGCTTCGTGTATCCTCACAACTTAAATGTTCAGTCTTTTCTGTTATTCTGTTATTAAGTACTTCGATAGGATTTAGTATTTCGTTGTTGGTTTTAATTTTTTTCGTGTCGTTTTCTTCGTCCGGGCTGAGTTTGTGTTTAGTTGTCGTTTTGATTTGTGCAAAGGTTTGGTGTAGAGTTTGCTTGAGGGTAGTTGTTCCGTCGAGGCTCCAGACAGCGCCAGTTATGGAAAGTTTAAAGGTCGAGTCCAGTTGATTTAGTTTCGTTGATACGCCGACAGGGGCGCTGCAGCCTCCACCTTTAATATTTTAAGAAGATAAAAGGTTTTTGTTAAGGTTTGGTATTGGTAGGTACATAGAACTAATTTGGAAGACATAGCTTTTAGCGATAAGGCCGCCTGTTTTACCTACGTTATAAAATTTATTTGTTGTGTTAGTTTTTTTTAATCGCGTCACATACGATTAAGATGCTATAATATTTTATGTTAAGACTAGCTGTTGCCCGCGAATTCGTACGCGTTATACTACTCAATGTGTAGTAAACCTACAAATAAAGCTAAACTCGCTGTTGCAACTTGACTTAACACCCCATTTTTATCCCAAGCGATCTGATATATGGGATAAAAAGTAGCCATGAATAAACAAATATCCAAACTCTCACATTTATAATATTAGTGTGATGATCGAGATCAAGACACATGCTACTTTTTACCCGACTGCGCACAGTTAATATTTTATTGTCAAACCACGCGTGCGAAGCCGCGAGCAGGACATATAGTAAGAACATAGAAAGTAGGTACCTACAATGTGCAGAAATATAAGCCAAAGGTGAATACATAATTAGTCTGCTTTGAAAAAGTCTCTGCTTAGTGACAAGTTGATGGTGGTGCGGAAAAGATCTATATATAGATAGATAGATATATCATCGCACTTGTTTAATTTGTTGAAGTTATCGCCAGTTGAAGCCCGCCACAGGTAAGAATTTCCTCTTTAGTTTATTATGTCCAAAAACACCAGGAAGAAAAAATATACGTTTTGCTATAGGATGTCACTATAATATTCTTACCCAAGGCCTTCAAAAAGCTCCTCTCAGCGAGTATTCTGCAGTAGGTCTCTGCGTGGTTGAACGGCGCCAACATCGAGAGGATCGCGTCGTTGTCGGCTCTGCATTCAACCGCCAACGCGCCCTGACCCACCGCGTAAAGCATTTCAGAGCATGGCAGTATCTGCGGAAAATATTACGAAAGAGGGCTTTTCATTAACGATTTAAAACAAAATAGTTCCTAATAGCGTAATAGATGGCGATGCCTGCAAATAAGCCGCCAAAAAAATGGATTATAAACCGAACTGTCAGTCTCAAAATTTGCCTAAAACAATCTCGTTTCTTCAGTCTATAAATATCAAAATAAAAAACCGGCCAATTGCGAGACAGACTCGCGCACGAAGGGTTCCGTACCATTATCTATAAAAGCAGCAAAAAAATCATGTCTGTTGTATGGGAGCCCCACTTAAATATTTATTTTATTTTATAGCACAATCTTATTTATTTACCTTATTTGAGGTAGGTGCCGCGGAGTCTTGAAGTCTTACCTTGCTGATCCTCTGAGGCCATCCCATCCGCTGCATTCCAGCAGCAGCCAGCAGTAGCGCGGAGTAGGCGCGCGGCGTCGCGTCCAGCTTGCGCAGGCGAGTGTTCAGATTGCCGCGGACATTCTCTATCGTGAGCTGAGGGTGGGAGCTGCGGAGCTGAGCTGTGCGACGGAGGGAAGACGTTCCTAGAAAAAAATCCGCTCACTTTAATAAGATTCGGCAGCGCATAATACTGAAATCTATATGGAACGTTGAGCGATAGGTACTAGTCAACTTGGAAAAAGATGCGATGCATTCGAAACAGATTGGCCAGAATTGGCTATGAACCGCGAATGGAGTGGAAAAGGTGAGACCTTGCATAGCAATGAAGTAAAAAAAACCAACAGTCACAAGCCTGATTCTGATTCTAACCCCATAGCAATGCCCTCTATGGGACAAATTTTTGGATAATCTGCATTCTGCAAATACTTGTTCCGGGTGTAGGTACGTTGTACACGTGGAATCCAAGTCTGGGGTCAGAGCGTACCTATATAATTATGTTGTACAGACCTAGTACTGGTAGCACATAAAGCATAAACATACAGGGTTGCGGGCTACGTAAACAGTATCAGTTTTTAGGGGGGGTAACTTGCATGTGATATATGACACGCATCAGTAAAAAATAAAATACGAAAGGATAAATATGCACAACGATCCCTAAACGTATTTAGAAACTAAACGTGTTTAAATTTGAGTTTGTATGCTTTGACAACTCTTTAAATCATATTCAGCCCTAAATACGTTGAGGCATCGTTGCGCAAAGATACCTGTATACTTAGTTAGGTAAGATCTCTGTACTTAGTTAGGTATTTGTTTATATTTTTTTTATTTATTCTTTACAGAATCAATAGCACTTGATATCAATGTAAACCAACTCTTATAGCTAATGCTTAATGCCAATAACAGATTCTCATTTTATAGACATCACTTTTAAGAAATTAGTCACCAAGAGGAAATGACTAGTTGACGAGCGTAGTGCAGAATGCACAGGGGTGTCCGTCTTCTCGCAATTACCTTGCAAGATGTAATCAGTGAATGTTTTTAACTGATATGGATGTAGAATTGTTTCTATGTTTTTTATGATCCCTGTTTAACGTATTAATGAACCGAATAGTGTACCTAACCAGAACTAGATGTCGCTAGCAAAAATAGCACAATCCTGAATCGCGCTGACGAAAACGCGCAGCGCCGGGTTACTATCTTCTATGAATTCATATATTTCTTTTTGGAACAATAAACGAGTGTTATATATGCATCAAGTTGTTTCCATCAACGCGACCTCGCTCGTTGGCTCTCTTATCCTGTGCTACCGTAGTACAAACAATCCCAGTACGACTGTTCGAATATTGCTCACGTCGGCAACCTGTTTTATTTTAGTGTTGTAGATTTTATTCTTGTTTATTTAAAATTGTTCTTTATTTTATTTTCTGTGTTTTAGTTTTAGATATGGGCTAATTTTACCTGAAATAAATTATTTTATTTTATTTATGTGACTTTTCGAAATACGACGCAGAACCAAAGTCGTGGATGGGTGGCTGTGGGTAGAAGGCTATCAATCATTGTGGGTATCAATCAGCTGAGGTGGAGATGGGCTGGACACTTGGCAAGGAGGGAATACGGAACGTGGACGAGGGCAGCAACCGAGTGGTGGCCACGAGAAGGGCACCGACAAGTTGGCGGACCACCAGCCAGATGGTCGGACGACATCGCGAGAGTTGCGGGAAGGCAATGCGCTTAGCACAGGACCGGAGTGGCGTGATAACGAGGAGGCCTATACCGAGCAGTGGGTGGATGTGGGCTGAGATGATGATGATGATGTGACTTTTGGCGGCTTATTATTCTTTGTAATACTTAGATACTGACTATTTATATTTCTTTAAATCTAAAATTATACGATAAATCATGTATCTGAGCATGTGTACGCCGACACGTCTAGTAGATAACAGTAACAACTACCAACGCATATAAAAAACTCTGCTATTTTATCAACGACTTATCTACGCTTTTTCTTCACAATTGAAAGTAAACATTGAAAAATATGTTTTACGTAGGCAGGCCTGTGTCACTCCGCGTGTAGGTATTAAAAACATACCTACAGGCGGCGGCCATTGCGCAAGGGCCAATCTAATAGGCTGCCGCAAGCGAAAGACGACACACACGCGCGCGCTATTTGTTCGACCACGTTCAACTTTCTCGTTAATTTCAAGATGGACACAAAACAAAAAAAGCAAAAAGATACTGTGCAGTATTTAATTGTTTAAATACGGAACGTGATCGAAATTTAACTTTTTTTTGGTTACCTAAAAACGCTGACAGGTAAAATCTACTTTGATTGGATTACATTATGTTCCTATTTGAAATGAAATTAATTCAAACTACAAACCCTTTCTCCCCTTGTTGAACAAAGTACTATTCCAATACCCTAAAAGTATTTAAAAGTACAATAAAGAGACATTTTAGCCGTTTCATTCGAGTCGTATTCATTTACGAACTTAGACTAAGAGCCCAACGCAAAATATTTACGGTGATACCTATGGAATTCTATTCGACTTAAAGGAAGTTTACGAATCCATATTGCGAATTTCTTGCTTGGAAATAAATAAATAAATAATTTTAATAATAAAATAATATTTTGCTATATTGCAGTAAAACTGTAGGTGCAAGATAAAAAATAATGAGTTAGTTTCGGTGAGCACTATTCACACTCAGCACACATTTAGGTACTAACTGATACCCGCGGGTTTGCTCGCGCCTTAGTTTTTGATTTTAGAAACTGATATCGGTTTTTAACTGAAGAATAATTTTCATCGATTTAGTAGTTTTCACAAAATTTCAAGATATGCAACCAGCGCCAGTAATGACGTTGTAGTTATAATTATAGTATACATATAGTTATAATGCCGAATATCGTTCAAATTCATTCAATATGGTAACTAGACGGACAAGAAAATAAAAATTATAAAAAAAATGGTCTTGTATCGTTCATAATGCCTGTTGCAATTATTTTTTTCGTTAAAGTATTAAATTTATAGACACAACTAACCTCAAAATTTATTAATAAATCGATTATAAAATGTGCGCTGAGTGGGATTAGTGCTCAACGAAACTAACCTAAAATATCATGATCAATTTCATCTTAATATTATGAAAAAAAACATGTTTTGACTGAATGAAATGTTTTAGGTAGATACCTATTTTACTTTAAATAAATGAAATCGTACCTCTAAATTTATAAATAAATAAATATCACACACAGTGCCATCTAGCCCCAAACTATAATACGTAGATACTTTTTTGTATTTTATTACATTGTGGGTTTCGTCCATTTAAAATGTTCTGTTTGTTTATTTCAGGCGACGGACCTGGTTATTGGCAATAGGTAGAGAAGATTTACTATCTAATGATAATTTGAAGCACTCAAGTTATTATGTATGTTCGTTGCATTTTGAAAAATCAGCAATTAAAATTGTACAAAAGCTCAATGAAGATGCAAACCCAACTTTATCGTTACCTAATCTATCTCAAGAGGGAACATCTCAAACGTCAACAAAACTTACGATGACATTGCAAAACCTTCGTCAAAAGTGAAAAAAAATTCTGATGTTGTTATTAAAAAAGCTACAACTAAGTCAGTTGTGACTCAAACAGAATTATCTCAGATGTCGCATGAGGAAACACAAACATCAGTTTTGCTCAGTGCAAAAACTCCACGTAAACGTAAAATAAAAGAAGAACTAAGAACGACCAAAACCAAAAATAGACGACTTGACCTTGAAATAAAAAAAATTGAAAAAGAACTAGAAACGAAAAATTCACCAGTAATTGGAAACGATGACCCTTAAGACGAAATTGGCAGAAGATTTATGAAATTGATTGAGTGGCAAAATAAACTAAAAAATAAATTTAAGGGTAATAGATATGACGCAGAATATAAACTCTTTGCTTTAAACTTGCATTACTCAAGTCCACAAACTTACCGATCGATGTTTAGAATCTGTTTTAAAATTACCCAGCAAAAGCACCTTAAATAAGCTAAAAATAAGTATACCTCCGAAATTAGATGAACGAGTTCTAGAAAGTTTAGAATTAAAAGTAAAATCTTTCCCTGAAAAAGCCAAGTACTGTACGATTTGTATAGACGAAATGACCCTGAAACGAAACTTATACTACGATATTAAAACAGATGAAGTAATAGGTTTTCATAATATTAATGGTAAAGTGACTCCGGAAATTGCCAGCAATGCGTATGTGGTAATGCTTCAAGGAATTTACTTTAAATGGAAGCAACCATTAGCATACGCACTACTTGCCAGTGCACGTCATTACGAATTAGATATTATTATATATATTAATTAGATATATGGTTATTAATTAGATATATGGTTAGAAGAAGTTATTACAAAACCGGAAAAATCTCCGGAATTGGAATCGACACAAAAGCTATAACCACTGACCAAGGCTCAAACTTCGACAAATTTGCCAAAGATGTGAAAGGAGTGTCGGCCGAAAAACCATTTTTTATGTATAATGAGACGAAAATCTATTATATTTTTGACGTGCCACACCTAATCAAATGTTTACGGAATAACTTGTTAACAAGTGACTTCTATTGTGACGGTAAAATAATATCTTGGGATTTTATAAAACAACTTTACGACGACCAAAAAGACAAAAACTTAAGACTTATACCAAAAATAACTAAGTGTCACATTGAACCCAACAACTTTAAAAAACTGCGAGTGAAGTATGCCGTTCAAATTTTAAGCCATACTGTGTCTGCAGCACTCCACACATACATCGATTTGGGAAAATTAACAGAAGAAGCCAGATCCACTGCCAACTTTATCGAGTCTATGAACAACCTTTTTGATGTTTTGAATTCTAGTAGGGTGAAAGTTAAAAAGAAAATTAAAACTGCCTTCAAACTCACTGATGCCCAAGAAAAAGTTTTGGTTGAAGCTCAAAATATGTTTGCAACGATTAAAGCCATAAATAAAAGAACAGGAAAAAATAACACAAAACATATGAAATATTTCGTTAATTTTCAAATAAGTATACAGGCAATCAAAATGTTGTTCAGAGACCTAAAAGAAATCGGATTTAAGTATATATTTACGAGAAGACTAAATCAAGATGTCTTGGAGAACTTCTTTGGGTCGATTAGACAGAAAGGTGGCTCTTGCACAGAACCAACGCCGATCCAGTTTCGAAGGGCCTTTTCAAAGCTGTTTTTTTGCAACATGTTAAAAAACTCGCCCGATGCTAATTGTGAACTTGATATATGCCAAATTCTTTTGAAAGCTGAAGACATGATGAAATTGAGAGTCATGAGTGAAAAAAACAATGAGAAATTATGTAGGTCTGCAGTGTATTTGGAGGGTGAATCAGACTACAGAGAAGTAGATTTACCAGAAGAAAATGCATTGACCTATGTCTCGGGATATCTTATGTTTAAATGTATAAATAAGCACAAGTGCGTGAATTTAAGCGAAGTTTTGAAAACTGTTCCTGAGTTGGGGGAAACAAATTTGTTTACCCGTTATAAAGCCTTCAACAAGAATTCTTCATTCTACGGAAGTTTGAAAATGCCCCCAAAAGAATTTATAGACTATATACAAAACTTAGAATCAAGTTTTACACAGAACTTTGAAAAAGTAATTCAAACGAATCCAGGAAAACAACTTTATAATTTATTCGGAACTATTACTGCGCAAGTACCTTGTTCGTGTTTTCCAACTGAATATCTCTTGAAATTGTTTACCAGACTGCGTATATATGCGACATTGAAATTTAATAACCGTCATTTAAAAGACTCAAAGAAAGAAATTAAGAAATATGTAAAAGTTAGGCATCTATGATAAAGATCTATTATCGATATACATATTTTTTAATTCCTATTCCGCCCTACCCTACCCCTGCCCAAAGTTTGATCAAAATCAGTTAAGAAACAACCATATTAGAATTTCCTGCCTACCCCCTAAGTGAAGTGGCGTGATTTTATGCCTATGTGTTATTCTGGGTCTTCAGCTACCTACATACCAAATTTCATCGTAATCGGTTCAGTAGTATTTGCGTGAAAGAGTAACAAACATCCATCCATACATATATACATACATCCATACACACTCACAAACTTTCGCCTTTATAATATTAGTAGGATTATTTCAAAAGAGATCAGTTAAGTAATAAATTAATTTATTAGTGATGTAACAATGATACAATTATTATGTTTCGTCCGAAACAAAAACAATTCCAGGTATTTTTACACACACAACATCTATTATTCTTTTGTCTATTTAAGTATAATGAACAAAATGTGTTTTATATTATTACTTCATTAAATTAAATCTTTGGCAATAATCGTATAGCATATACAATTATACAGCTAGCCCTTAGACTACATGAGCGTACTCGGCGCTGCCTGCTGCGCGTTGCCCGCCACAAGTAGGTGTAAACGCTCGTGCTGTGCGCTAGATGGCGTAAGTAGTTTCTCGAACTAAGCAACCCTAGTCCGCGGCTCTTTCAATACGTATAACTTATTATGAACCGTAGTCCATTGAATTAAGACCCACATTCTCTCAAAAAAATTTTGGTAGGTATGTAAATGAACACATGCTCGACTGGAACGCGAGCTAAATTAAATCATATTGTTTATTAGATTGAGTCATATTTCTTTGAAAACCATTGCGAAGTAAAGCTTCTGTAGTTACTAGTTATTATTCTGTGACGTAGGTACATACCTATTGCTTACAACACACATATTGCCTGTTGGTTGTACATTGAAAAGTAGATACTTAACTGTAGGCAGTCATGGATTAGCTTGTATGCTATTTAAGCAATTGCTTAGGGCATCCCTTCTAGTATTTACCCTCCGTCGTCCGAGACACGTTCTCGGAGATCCGGATGACGAAGAGATTTCTGAGTCATCTATATTAGACACGAGCAAACACAGATACACAGACCTCGCCGGCGAGGTCGACGAGTCCCTTCAGTCGCCGCCTATACGAGGTACAAGCACGTACCCGGGTGTTTCTCTCCTATCCCCATCCTGGCAACAGCCCAAGCCGAGGTTCGTACCTAAGTGGTGCCCTTGCGCTAGTTGCCTCATCAAAAACTTACCTACACCCCTAGCCCCCCCCACCCCTGCCAGCACGCAATCGGCTGATTTTTGTCAGCAACCGAAGCGACACGCGGACATTTTTTTATTTTTTAAATTAATTCTCTGGATAGGGGGATCACTTAAGGATAGGGAGGCCCACAGGGGAAGATTGTTTAGGGCATCAAGTTACCTTAATACGGCACTGACT
Organism: Philereme vetulata; assembly: GCA_918857605.2. NCBI lineage: Eukaryota > Metazoa > Arthropoda > Insecta > Lepidoptera > Geometridae > Philereme > Philereme vetulata. Next base: position 6,131,200 of record OU975425.1, read on the forward strand.
GTAGCTAATATGACATCACGTAGAAATACTTAAAATGATAATGAATGTGTTTTGTTGATAAGGTGTTATACAAGTTAATTCGGAATATGTAGCACGAAAAGTGGTGATAAATAGATAGTGATAAATACTTGATTTAATAAATATATATATTGCACGCCACGGTCCCATAATTACATGTTGACGACCTCCGTGGCGCAGTGGATGAATAGCCGGCTGAGACGCGGGAGGTTAGAGGTTCGATTCTCACCGCGGAAGAAATGTTTGCATGATCTACAGATATTTGATCCGGGTCTGGATGTTTTTCTATGTATTATAAGTATGTTTTACAAAAGAAAAATGTATATAAGTATTCTATCAGTTATCTGGTTCCCATAGTACACACGGCTACACATCAAGCTATACACTTCCAGTATAAGCTGACCTCTCATTCTACGAAAAGCCTACACAATGCGAGGTCAGCTTATACTGGAAATGTATAGCTTGATGTGTAGCCGTGTGTACATGCTCTGCCGCAGAACCGATAACCGTTGGGGTAAACGTGTTCTGGAGTGGAGACCACGTCTAGGCAAGCGAAGTGTAGGACGCCCTCCGGCTAGATGGAGTGACGATTTGCGCGCTGTGGCTGGCAAGGATTGGATGACCTACGTCCAGCAGTGGCTATAGGTTGCTGATGAAGCTCTACTTAGTTTGGAGCTAGATAGCGCTGTGTGAAACGTCAAACAATACTAACTGAGATTCGCCCCGAACTGAGATCTCGAGGGTCTCCCAAAACACAAAATAAAATATTCTTAGGGCGACTCGCGCAACGATGCCTAAACGTATTTAGTGGCTAAATATGATTTAAGGAGTTGTTGATTTGACAACTCCTTAAATCATATTACAACAAATACGTAAAGTTTAAAATGTTTAGTCGCTAAATACGTTTAGGGATCGTTGTGCAAGCCGGCCTTAATCTTTGACCAATAAAACAGTGCCACGAAATAAGTTACCAAATTACTTGACCTACAGTTTGATTCAAAGTACAGATAACGGGAGTTCAAGTATTGTGGTTACTATTTTTTGGGGTACAAATTGCAGTTATTCTAGATTTCAGACTTTTGCTTATTATACCTACCAAATTTCAGCACTAGTGTACCCTGTGAATTTTGTCAAAGTTCAGTATTTATTATGGCTAATAACTCAAAAACTATAAAGAATTTACTAAAAACAAAAACGGAGTCTAAATGTACTAATGAATACCTTTTATTTGACGTCCCACTTGACTAAATAGTCTCATTTTAAATTTTTTTACCCTCTTGAACCCCAATATCTCAACAACCCCCCCAACATTTTTAGCTCATTTAGTCACACTAAAATTGTGCCATCACTACCTACCTAATGTATAAAATTTTACGATGATCGGATCAACGCTTCGTAAGTTATTCTCGGACAAACAAACATACATACATATATACAATGCCGATTTGCCCAAGTTGATTTAGAGATCTCGCTCGATTATCTATCTAGGTTCGGCACCCTCGATGAGTCAGTCCTACTCGTACACACGTCTACACATCAAGCTATACATTTCCAATATAAGCTGACCTCGCATTGTGTAGGCTTTTCGTAGAATGAGAGGTCAGCTTATACTGGAAATGTATAGCTTGATGTGTAGTCGTGTGTGCTTTACCGGTCTTGTTTATTATGTGTTTCTTCTGTGAAAAAATCGAATACCATTGTTCGTGTTGGTAAGTGAGAACAATGACCTACTTTCGGCTTTAACCTACTTACATATTTGGAAGCATCCTCTGATAAATAATTGTATATAATGTTACCTATGTAATGATTATTAAATATTCATCATGCTATGTTATGTAGGTACCTATGTTATGTTATGAATTAAATACTCATAAAGTGCTGCTGAACCAACTTAAATTAAATATCATGATAGTCTCGTAAGCAAAATATAAAAGACAATATTAAAAAGAAATTTTTTTATAGTCCTTTGATTTCTACAATTTATGACAAATTTTTTGACGAGGCTAAAAAAACTGTAGGGGTGTTTTTATTCAGTGGATGATTTCAAGTTACAATGCAATTCAAAATGATTTAATTTTAATAATTTATGACATTTTTTTTATTATCTCATTCACATTCTAATAATATAAGTGTTGTTTTTGTTGTATTTTGAATTGTGTTAGTTTTATTGATTTTTTTTTGTATTTAATGTGTATACTTAGTTGTTTTATGAATAAATACATGTATGAATTTGAAATGAAATTTATTAAATGTTGTTATTCTAGGTATCAAACAGATTATCTATAAAAACTACAATTAAATCAAATAACTAAAACTAAATTTAGTACTTAGTTACACAAATATAGGCAAAAATCTGAAAACCAAAATAACTGCAATTTGTACCCCAAAAAAGAATCCAAATTACATGAAGTCCCGTTACCTAAAATTTGAATTAAACTGTAGGTCATGTAAGTTGGTTTTTGCACTATTTTATCAGTCAAATATTAAGGCCGGCTTGCACAACGATCCCTAAACGTATTTAGCGATTAAACATGTTTAAATTTTACGTATTTGTATGATTTGACAACTCTTTAAATCATATTTAGCCACTAAATACATTTAGGCATCGTTGCGCGAGTCGCCCTTAGAATATATTTTTTTGGTTTGGGATAGGGATAGGACTCGCAAGATTTCAGTTCTGGGCGAACCACTAGTTAATAATAAGATGGATAATGGAGGTGCCACTGTCAAGCATCAAGATATTTTAAAAAAAATTGGTAGTAGGTATCAGTAAATTACAGAAATTGATGAATTCAATGAGAGGTTTTCACGGACATGTTTGTACAACTGCTAACAGATGGCGTTGCTCTGTCAAGCTCTGAATAACAAAGGAAAGTGAATTGTCAATTGCCGCGTCAACATTATTTTCCGAGGCACTTGAAATAAAATAAAACCGGCCAAGTGCGAGTCGGACTCGCGCACGAATGTTCCGTACCATTATCTATAAAAACAAACAAAAAAAAATCACGTTTGTTGTATGGAAGCCCCCCTTCAATATTTGTTTTATTTTAATTTAATTATTTATTTTTAAAGTGTATAACTAAATATGATGTGAATATATCAAGCGTCTACCTGTTGCCGTTATCAATATCGAGCAAAAAATCACGTTTGTTGTATGGGAGCCCCCCTTCAATATTTGTTTTATTTTAATTTAATTATTTATTTTTAAAGTGTATAACTAAATATTCTGTGAATATTTCAAGCGTCTATCTGTTGCCGTTATCAATATCGAGCAAAAAATCACGTTTGTTGTATGGGAGCCCCCCTTCAATATTTGTTTTATTTTAATTTAATTATTTATTTTTAAAGTGTATAACTAAATATTCTGTGAATATTTCAAGCGTCTATCTGTTGCCGTTATCAATATCGAGCAAAAAATCACGTTTGTTGTATGGGAGCCCCCCTTCAATATTTGTTTTATTTTAATTTAATTATTTATTTTTAAAGTGTATAACTAAATATTCTGTGAATATTTCAAGCGTCTATCTGTTGCCGTTATCAATATCGAGCAAAAAAATCACGTTTGTTGTATGGGAGCGCCCCTTCAATATTTATTTTATTCTGTTTTAGTATTTGTGGCAACAGAAATACATCATCTGTGATAATTTCAACTGTCTAACTACCACGGTTCATGAGATACAGCCTGGTGACAAACGGACATACAGACAGACGGCCAGGCAGACAGCGGAGTCTTAGTAATAGGATCCCGTTTTAACAGTTTTGATACGGAACCCTAAAAACAAGCATTTGTGTTTGTTTATCTGACGAAGTGAGATAGTTTTAGACAAATTTTGATATTTTTTATTTAGTCTTGAGATTTTTGCATAAACCATATTTTTGGGAGTTGCTGACGATTCGGACACATTTTATTAGGACACAGTGTCCCAATTGACACTTTTGATTTTAACATATTTTTACTGTCGATTCGGACACCATCAAATTATTGAAGCTGTTGAGTACAGTCAGGTAAAAAATGTTTAAGTAAAATATAATATAATGTGATAAAGCTAATCAAATTGCTTTGCGAGCGTGAGGTGACTTACATTAATGTTAAAAAAACCACAAGTTTCATTCATAGCGTATATTTGATATAAATCAATATCTTGTATACTTAGGCATCTATATAATGATCACTTAAAATATCTAAAAGATATTTTTTAATTATTCTAAGACAGTCTATGAGTATGTTTAATAATCACAGATAATCTTGTTCAAACATACCTAAAATTACTACTTATTATTTGTTAGTTTTCAACATCAGAAAGGCCTACATCTACTGAAAAAAAAACGATAAAACTCTTAAACAAAATAAAAAAATACTTAACCTACAATAATCACAGTATTTTACACAGCACTGATTTTATGAATGCTATATTTATTGTTTATGAAAAAACACTCTCACAATATGTCTTAGTCACGAGATAAAAGCCATACTTATTAGTATTACTCTTAGCATTAAGTAACTACTATTTTTTACTGAAACTAGTATCCTACAAAAATCTTACAGAAATAAACATAAATAATCATCAGGTAATAAACATAATTAAGCCGATATACAAATTTAATTTCGGTGACGATTGGGCGGAGCATCCGGAAATGCAAGAAAGTGTCAGTACTATTTACTTGCTTAGGTGAAGAACGAGACAAACATGTACCATAGCCGTGTCGCATTGTCGCAGAAGTAAATGACGTAAGTGACAAAAGATAAAATCTCGAATTGCAAGAGAATCAACAAATGAAAAAACATCCTTTTTCATTAATTTAGGTACCATAATTACCTACATAACTATGTAAAAAATACTTTAAATCTTTTCTAGAGTCGGAGAATGAACGATATTAGTGTTTCAGAAGAGCCGATTTTGAAAAGTAATTGTATCGAGAAAAGTTTCACCAATTGCGTTTCTGACTTTCATTTATATAGTTTAAATCCTGAAGCTTAAATATGAAATCAGTACTATTTTTAGTTATTGAATACGACAGTTACTTAGCGGCTCAATTTTTTTTACATATCGTCTTTAAGAGGTACGTCTAATTTATCTATTTACGTTATTATTATATGAGTATTAAACTATGTTGCATTATTTAACTTAACCCAAAAAAACACGAAGAACAATATAAACTGCCACATAATTTCTTTAACTTTCCCACTTTAACGATGCGTGTCCTTGTTTGCACTGACTTTCACTTACTCGCAAGGCGAATTGTTTTCTTGTTTTCCTTCGGCCTTGGTGCAAAATAGAGCGAAATAGAGCTATAAAATAAAGAGATAGAGAGAGTGTAACCTTGCTATGCATCTATTTCGTCATCTTGCTGTGCCGCCGCTGCGCCTCAGAAAAACCTGTTTTTTAACTGACTGTACAATGCAGCTATTTATATTAGTGTCCGAATCGACACTAACAAAAATATTAAAATCAAAAGTGTCAATTGGAACATTGTGTCCCAATATATATTGTCCGAATCGACAGCAACCCATTTTTGGCAGCGCATCTCCAGACAGCGCCATCTATTACGCTAGTTGGAACTAGTATTTTCTTTTTAAATCGAAAATGAAAAGCCCTCTTTGGATGACTGATGTACTGTTCTTGTGCTTGACACTTCTATAAGGGTTGCTTGCGTTTTATAATTTTAGGTACATATCAAGCTATGATTTCCAGTATAAGCTGATCTCTCATTCTACGAAAAACCTACACAATGCGAGGTCAACTTATACTGGAAATGTATAGCTTCATGTGTAGCCGTGTGTACATGTTTAATTGCAATAAAATGAAAAGACTTACCTATAACAGAGCCTGGTGGTAACGTATCCAATGTTTGTTCCTTTAAATCTTCTCTAAGCACAAGCGCATCTCGTGGGTCCTCTCTAAAAATGCCGGGGGTATTTTAAGCACTGTGTACATTAACATATCAAGATATTGCTGTGTTAGACAAATACCTCTAAAGGTAGCATTCAGTTCTATAGCTATCGGGACCCGCGACCGCAATATGGTTTGTATGAATTTATATGACATACATACTGACGGATGCAAGCAATTTAGGCGGTTTCCTTTATGCGTCGGTTACCATCAGCTACGACTCGTTTCTCCTTGAAAACGTGTCAAAAGTGTGACACTTTTTCAAGGAGATACGAGTCGTAGTCGGTTACCGACGGTTATAGGAAACCGCCATTAGTGTCGCGAACAGTGGGCGTAGTCAGCGAGCGACTTGAGTCACGGGACGCGCGATGAGTTCGCTCCGGAGGCAGTACGTGCGTCGCGTAGCGATCATTGTCGCTTGGTCGCAAGTTTGTGGTCGCTAAGTACTGAATGCTACCTTTAGCGTACGAAATTACGCGACCAAGGCACGCGACGCACGCACTGCCTACGGGGCGACTGCGTTGTGCCACTCAAATCGCTCGCTGGCCACGCCCACTGGTCGCGCTAGCGACTGGTTGCTTGCATCCGTCAGTCAGTACATCATATAAATTCATACAAAGCACTATGTTGCGGTCGCGGGTCGTGGTCGCGCCTCGCGGTCGCTAAGAACCGAATGCTACCTTTAATACATATTGATTTGAAAGAACTACACCATCTTATAATGAGGTCTTGTCTTCATTATTCGGTTTTCGTTCATTCGGCCGACTATTCAAATTTAAAACAATATATTAACGTTATTGTTTATTAATTGATAAACCACAATTATTATTAAATAATTAAAGTAGACACAATAAATGTTTCTGATATCTGTTAAATCTCTATTCAGGCCATCACTAATCTTGAAAACCATCAAAGATTTATCTTATGATATTTTGTCAACACAAAACCTAAGGATTATCTTATGAGATCTTGTCACACAAAACCTCAAGGAATAATAGTTCTAACTATATATTTAGAGAAGTCGATCTGAGAATCAGAAATCTGAGAAGTGAATCTTGGTCCGTGTAGTAAAATTCGAGTATCGATCTAGTCTCGTCTCGATGTGCTCAACGGTATTCACGTATAAAAAAAACTGACAATACAATGGTATGAGTTGAGAAAAACCAATAAATAAACGTCACTTTCACGTTTTTAATATTTATATGATAGATGAACTGGATTAAAATAAAAGTAATAAAGGAATACACAATAAATAATGAGACAATTAACGGTCTTATTGTTGAAAGTGATTGTCTTTCAGACAACTTTTGCATGGACAGGATAACAAGATAGGAAAAGATAGAAGTGGTATATACCTTTCAAACACTGCTCCGATAGCGAGACCATCAGGCAGAGTAGTAGGTAGGTCCTTCAGCGAGTGAACCACAAAGTCCACTGTATTACTACGTAGAGCATCCTCCAAGTCCTTGGTGAATAGAGCCTTCTCTCCGATCTTAGGGAGGGAGATGTGTAGGATCCGGTCTCCTAGCGTGTCCATGGTCACTGGAATATAGATTAAACTATTACATTTTACATAACATTGACATATATAAATTATTTGTGACATTTACATAAAGTTTTATTACGAATATGACTTACATGTTTAATTAATGTGTCTCATAATAATTTGAACTGTTTAATTTACTTGACCTGATTGTACCTATTTTTATTCCAAATACTAGCTTCCGCCAGCAGCTTCGCACGCGTTATTTGTCAACAAAAAGTAGTCAGTACTTACGGTTTTGCACAGTTATTTATTAACCATGTCTTTTTTTGTAAGACGAGAGCTCCAGTAGTTTATTTCATTCCATTCTTTATTGTACAGAAAAATATTTATAAAAGGAGGTCTTAATGCTGAGCCGCATTTTCTACCAGTCATCCGTAACAGGTTGAAAAAAAGATTGGTGTGCTTGTACAAAAACGAGCCTATTGTGTCTTACCTATTGTGAATTCCGCACCAGGGTTACATTTCTTCAAACATTCAATTACATGATTGGTCTGGATAAGAGCAAGCTGAAAATTAAAAAAAAATTAAGCAACAGGTCACTTTTTTAGATTCTTTTTTATAACACCATGTAAACAATTTATTTTTTGTAATAGATAATATTCCTTCAGAAATGAATATATGTATGGTTAATGGAATAAGACAATTCTTCATAAATATAGCGACAGTTTAGTGTAGTTTTTAGAATTATTTAGCATAATTGAATAGGTACTAACTGCACTGTTTTTTATGAAGTTTACACAGAAATTTTAATGATTTTAAGATATCTGTAATAACACGTACCTCGCTTTTTCTAGAACCAACTCTAATTACACTTAATGAACCGCTTTCCATTGTTTAATTGGCAATAAAATATGTTTTTATGTAACACTATAACAAACAGGAAAGAACAAGGTTATGTTAGGCCTCAGTTTAAAAAAAATAAAATAATATATCTAACGAGCCTTGTCACTAACACTGTAGTGGACAAGTGTTCCTGGTTCTTAATAATTTTAAAATAAAATAAATTCACATTTTCGTACTTATAGTACGATGTATAGTAAATTAACTTTAGTTGACTACCAGTGTGACCAGATTTGAATCGACAAATCTACTGTAACATAGGGTGAAAACTTCCACTAAGCACTTTTAAGCTTGAAGTCAAAGAGCATTACCTGTCCTTGTAAGCTATTAGGTTATTATGTATAAGTAGGTATATTATTTATATTTTGTATAATTATCTCTAATGTAGGTGTAGTATATAGGGATTATTATTATTTTTTTAATATGGTTAAGTGGTGTATTTACTCTAGTATATACTATATATTAGTATTTTACTCCAATGTCATTCTCTGTGCACGTACCCACCACTATAATCAAATATCTCTATCTTCAAAGGTTTGCTGGAAGAAAACTCTAATTAGGGTTAAGCTCGCCTTTGTACATGTCCATTTTGTAAGCTATTTTTATCTGTAAATCTATTTGTGTACAATAAAGAATAAAGAAAGAAAGAATAAAGAAACTTATCAAAATCTACTAAAAATAAGCTGGATTCTACTAAAAGTCCACTACTAAATGAACTGGGTCAATCAATCAATTCAGCAATTTTGTCACAATCACTTAAGTATATTACATCAGTGTTATTGTCAATGAAGGTTCATCACAATTACAGAAATATCTGATACAAAATCTATTTGATAAACAAATCTCAAGGAGCTGTAAGACAGAATTTAGGTGCTGCTTACCTGTGAGGTTCCAGAAAATCCTTTCATATTTCTTTACATGCTTCGATGTAGCTATATTGTGTATCTCCAGAGAAGCTACTCTACTGAAAATGTCACAATTTCTGGCTTTACAGTGTATATTTTTTGATTTATTTATCCATTGCTTGAATAAGGGATCTTGCTCACACTATACGCGATACCTTTGAATACCTAAATATAGGTATTCAAAGGTATCGCGTAGAGTGGGAGTGGCGTAGAGTGGAGAACCGTTTCATGACGTAGTCAAACGACAACAGGTGACGTTATGATAATAAATAAACAAAAATTTGTAATGAATGAAAATAAATTGAACAATTAATTACTTACGCCCCGGCTAGGTTATAAGTGTTTGTTCTTTGTGTACGTGTATTTAGAAAGATATAGACTGATTCCGACTCACAGAGAATTCCGTATGAATGGGGAATTCCAGTATAAGAATAGAATTTAGGAGAGGGTTGCCATCTTATTTCGACAAAATAGCACCACTACACCAAAAAACTATATATTCTACCAAAATATACCGATATCTATTTCCCTACTAACAGCTGTTGTAAGTTCCTGAAAATCTACCGAAAAAGTAGAAATCTACTAAGTTTGGTCACACTGTGACTATCGTATTGGTAGTTTCGTCAAATCTTTCGTAGTACATCCAGCGTTGCCACCTAACTTTTTGAAAAGGGGCACTGTTTCGTAAACTTAGCAATTTCGGAACGAAACTCCTTTCCTTTCATATCTATGTATTTTATTTACCCTCCGTACCCTCATTTTCTACCTGTCACCTTTTCCTAAATACCTGTGGGTAGAGAGGACACGGTCTCTTTCAACGTTTGCCTTCGAGTCGAGCGCACTCATCGCTCCTCGAAAATTATATCCGGAAACTCAGCAAAATGAGCGTCATTCAGTTTATAAAGTGATCAAAAGTTCAATCATCATCATCAACTCCCAAAAACCGGCCTTCCATCCACATCATCAAATCAACTGGCTTGGAAGCCGGAGAAAGAACTCGCGCTGCATGCATCACCACCAGCGCACATAAACCACGAAACCCAGGTATTCCTTTTCTCTTTTCCCAGCCAGGCACTTAGAAGCTAAAAAGGGCTAGATTTGCCTCAGGCTTTAAAAATAGAACTAAAAAGACTAATAAAACATTAATTGGAACATCTGATTTTTTATTTATTATTCCGTGACTACCTCCGTGGCGCAATGGGCGAATAGCCGACTGGGACGCAGGAGGTAGCGGGTTCGATTCCCGCCGCGGAACAAATGTTTGCAAGATCTACATATATTTATTCCGGGTGTGGATGTTTTTCTATAAGTATATTATGTATATACAGATAAGTATGTATTTACAAAAAAGTATATAAGTAGTCTATCATATCAGTTATCTGGTTCCCATATTACAAGCTCTGCTTAATTTGGGGCTGGATAGCACTGTGTGACATGTCCAGCAATATTTATTATTTTTTATAGTATCACTAAATTGTACTGATAGGACTTGTAAAAAAACTCTGGTTGTAAGTAAATCACATTTTGTAATGTAAATGAATTTTTACGTTCATAAAACCATCCCCAATAAGTGTGTGAATACCAAGACTAAACTGAAAAATTCAGAATTTTATTGACAAATAAAATTGACTGAAAATTGTATACTAATCCAGTATACAATTTTCGGTGAATTTGACATATAATAGCGAAAAGACTAGAAATACAATAGCTTGAATATTTCGGTATATTTTTATTCATTTTGAAACTGTATTTCATTGAAAAGTTGCTAGATCTAGCTTTACAGTAGCTAAGTTGGCATTACTGTCTACCTTGCTCTCAGCTAAATAGCTTGCTATATTCATCAAAATGCCACTGTCACGTTAACATGATTTTTCATGGTTCGGTGCTGAATCTTTTGAGCCAGTAAATAAAATAGCGGAACCATAAAAAATTATATGGCTGAATCTGGAGAAGTCAGTAGAACTGAACAAAACAATGAACTCTATTTAGTAGGGGTCTATGCAAATCTTTTAATAAAATGGCACTGTGCGGTATAAGACTTGCAATCTAATGCCGGGTAGGAATAATACGATCTTTTTAGTCCTACGTACGACTAAAAAGATCGTATTATTCCTACACTCGAGATGGTCGGGCAATTCCACGTGAACCTTAAAGTTCGTCATGTCAGGGTTGTGGCGCGCCTGACCTTCGCCACTCTTCTGACACATTCCATATCGTTCAAAGAAACATCTATGGCAGCCTTTAATTGTTTCAAGCGATTTGCCCTCAACCTTCCCCTGCACTGTACCACGTAGAGCTACATAAAATCAACAAGCGTATTTACCCTCATCATCATATCAGCCAAAAGACGTCCACTGCTGAAGATAGGCCTCCCTTAGAGCTTTACAAAGCGACAGATCTTGCGAGGCCTGCACACAACGGCTCCCAGTACCTTTATCAGGTCGACTTTCCATCCAGTGGAGGGGCTGTCCTATGCTGCGCTTTCCAGAGCATGAACTCAAGAACCTTTCTGCTCCAACGGCAGTCAGTTCTTCGAGCTATGGAGAGGGCCATGCTTAGTGTGTCTCTACGAGATCGAATCAGAAATGAGATTTGTAGACGAACCAAAGTCACCAAAAAAGGATTGGCAAGCTGAAGTGGCAGTGGGCAGGCCACCTAACTCTATATTTAGCCTATTTCGTAAAAAAACATGAAAGGTTCTAGAACTACATCATACAAAATGCGAGAAAATAAATTATGAAATAAATTCAGATGTTATGAAATAAATTTCAATGGCCTTCGTCAAAAGAGCTTTATATTTTAGGACAATACAGGAAAGATACAAACATGTTCGAGAGCAGAAATGTTACTCCAGTTAAACTCTTACTATTAAGTTTGATCTACATCTACCTACCCCCACAAGACACACATTTGGAATTAATAAATCTATCACATACCTACTAACAAAATTGTTTTTATTGATGATTATTTTGTACACAAGGAAATCGTTTTGAGTATAAGAATCTATAATTACAACTAGAGTTCAAATGCAAACAATTCGAATAAAGCAAAGTACCTGCAATAATTGAAAATTGCAGTTAACATACATTCTCGATTCTTACTATGTATTTAAATCTAAACTAAGTCATCAAAACTATACATTATGTCAAACATTCAAATTGATAAAAAAGTGGTGGGTAGGTAATCAATCACTAATATACAATTTTTACACAAACAAGTAAATATGAAAATTTTAAAAATGATGTCACGGCGGGTAGTTCGACAATTTATCAGAATGGAAATGGATTAGAGCAGTTGTTACCGTTCAATCTTTTTATTACAGGCATGAGATTATATATTAATTTAAAAAATATCTTTACAATTTTGTAGATATAAATTTTAATGTAATTCTTTGCAGATTTTTTTGACGAAATCAATATATTTTTGGTAATATTCAACTACCCTACTACCAGATTAAAAACATCTATTCAGTTATTTGCGTGTACCGCTCCTCAACCGCATTCTACTGGAAATTGAGACTGATTGAGTTCTAGGCGAAGACTCTGAAATTAAAAATAAATAAATCATGTTAGTCTATGAACACATTCATCTGGCTCTACCCAATTAGTACAATTAAAATCACCACAAAGTGACATTGGACGTGGATAATCTTTTTAATAAACTAGCTGACCCTTGTAATTCTATATATGTTTTGTGTTGTGTACGTCCTTAATTGTGTTCTCTTTGCTTTTTAGGTTTAAATAAATCACCTCGTAGTCTAAATTCTGGTTGAGTCTCCCTTTGTAAACACTGGCCAACCATTTCAATACTCGGGAACTCCATCGTTTTACCGTTTTTAACCTGTCAACTTGACATTGGCATAATTGTGGCAACAACTGGCCACAGAGGCCATACAGCTAGTATGGCCCGCCCGCGGCTTCGCATGCGTGGTATTTCAATAAAAAAATTAACCTCCTTTTGCGCACTCGGGTAAAAGTAGCCAGTATGTACTTCCCCAGGATATAATCTCCTTGTCAAATTTAATTACGATCGGTTCAGACGTTTAGCTATGAAAACTATGTATGTATTATACATATAAACAGTCCTCTTGAATCACTCTATCTATTGCTGAAAACTGCATTAAAATCCGTTGAGTAGTTTAAAAGATCTAAGCGAACAGACAGCGGAAGCAACTTAATTTTATATTATGTAAAGATAATCCTAATTCCGTCACCATAATATAAGGTACATGTATGTAAAAGTTAGTATGCAAATAATACAGTACAGCAGTACTGTATGTATTTCACCATCTTCTTTTGTGCTTTTATTTTTATTTTGTGTCGTGTCAAATAAATGTTTATATTCCTATATCAACAGATGGTTTATTATACTTAGAAAGCTTTTGTAATTTATTTCAATCATTACTATAAATACAGGATTCATCAATGACATTAGATGGTTATATATACTCACTTCTGATAATGTTCACTGGTGGAGATTCTTCAACGATTTTGACCTCCTTCCTAGTTTTTCTATCACTTACAGATTTTGTTCTATGATTGCTCTTAACAACTAATTCTTGTGATTTAAGACTTTCAATACTAGCTTTTTGTCTCGTCACCCTTGATGAAGACTCTATGGGTTTGGAACTTTTAATTTTTTTCTTAGGCGTTAGTTCTTTTGGACTATCAATAACTTTTTGTCTAGTCACCCTTGTAGATGGCTCTATAGTTCGTTTTGACCGAGTAGATCTGACTTCTTTTGGAGGAGTTTTTAGGGCTTCTAATTTTTCCCTTGCCTCTCTTTCTTGCTTAGCCCTAAGTATTTTGACCATAGCTGGGGTATATCCTTCGGGAATATCAGTGTACTCTTCTTTTTGCGTCCCAGAAACTTTATTTTTGAGCATGGCGATAACATCATTCATACTATCCGTGGGATTGAGACCTTGTAAGTAATCTTTTTGTAGCAATCGAGATTGCATGCTAGAATCACTGTTTGCGGAGGCATTTGACAGCTTCCGAATCCTGTATTTGCAATTATCATCATCATCTTCAACATCAGTAGCTGCGTTCCGTTCCTTTCGGATGATATCCTCCGGGTTACCAGCTAGAATTTCGGCCCAAGTGAACTGCCTTGCGGAACCCATAAAGTTTCCGAACTTGCCAATGCTATTTCTGTGTCGCCGAACGCTTTTACGTTTCTTCACTTGCTTCTGTTTGGAACGTAGATTTTTCGGTGATAGTTTTTTGCCGAATACTCCTTGTGGTATGAGTGATTTTTTCAATCTAGCTACGAGATCTGCGTCGGATATGAAGAAGTTCCTGGACGCGCAAGGCTTTCTGAACCCTTCGCTGGATATGTTCAAAGTCTGCCTTAACAGCTCCAACTTCAGATCATTTTCCAATGAACAAACATTCTCCCTCTCAACCGATTTTTTAATACCGTTTATGGCCAAGAAGTTAGGAGGCGTATTTTTCCGGCCGAACCGTTTCGAGTAGTACAATTTGTTGCGATTTATCGGTGACATCGACGTTTCCAGAAAGTTGAGCTCCACTTTATTCCCATATTTTAAAAGCTCGCCCTTGAAAATATTTCTACAGTAATCGTAATCAGGTTTCTCAGTGAAATCAAGACTAGTAACATATTCTAGATACTTCTCCATAAATTGTGGGTAGAATTCAGTCTTAAAACACGTTTTTAGTAACAACTTCAAATCACTCATGTAGTTTTTCTTTATCGCATGCACTAAATCAGGTTCTGCTAAGACCTCCGCTGTTTTCCAGGGTAAAGTGCTTGTTAACCAATCAAGGAGGTTGTAACCTAATGTTTCTAAATCAGACCTTCTTGAATGAGCGCCAATGTGCGAGTCTCTTGAGCTATATTCTAAAGTACCGTCGTGGGCTTTTCGCGCATCTTCAGCAAACTCTTTATGCTTGCCTTCTGTGTCTAGGAACTTTGATGCTAATCCATAATCGAGCAAGTAAATTTGACCATTTGATTGTGACAAAACAGCCTCATTGTATACTTCATTCTGTTCCGAATTACTCTTAACTCTTTCTGTTCTTGTCGTTGGTTTCTGAAACTCTTTTATTTCTAGATGGCTCTTCTCTCTAGCGCTTTTGAATTTTGATTCTTGAAACTGTTTCGTAGTTTGGATCAGATTTTTATTTCCGAAATCGTCTATAAGCTTTTGGTACGATTGATCGGAGCAAACTGAGCTGTTTAAGTCTTCATAGTTCACGTAGCTTGTCAGTTGCCGTAAGTTAAAAGCGTGGTGTCTATGCAGAGTTCTACTATCTTTATCCGTCAGTATTTTTCTTAACTTCTTCTTGACAGTGACCAGTCTTTTGTCTTCCTCGTCACCGGAATTCGACAGTCTCATGTAGTCTTTAGCGATGAAATCTTCATCGAAATAATAATTTGAGGATCTTGATTTGACAGCTTTGACCTTTCTTTTAGTTGATAGAATAACTTCTTTGCTCTCTTTCTGGAAGGATGGGGTTAGTCTGACTACAGGTACTTTGCCTATCTTTGAGCCATCATACCCGAGCATTAGATTGGAGCTCTTGATGTCCGAGTGCGTGTAACCCTCGCTATGTAGATATTCTAAAACATCTAGTATCTGTATGGCTAGTACGAGTACGTTTTTGACTTCAAGTACTCTGGTCCGGCTCCGGGCTATGATTTTGTGAAGGTCAATGTCGTAGCGAGGTAGAACGAGGAAGCGGTACTTATTGCCTGATGTCTCGTCTGTGAATGAGCCGCTGGCGATGTAGATTGGCATGCCTACACGTTTCAGCTTGTGTTGAAGACGCCATTCTTTTACTGAAAAATTACATCATATAATTATTTTTAGATAACAATAAAAAGACTAAAATACAGAAGAAACAGTTGCTCCAGATCACTACCAGGTGGAAGTGTCCCCAAGACACTGGCTGCATTGCCCCGCTGAATTGCAATGCTTATGCCTTGACCCAGGTAAGCGCCAGCTCTCGGATTACACGTCTCTTCGGCCAGACGCCCAAAATGGATTTTGAAAACGCGATGGGTCCCGGTAACCCATGCACCCAGGGTCTCGACCCCAAATGGCTTCCATATTTGAGCAGTTTGAGATCTTCACCTATCTTTATTAGAAGTATCTAGCTAGAAGATTGGTCGATTCAACAAATAGCAGTGATGGAGAGAGTAAAAATTATATTACTGTTAAAAAACCTCTATGATATACGTAATTCACGTAATAAAATGTTAAAAACATAACGACAGTTGACCCAAACGGGACTGGATTATTATTTTAATATATTTTGGCATTCTGCTCCACTAATATTACATTAATAGCATAATAAATAAAGTGTATAATCGCATGTCAGTCAACTCATACCACTGTATAGCGGTCCCTAGACGGTCATGCGGCATGACATGCGTTACGTGCTGTCATGCATGCATGACTAGGGTTGCAAATAGAAAAAAAACAAAATGTTTTTTTTTCAAATTTATGAAAAAAAACATGAAAAAAAAACCGGGCACCATTGTTTTTTTTCTAAATAAGGTTTATTTCAGATGAACAAATAATACGATAATAACGGCTTTTCGTGATTTATTTATATAAGCAACTTAAAACTAAGTACATTAGAGTATGTATGTCTATGTCAAGTAACTAAAACTAATCTTTTCTCAGTAAATTTAAAAAAAAACTTTGAACGATTCACTCACTAGAACTATCAGCAGCACTATCAACACTAATTCGGTCAGTATCAGAATTTTCTGGTTCTTCTTCTGTCTCGTCTATTATATCGTCCATAACTGTTTCTTTTTCTGGTTCCTCTTGTATTGCAGGCAAAAGATTTTGAGATTGCAATTTTAAATTGTGAGCAATATAAACAATTTTACTAACTCTTTCTTTCGTAAGTCTGTTAAGGTTTTTTGAATGTACATCACTGTATGTGCTAAATGTTCTCTCAACTGCAGCTGACGTAGTTTGGCAGGGCCAGAAATCGGACTGCTACTTTTGATAAAGCAGTCGACCAAGCTAAAGGAGTAAGTTTACTTACAGCAGACCATAAAAACGTTTTTGAAAAAAAACCTTCGTTGGCTATGTAATTAGCAAGTTCCGCCAGAACTATGTCCTCATCAATATCAGGAATTCTGACTGCAGCATTATAAATTTTTTCGGTCGCCAAACTTTCGTCCTCCCGTGATAAATCGCACCCTTTGAACTGCGGATGCAGTAAGTTTGAAATTTTATGAACGTCATAAATCGCGAACTCTTTTCTGTGTTTTAATATTTCCTTGGCCTTTTATACTGATAGAGGGCTTTCATCTATCTTTTGTATAACTTCTTCTTCTAGTTTTTTGTATAAACTTAAAACATGAGATAGCTGAGGAGTGTCACTTTCCACAATGTTAATAGTTTCAGCTATTGGTTTAAGTAAATCACTGAACCCAGTCACCTTATCCCAAAAATCGTCGCTCAACATTAACTTTTTTACTGTGATAACCTTACTTAATGCATCTGTAAGATCCTCTTCAATAGCCATTGCTCTAATAGTTTGTTTGTTTTCTTTTAAACTCTCTAAACAAGAAAAAAGTGAAGCCCAACGAGTTTTTACTGGAAGTTTAAGACTTACTTTGACACCGGTGCTTGATTGCTTTTCCATAAAGACTGCGTGCAGCTTGTGAGTTTTTTATAGTCTTAATACAAGCTACTGCATTTGCTTTCAGAGTCTTCAATGTTTGCAAATCTTTTAGATCATTAAATATAAGCTGGATACAGTGAGCTAGGCAACCATATGTAAATAGGTTTGTCATCTCGTATTTCGCTTCAAGTTGTCTCCAAGATGACTTCATATTCGCTGCATTGTCAGTCACAAGTCCAAATATTTTTTGCTGTCCTATTTCATCAATAACACAACTCATTTCGTGAGCCATATATTCGCCAGCGTGAGATGATTTTCCGGTCGGTAAAACTTTATATAAAAAAGGTTTCGGTGTTGTAACACAAAATTTACAATAGGTTCATGTCTGATGTTGCTCCACCCATCTGCAGCCAGTCCGACGGAATTAGCATTAGCGATTGCTTCAGCCACCATAGTTGATACATTTTTGTACTCTCTTTCCAAAAACGGACCTGACAACATATACCTCTAGATGGTATTTTATGTGCGGGTCGAAGGAACGAAAAAAAATCTTTCCAGTATGGATTGTCCATCATGCTTAGGGGTGCTCTGCTTGCATAAATTGCTCTGCTGAGTAGTTCATCCGCTTTGTCTTGGTCTGCTGGGTTCATTTTGTCTACAAATGATGTTATACCGCCGGATATCTTCGACTTGGTGGACGTACAAGGACTTCCAGCAAAACTTGCATCACTGGATTCTCCTAAAAGAAACAAAGATTTTATCACTCATCACATCATTAACATCACACAATTATTAAATAAATAATATGAATACGTAGAATAGGTAGATTCGAGCTCGGCTGGTAGCTCGGAGCTCGGGTTAATAAACTATTTGGATTTTGTACGTTTAGATACAATTCTTACGCTTTTACAATGACACTGACACTTAAGAGTGTTTAACCGTAGCTGAGCTTGACTGTGACTTTTATTATAAAAGTACTATAATTGTACAGTACACTACACACAGACAGATGTACACATAGGTACATATTTTGAAGATGTAAAATACACAAATTATGACAAACTACTTTTACTTACGGTTTTCTGCCTTTTTTTCTGAAACTTCTGTAGCTGATTGTATGTATTTTTCTTTAACAGAGTTGGGACATTTTTTACAGTTTTGTATGTGCTTCGACATTCTTGAACCGTTCTTTGCTAAACGTTTTGAGCAGAATGTGCATTCTACCTTTGCAAGTTTGGAAGTCGAAATAACATCATTAAATAACTTTGCCACGGCCACAGTCTTTCGACCAGATCCAAATCTTTTCGGCATAATTATATTTTGTGTATCGTATATAATATACCACTATCGCTTCGCTTCACTTTCTCAATATGTAAAGGAACACAAATGACGAAACATTAATTGTTCACTCACGATCACGAGTTCACGACACGAGCTAGTCTTCGACTAAATAAACACAATAAAGTTTTTGATTTGAGAAGTATAACTTACAAAAAAAACTAGGCTCTGTTGCAATAGCGATAATGAACATTTTAATTCGATAAACATTCAAGTATACAAACATTTATTGGGGAATCCCGGTGTGGAGAGGAGAGTCGGCGGTGTTGCCAACAGTAAATAGCGATAACTACCACTACAGATTTCATTAATGTTAGTTTTATAAAGCCAGTTTTTTTTTTTACTTAAATTAGTTTAATAGTTAACATAAAGTCTAAAACAACCGTATAAAAATATTAACTGCCTTGCAAATTTTGAGATTTCGTACTTTTGAAAAAAAACATATTCTAAAAAAAAAACAGTTTTTTTCACGGTTTTTTTTTCAGTTTTTTTTTCAAGACAGAAAAAAACCGTTTTTTTGCAACCCTATGCATGACCGTTTATTTGTATTGATTGATGTGAATGACATGCAAACTACGTGCTGGTAGCTGATTAATATCCCTTTTTATTTTATATCCTGCAAGTTATGATTGACATGCACGTATGATCGTTTAGATTGGGGCGTGTTGTCATGCAACAGCTCAGTTTGTTTCACGGCGGCGTCAACGATGGACGCGGATAGCGCACCGCAAGAGTTTCCCGACGACGAAGACGACGTCAACGTGAGCCCAGCAGCGAAAGAATTAATATCCATGTCATATCCATAGATTGTCCCGAATTATGGGACACGAAAAGAAAAACGTACATGAACAAATACAAGCGAACTATTGCATTAAACAATTTAAAAAAATACGATAAAGATTTCACAGTGGAGAAATTGAAGCGCAAAATAAATACAGTCAAAACCGTTTATGGCGACATCGTTTAGAACAACATACCGGTTAAATTGACCAAAATCAAAGGTCCTGGCTGAATGTTATATGACCGCCTTATCGAAAACATTGGTTTTTACGACATTGTTTACTACGACATACCGCATTAAGCGACCACATTTGGTTAATGTTTTCGGAGAATTATATCTGTAGAACGACCGGCTCAGCTGTATTGTAAACAATTTGAATAGGTAACTGTATCCACATCTGGCACAGTATAATAGTCAATGGCTATTATCGTAAAAATAAACAAAGTTTAGGGTTTTTTGTAATTCTTAGAAACAAAGCACATGCATGCCGTAGCCTCAAACAAACTAAAATTACAGATTTTATGCATACAAAAATGATGGAAAAATGATATTGTTCTTCTATATTATACGTTTGTATTGAAGTAAACAAAATGCGGTTTAATTTCCTACATGAATATACATATTATCTTTCCTATTAATACCTGTCACCGGTTGTTACAACTATCGGTTTTTACGACTCAATATGAGTAGTCCCTTCGATGTCGTTATAACAGATTTTGACTGTATGTACATAAGAGAACATACTAAAATGAAAAAGAGCCTTAAGTCTGGGATGTCAAAAGACGAGGTGGTACAAGTGATATTACAATGAAATGGTATTCATGACACGGAGATAGTACCGACGGAGGGTTCAATGCAAAGGCTCTCTCCAATAGGTACTCAGGCTGGACTGGAAGTGTGATAAAAATGAATGATTTGATTTTGTTGGTCGATCATGCATGCATGACAGCACGTAACGCATGTCATGCCGCATGACCGTCTAGGGACCGCTATGCGGCATGACATGCGTTACGTGCTGTTGCATGACATGCCCCGATCTAAACGATCATGCGTGCATGTCAATCATAACTTGCAGGATAGAAATTAAAAAGGAATATCAATCAGCTACCAGCACGTAGTTTGCACGTCATTCACATCCATCAATACAATTAAACGTTCATGCATGCATGACAGCACGTAACGCATGTCATGCCGCATGACCGTCTAGGGACCGCTTAAATAAACTATTTTAAATTACGTGAATTCAGATTAAATGATGTCCAGGCATTGTCAGTCTACCTAAAATAACCCTATATTTGATCGAGCGAAGCTAGACATCCAAATCAACTTGGGCGTTGTACCTATGTATTTTTGTTTGTCCGAAGATAACTTTCGAAGCGTTGATCCGATCATCGTGAAATTTGGTATAGTGATGGCAAAATTTTGGTGTTACTAAATGAGCTAAAAAAAGGGGGGGGGGGGGGGGGGGGTTGTTGTTGTTAGATTCAAGAGGGGTAAAAAAAATAAAATGGAACTATGCGGTCGAGTGGCGTCTAATGATAGTCTTCTTCAGTACATTTTGACCTTATTTTTATTTTTAGTTTAAACCTTGTAGTTTTTAAGTTATTGTTATTAGCCATAATAAAAACTGAACTTTGACGAAATTCACAGGGTACCTACACCAGTGACCCCACAGTGCTATAATTTGGTATGCGAGTAGCTTTAGTGACAGGGAAGTCTGAAATCTAAAATAACTGTAATTTCTACCCCACAGAAGAGTAACCAAATTACATGAACTCCCGTTACCTGTCTCTTGAATGAAACTGCAGGTCAAGTTATTAGTTATCATTTCAGTTATATATTAATATTTTATTTTTATGGGAGACTCGCGAGATCTCAGTTTGGGGCAAGTCACTAGTTAATTTCAATTCATAGCATTATCATCATCATTGGCCTGTAACATCTACGAAAGAAACGACGCGACGTCAGGTAGAAGCCACTTACGTATAACTTCATGAAGAAAGATTTTTGGCCGAAGGGTTTTGTACTTCGTCATTCCGAGGACGGATGACGAACACAGAGAAATCAAGAGAGAGAAGTGTTTATTTAGTAGGTAAATGAATATAGGTTTTTATTATAATAGCTATATTATAATTATTTTATTATAGCAGCTCGCGTGTTTTTCTTTTTGTGGAAGAAGCAATCAAAGAGGATATCGAAGTGAAAAAGCAATCATAAAGAGGAGAAAGGGATGACGATGAGAGATGATGATCCGAGAGCTGGCGATTACCTGGGTCAACGCATAAACATTGCAATCCAGCGGGGCAATGCAGCCAGTGTCTTGAGGCCACTTCCGCCTGGTAGTGATCTGCAGGAGTTGAGCTACCTATAGATCGTCTCATGTGCGTCTGACATAGACAGTCCGATACAAATAACACTACCTGCCGCCACGAGCGTTGACGGCGAACTGAGAGAGCGCAGCAGCCGATTCTCCCCCCCGTCTCGCCGCGCGCATACCTCAGGGAGTGCACAGCACTAATGGTCACACTATAATTCTAATTGGGGGGGGGGGAGGAGGAGGAATAAGATCTGCACTGACGTCCCGCATTGGGACGTATTGTGCATTACACCCCTTTTAACCTGACCCCAGCAATCCTAGCTACTTGAAGTAATGGAGCAGGACTTTGGGTTGATGGATGCAGCTTTCCAAGATCCCTGTAGTTGCTGTTACCAAGATTACCTAATTTGGTTAAACTCAATTGACGCCAATACATTTTTCTATGGTTCTGAGGCCTAACGATCTTAAAAATGTTTGTGATACACAACATTTTTTTTAAATCTTACCACAAAAAAAGTTAAACACTGATTAAGTAAAACAGGTTTAAAAAATTCCTTACCATTTTTTGTATAGGATTTTGTTAAACAGTGTTCAGTGAGTGTTTAACTTTTTTGTGGTAAGACCCTGAATGTCTAAATGTATACTCATTAGAATGATGATGTGCTTACCATTGGCAGCCTGAGCAGTCCGGATCATGCAATGCACCTCCACAAACAGTGGTCCATTGGTGTGCGGTTCTATCTTGATGACATACCGAGCACTCAGTTTTGTGACATCCTTCTCCACATCATCAGATGCTAAGTATATCCGGCCGAAACTGCCTCTACCTGGAAAGACAAATAAAACATCACTGTACATTAACAACACTTTCACCTGTGTGTCTCAGGGTGACAATGTTCCCACCTTAGCCCTTTTCAGACTAGATCTTGCCCTTTTTACAGTGGATAACCCATTTTCCACTTTTTTTTAGATTAGGTACCTACATCGTAAGTGTACTCTAGTTTTATTACAATCTAGCCAAGTAGGCTACTAATGAGCAATTTTATGCTAACTTAGTTTTATAAATAGAATTATGATTAAGAATGTGTCCATTGGTACTTTTCTTGAAGTCTCTATTTTTTTTACACTTTGTTCTTTAAGCACAACACTGACACTATCATGTATGAGATTTTCCACTGATTAGCCCGAAAGGGGCAATCTAGCCCTTTTTGACACATCCCTTAGATTAATTCACACTATTCATCTTTACACAGTATAAAATGAAGTCGCTTCCGCTGTCTGTTCGCTTAGATCTTTTAAACTACTCATCGGATTGTAATGCAGTTTTCAGCAATAGATAGTGATTCAAGAGAAAGGTTTATATGTATAATACATACATAACATACCGGCTGAAACGCAGGAGCTAGTAGGTTCGATTCCCGCCGCGGAACAAATGTTTG
The DNA here is from genome assembly GCA_918857605.2 of Philereme vetulata. Classification (NCBI taxonomy): domain Eukaryota; kingdom Metazoa; phylum Arthropoda; class Insecta; order Lepidoptera; family Geometridae; genus Philereme; species Philereme vetulata. The sequence goes on from OU975425.1 coordinate 6,154,887, forward strand.
CATGATCTACAAATATTTGTACCGGGTTGGATGTTTTTCTATATATTATAAGTATTGTATTTACAAAAAAAAGTATATAAGTATTCTATCAGTTATGTATTTGGTTCTCATAGTACAAGCTCTTATTAATTTGGGGCTAGATAGCGCTGTGTGAAATGTACAGCAATATTTATTTATTATTATAACTCTAGTTTGTTTGTTAGTTTGATTGTTACCTTTACACGATTAAACGCCTGAACTGATTGTAATGAAATTTTGCAAGGAGATAGATTATATCCTGGGAAAGGACATAGACTACTTTTTAGCCAACTGCGCAAAATGAGTTATTTATTATTATAACTCTGTTTGTTTGTTAGTTTGATTGTTACCTTTACACGATTAAATGCCTGAACGGATCGTAATGAAATTTTGCAAGGAGATAGATTATATCCTGGGAAAGGACATAGGCCACTTTTTAGCCAACTGCGCAAAATGAAGGTATGTTTTATTGAAAAACCACCCGTGCGAAGCCGCGGGCGGGTCAGCTAGTTTCTAATAAAACTGCAAGGAATAATTTTAGAAAATATAAATGAAGTAGGTGCCTATTTTTACACTCTATACTAGCAAGACTTGGTAGTGGTAGGTACTAGAGGTTCTGTATGTCTATCTTGTCTGAGGGAAAAATTGGAGGATTGACTTTTTATGCATATTATTTGACCTGTTATAACATAAAAACCACAACTGATTTATCAATAAAACCTGATTTAGGCAAATCTAGCCCTTTTTAGCTTCATCGTAGCCCAATTTTCACATAGTAAGGTGGCAACACTGCAGGGTGATGCAATACAATGTCATATAGGCCAAGTATTCGTTGGACACAACTAAGTCTTATTTGGTAAAGCAATTGTTATAAGCAGTGGTAACCCCTTAACATCAGGTAGGCCATGGGCTCACCTCACTGTATAAAAATGTCCCATTTTAGTTATAATCGTTTCCGAAGACGTATACTGAACACTGAGAACTCGCATCTAAAATATATGCTAACTTAGTTTACTTAGTTTGTTTTTTAACTTAGTTATTAAACAAGTCTTGATTCCAGTATAGACTTATGGTATACAGCTCTAGGGCTGTACCAAAAAAAGTAACATTCTAATCATCCAACAACTCCAAAATAAAGTACTCAGGGACATCGTAGATGAACCCTGGTATATTAGAAATGACGACTTTCACCGGGACCTCTACATAAGAGTTCGTCGATAAAGTAATAAGAAAATATGCAGAAGCTCCCGAACATAGACTTCACCATAATGTGAACGTCGAGGCAATCCAGCTCCTCAACTACACGGATATAGTGAGAAGACTGAAAAGGACAAAATCTTTTGAGTTATTATAGTGTACAATAGTGTAATATAGTGTTAGTGCTATTCATAAAGAACACAAAAACAAAGTGGCTTACCCTTAAATAGAGAAAAGTGCCAATGGACACATTCTTAATCATAATTCTAATAAGGAATACACCTGACATACTATTATTTATTCAAATGTTATCATGCATGAATTAGTGTTAATAGTAAGTATGAGTCATTTTGCTTTGTGGGTAGAATTATCACAGAAAATCAGAGGTCTTTTAGTAGAATGCATGGTAGTTCTTCACTGAGCATTCAAAAGACCAATCCTATTAAAATGATATTTGTTTAGAATGCCTGGAAGACCTGACAAGGTGTTATCCATTTTATCTTACATGTTTATAATAATTACCCCACAAAACTTGCCAAGGTCAAATTGTGACAACCCCAAAAATAATGAATCAAAAAGACAGTTTTAAACTAATATCAATATTTTTACTACAACATTACATTTACAAATTCATATAAAATACTAAGCCATAACTTATAATGAAGTACCTACCTGCAGACATCACATTCACAGAGTGGAGTGGTCAGACTACTTTTAGAACAAGTTTTCTCCGGGCCACCATATCATTAACACTACCTGGTTCATACATAAACTATGTAATACAGTGCACTTGTATAGTATTTTAGTAACTAACATTTGCCAGCAACTGTCTGAAACCTGATGTTTCACTATGTATCCTTCCCACATTCTTTGAAAAACACGATATTTTATATAAAATTTAAAAACCCCCATTCCCTTTTTTTATAGGAGGTTGAAAACTGGCGTAGCTAAGAACCACCCTAGTTAAACTAGCTTTTTATTAATAAAATTGCATCAGAATTGGTCTATCCATTTGGCAACTACTATGCCACAGACAGACAGACATAGGTGTCAAACTCATAACACACCATTTTAGCGCTGAGGGTTAATAATAGATTAAATATAATAGAGAATACAAATAATACTGGACATTTCACACAGCTCTATCTAGCCCCAAATTAAGCAAAGCTTGTACCTACTATGACAGCCAGATAAGAGATAGAATACCTACTTATTTAACTGAACTGAACTGTAAACCACACTGAACTATGAGAACCAGATAACAGATAGAATGCCTACTTTTTTAACTGAACTGTAAAGAATACTTTTTTTTGTAAATACTTACTTGGTGCAGCGGGCAAATAGCCAGCTGAGACGCAGGAGGAAGCGCGTTCTTTTCCGGCCGCGGAACAAATGTTTGCATGATTACAGATATTTGTTCCGGGTCTGGTTGTTTCTTATATTTTAAGTAGGTATGAAAAAAAAATGTGTATGTATAAGTCTTCTATCAGTTATTTGGTTCCCATAGTACAAGCTCTGCTTAGTTTGGGGCTAGATAGCGCTGCGTGAATTGTCCAGCAATATTTATTTATTTAGTATACAGAAAAATACTCTCCTGGTCTTCCTGGACCTGGACAGAGACCTGGAGATGGAACAAGGTAATGACCTACCAATATCAAATGGTAACTGTCGCCTATAACAAAGCATTGCCTTGTAGGTCATACACATCCGAACCGTATGCTATGATGCACTGCCCTGCATCCGTTAACTTGAGGCATACAGATGTATAGCCCTATGTGGCTGCATGCTGTAAAGCTTGTTGTTCTTGTGTATGTTTCTTGATTAAATTATTATGAATATTTAACACCTACTTTGCAGAAATGTATGGAACAGCAGATATTTTTACTGTTTTGTTCCAAAGTTTTCTTAAGTTTAATTTATACTTGTACTTGATAAGTTTACTTTACTCTAAAGTTTTTCAGAGTACATAGTCTCTAGACATATTGTATATTTCAATGGATAGAGATAAAATAAATACTCAACCTATTCAATGCCGTGACCTGATTGTAAAGGAAAGTAGGTATAATCACACAAAACTGATGATTTCATGCTTTTACATTTGAGTTGCATTACTTTGTTACACAATGGCATCAATTCTATGACGTTTATGTAGGTATAATAAATTAATCAGTGATGATTTCCTAACAAAATACTTCAGGAATTAACTTACCTATAGGCATTCCAATTCGCCATTTCTTCTGCTGGATGTCTGTAAATATGATACCAGGAGACAGAGCCTCATCATCACAGAAACTGACATCTAAACTAGGAGTAGAAGGCGCCTCTATAGCTTTAGTTTTCTTCCTAGGGGGCAAAGGCAGCTGCAGCACTTCATTTCCACGACGAGGCATCGCGGTAACAGCTAAAAATTACAGGCCAGAACTTCATGAACAAAACGCCACTTTCACGCTATTTTATCGACTGTTGAACTGTATCAGCAGGGAAATGTTGTAAATTACACCTAATAGTCTTCATTTAATCTAATAAATAACAACGTGTGAGACAATGTGACTAAATATCTGATTATCGGTTTTTCAATACGATGGCAAGTACTCTCTTCATATATTAGTAGTAACCATGTAGAAACAGTTAACTGTGGCTTATCTTTTGTGCGAAGTTTTTGCAATGCCAAAAGCACGAAAAACAGCGGTTTCTAATCGCCGCTTACCCAGTCTTTTTTAAAATTATAACTAAATTTATATTGATCGAAACACACAACCGATTACAGATCCGCCATGTTGTTTGTGTTTTTAGAGCTGCCCAACTTGCCATGATTAACTTTTTTCGAATCGACTAAGGTTATTTTAATCGATTAACTATTCGATTACACACATGCCTAGATCATTTTGATCACGTCTTTATAACCACTTACATTAGGTAGTGTGGTAGGGTAGGTAATAAACAGAATAGGAAGAGTTGAAAATGTTCGTAGATTCGACCGATCCACTTGTTAAACTAACTTCTGTCCCTTAAATGTGGTAATGATGTGGGTGTGAGTTCCTGTCTATATATTTTTCGATCATAGCTTAAAATTGATAACTTGTAAATCGTAGGTAAGTATAGGCGGATATGAAACTCTATGATAAAAAGACCCGACTTTTGGATTAGGTAGGTACCTACCTACTTCTGTCCTATTGTCATAGTTTATGAATTAAAGAACTATCCAAAATTTATTACCCAGATGAAACAAAAATTACACAAATTTAATTATCTCGGCTCCACGATTTGTCAAGCTGCCAATATAGAAGCAGATTCCGTACACAATAGCGTGTCCAGACAAAAGTGAAGAAGCCTGACCGGAGTCCTATGTGATCAAAAGGCAAGGCTGCACGAGGCAGAATTCTGGGAAACTCTAAAAACCCAAGAACAAAAGAGCTACCTAGGTACCGCACATTATGAAGGTGCTGAGTTACTAGAGTCTAGCTCAGGGCTTCCCAAACTGTGCGTCGCGACGCTCTGGGGCGTCGCAGAATTGTCCCAGGGGCGTCGGTCGTGTGTCGTTGCGACCGAGTTGAATGAGCGAATTTTGGACCTCAGTTTCTCATGAATATCGTGCCATCAGCACTGCAGCAATAAAGGTTCTATTACCATTTGCGACTTCGTACTTTTGCGAAACAGGCTTTTCTGGAGTTGCAGTAATGAAGAACAAGTACAGGTCAAAAATAGACGTAGAGAAAGAAATGAGAGTGGCAATTTCCAAACTGGAGCCCCGTTTTATACTAAGAAGCTATGCTCAGAAATGCAAGCTATGCTTCCATTATGCTTCTCATGCAAGCTATGCATATACAAAATTATCATTAGCAGCCAGCCAACAGTAAAATAAATGTCTGTTTCCATTTTTAAGTTGTTGTTTGGTTCTTATTTACTAATAAAAATTATAAATGTCTAAATAGAGTTTTTCTAATAACCGGTTATCAGGTTAACTCTAGGCTAGTTCTCTAGGCTAATTCTGAAGGGCTTCACAGTACAAATAAGTTTGGGAAGCCCTGGTCTAGCTAATGAAAGTAGAGACTGAAAAAACCGCCGCAAATTTTAACAATATGCGTATCAGTATGGCAGCCCAAAAATTAGATTGGACTTGGAATAACCCAATTTGATACAAATAATAATTATAACGTATCAAATTAGGTTATTCCAGCCAATTCCAGGGAATTGATTCTAGTTTTGAGGCTGCCATACCGATAATTTTTAAATTTACTGCGCTTTTAAGTACTTTTACTGCGCTTTACTTTTATTGATCGATCGAAGCGAGATCTCCAAATCAACTTGGGCAAATCGGTGTTGTATGTATGTTTGTTTGTTTGTCCGAGGATAACTTTCGAAGCGTTTATCCGATCATCGTGAAATTTGGTATATAGATAGGTAATGATGGTTACTAACTAAATGAGTTAAAACGGGGGGGTTGAGATATTGGTTTACAAGACGGGTTAAAAAAATCAATAGCCATATTATACTTGAAAAAACATAGCTTGATCTCTGCGACATTTGTTAAACTGACATTCCTAGGGTTGTTATGATACAGAAAAAAATATCGATAGTAATTATCGATAGAAGCTTTGCAGTAAGACCAATTGTTGGACTTTTGAGGGCTCCAACAACCCGTAACGACTGCCATTGATATTCGTATGGCAGCCGGGATCGACGGCTTAACGTGCTTTCCGAGGCACGACCAGACCAGTGCAAAAACCCATATTCATGCATACAAATATTTACACTGAGTGAGGATCGAACCCGCGACCTCCTGCGCAGCAGTCGTGTTCACTACCGCTTCGCCACGAAGGCTGTCTGCCATAATTATATGTATATTGGATTATATTATGATTTGGGTAATAAAATTAAACGAATATTTTAATACATACATTTATTTATTCCAAAGGAGTACACCCCAAATCAATATCCGAATCACTTTCAGAATCGCTAGAGCAATCTTGTAAATTTATAATGAACTCTTGTTCGCAAATATTATCAAATCGAACGTCCCGCTCCCAATCTTCTTCCATTAATTTTCTGCTAACTACCTTTTTCCAATCTTCTACAGATACATTTTCAACCGCAGTGTTTAGTAACTGCAACATTTTATTTGCCGTGAAAGGCGGTGTTGTGTTATGTCTAGCAGCGTAACCTTGAAAGAAAAACATATTTTAATATCATAAATTATACAGGAGTTAATACATAAAGAATCTTTCTAACTGAAATTCGAGCAAACAAACCTTTTACTTGGGCCCAGATAAGCTCGATCGGATTATACTGGCAGTGATATGGAGGCAGTCTTATGACGTTATGACCCTTTTCTTGGGCTATGTCATCTAAGACATACGTTGGTGTGCTGGGTTTGTGCAGACCAACGAGTCTCAATAATTCGTTTTTAAGCGTTGTTTCATTGGCCTCTATTCCTTTTTCTTGAAGCCATGCAATTATTTCTAACTTCCTGTTTGCCGAAGTTGGTGGTTTGTGCTTTTGGACCGAGTGATATGGGGCGTTATCCATAATTGTACCTAGTCAGGTCATAAGTATTGTCACAAAGTAAAAACTTTTCTTTTAGAATGCTGGCCACAAAAAAGTTTATAGAATTCGAATTTCGAATTGTTCATGAAAATAAAAATGTATACTTTTTAGAATTTTACTCATTTTTAAATATGGAGTGGACGCTTAAAGTAGACCGTGTTGCAGTTATTGCGTTGCATCGTTGCGGTTACGCGCCAATTCAAATTTTTGACATACTGAAAAATTTGAAAATAACCAAAAGATTCGTTTATCGCACCATCAAACGATACAATGAAGACTCTAGTGTAGATGACAGGTCAAGAAGTGGTCGCCCTCGGTCTGTTAGGAGTCCAGCAGTGATAAAAGCTGTGAAGGCGCGAATTCAAAGAAATCCCAAACGTAAGCAGAAACTGTTGGCCCTTCAGATGGGGTTAAGCAGAACCACGGTGAAAAGGGTGTTAAATTAAGAGTTAGGGCTTCGGGCCTATCGAAGAAAAACAGGACATCGTTTGAATGCTCGTCTAAACCTGAGACTGAAGAGATGCCGCGCTTTGTTGAAGCGGTACGCGGGAAAAAAATATCGGGAAATTCTTTTATCGGATGAAAAAAAAATTACCGTAGAAGAGAGCTACAACAAACAAAATGATAAGGTGTACGCACACAGTAGTGAAGAAGCGAGCAACCGTATTCCGCGTGTCCAACGAGGTCATTTTCCATCCTCGCTCATGGTATGGTTGGGAGTTTCTTATTGGGGCTTAACAGAGGTACATTTTTGTGAGAAAGGTGTAAAAACGAATGCAGTTGTGTATCAAAATACAGTCCTGACGAACCTTGTGGAACCTGTTTCTCATACCATGTTCAATAACAGGCACTGGGTATTCCAACAAGATTCGGCGCCAGCTCATAGAGCGAAGAGCACACAAGACTGGCTGGCGGCGCGTGAAATCGACTTCATCCGGCACGAAGACTGGCCCTCCTCCAGTCCAGATTTGAATCCGTTAGATTACAAGATATGGCAACACTTGGAGGAAAAGGCGTGCTCAAAGCCTCATCCCAATTTGGAGTCACTCAAGACATCCTTGATTAAGGCAGCCGCCGATATTGACATGGACCTCGTTCGTGCTGCGATAGACGACTGACACGGAGGTCATTTTGAATAAACTTTAGTGTCATAAGAATCTATGTTTTGTTAAGTTCATTTTGGTATATAAATGGTTACATAATGAATAAACTTGTTTTAATTATTTTATATTAAACATGTGACAGAATTTATTACCTGACTAGGTATAATGTGGCTCCTTCAAATTATCTAATAATTTTAAAAACCACTCTTTAAATTTTTAAAAATTCATTTCTTCATGGTATTTATTGGTCTTCGTAGATTTGAATGCCAATAGGCAATTAGGCACAAAACCAGATGACGTCCCAGCATGAGTTATTATTAATCTTTGACCTTTGCCTTCGGGTACTTTGGTGGTCGATTGTGCCGTATCATAGGTCCAAGCTTTGGATACGGTATAATTGGCGTTTAGCCATGTCTCGTCTAGAAAGACAACTTTGTCCTAATTTGTAATTTATTTGACTTTCCGGAGAAAATTCATTCGAGCAAGAGCAATGTCGGTTCGGTCCATTATAATTTTTCTTTTGTCACTTTTTTGTAGGAAAATCCAATATTTTTCAAAATCTTCGATAGTGACGGCAATCTTCCTTTAAACAAGTCTGCGTCTTTTAGGGATGCCGCCAGTTTTTTTAATATAGGTAATTCGCCCCGTGTATAATAACCATATACATGGTTGCGAATCGCAGCGGCGTCAAAGTCGTCAATTTTTGTGACAGGAGCAGCCTTTCTTCTTTTTTTATTTGGCGTTGAAAGCTTTTTTTCTTAGTCTTCAGTCAATACTGCGATTGAAGATTCGCCATATTTTTCTTTACTGATGCGAATTACTGTCGCACGTTCAATGCCAAGAGCATCTGCAACTCTGTCACAAACTTTTGCCATGGGTAATAGCGGTCCACCATTTTGGTTTTCTCGCTCAAAATATTCACGCAAGCGAATCACAAACTCACGACTTTGACTGTTCAAAACAGTTTTTTTCATTCTCTTTGGCATTATGCCAACAAACAATGAAAACAAACAATAAAAACAAACAATAGCAACAAATAAACTAACAATAATAAATAAACTTAACAAATTAACAGCAATAGTAACAAAAACAAAGTGATGAGAACGGAAAACACGTGGCGTATACAAGGCGTTAGCACTCGTACTGAGGAGAATGGGTCATACTCATGTCAAACAAGATGGCGGCGCGTTGGCGCCATCTTGCGGAAGAAGACACGCCGCGGCCAAACTTCTCTCGAACCCCAAAGTTGTCGGAAGGAATGTTACGAGTAGGTTAGAATTTAGATTTTATTTACTCACTATTGTAAATAATGTTATTTTTTTATAATTTGAATATGTAAATATTCAATGTTGTTATTTTTTTAAATTAAATGATAAATTAATTTTGAATTAAGTAAGTTTTATACAAAATATCGATAGTTTATAGTCTGTGGTCACGATGATTCATCGCTCATCACTATAATTAGCTCAGCATGCCCATAAAGTATGACATTGACTGGTACGTTTGTCCGTACTGTTAAATTCAGATTTTCTTAGGTGCAATTTTACTGACAGCTGTACAGCTATGTTTTTTCTAGTATAGTATAGCCATAGCATATAGCCATAGCATATAGCCATAGCGTATAGCCATAGCGTATAGCCATAGCGTATAGCCATAGCGTATAGCCATAGCGAATAGCCATAGCGTATAGCCATAGCGTATAGCCATAGCGTATAGCCATAGCGTATAGCCATAGCGTATAGCCATAGCGTATAGCCATAGCGTATAGCCATAGCGTATAGCCATAGCGTATAGCCATAGCGTATAGCCATAGCGTATAGCCATAGCGTATAGCCATAGCGTATAGCCATAGCATATAGCCATAGCGTATAGCCATAGCGTATAGCCATAGCGTATAGCCATAGCGTATAGCCATAGCGTATAGCCATAGCGTATAGCCATAGCGTATAGCCATAGCGTATAGCCATAGCATATTAGCCATATTAGTAATAACTGAGCTTTGACAAAATTCACAGGGTACACCAGTGACCCCACAGTGCTGAAATTTAGTATGCGTGTAGCTTTCGTGACATAACAGAATAACTGCAATTTCTACCCCAAAAAAGTATAACTAATTAACATGAACTCCCGTTACCTGTACCTTGAATGAAACTGTAGGTCTGGTTTGGTTGGTTTTAATTTCGTGGCACTATTTTGGTAGTCGAAGATTAAGATTTTTATTTTTTTGTTTATAAGGGCGACTCGCGAGATCTCAGTTCGGGGCGACCCACTAGTTAGCCAGACTAGTAAGCGACGACGCTGTCTATTACGTAACAACATAATCAGTCCGTAGGTACACATGTAGGATAGGATTAAAACAGTAACGCCTGTTATTAGTAGGAACCTTCCTTCCACACGCATAAAGATTGTTTGTGTTATTAGTACAGAGATAAAGAACTTTACAGACTCGAGATTATCTAGGGCTGTCAATTCTTAGTGACGTATAAATAGGTAGGTTGGTTGGTACCTAGGTACTACTTTTTCAATTAATGGGGTTTGTTTTATGCACTTAATCATTATTCTGTACCACCTACAGCTTCAATAATTTACTAAAATTAGTTTGGTTGTAATTCATTTGCCTAGCATCACTGCTAGGTCACTGCGTCTCACCACCCTTTTAGAATATCATTGGTGAGACCGGATTTATTTTATCGGGTTAAAACTACTGAAATGAAAAGCGTTGAATAGTTATTTGTTATACAAGAGTGCAAAGTTGCTTTTTAATCGCGTGAATGAAAAAGTTAATTCAGTCAGTGGGCGTAGAGTCGGAGCTCTACTTTTCGGGTGCATTCACTAAAAAGTCACAGCCCTAGATTGCAGCGCGGCTCTGCCTGCAATGCACCGAGCGAGGCAAAACTTTTTCGTTCGATTAATTTCATTCACGAGTTGGCCGTGAGGCGTGAGGCCGTCCGTGTCTGCGCTCCGCAGTTACGAAGTGAATCAAACGCGATGTTCTTTTGTTTATCAACATATCCCCGAACGAGATGTGTACTGTGACATAAAAAGAACAAAACAGTGCAGTTCTAACGCTTTGTAATAAGTTTACGAATAATGTCGTATCGGTGAATAGTGCACGAAAATGGAAGGAGCGAACGCTGACTCAGATCATTCTATGACTTGGGAAGACTTTTTTGGTAAGTAGGTGTATGAAATAGAATGTTTTTATTATCTGTGATAGATGAAGAGCTAAATTAAATTAGACCTAAATGAAGTTTTTTATGGGTACAGAATTCATCTTCTCATCAGTAGGTATGAAATATGTTTCAGCTGCTAAGATGACGAGTGATGACTATGTAAATGAAAATAATAATCTATGAGCTCAATCGCGTTTTGGTACTTAGATTGAACCCCATTTATTTCAAAAATATAATCAACTACAATATGCATCGGAAAAAACTCGGTACAAGAAGTTAAACATTTAAGTTAGAAACTACTAAGTTACTAACTACTAAGTTTCAGACATCCAGGTGGTCCAAACGGCCTGAGATCAGGCTGTTAGGACCAACATAAATGCCATAGCTTTTAAACCGTGGAACTACGAATAGAAGAATAGAATCTTCGGGCACAACAAAATTATTACTAAAAGTTGACATACCTAGTACCTACCTACCTACCAACCCTGATCCTAAGATGATGAGATCCCAAAAACGGTCTAGCAACTCTCGTATAGTTCCGACTTCAACTTATCCTATGATATCTAATTATTCAATTAAATTTTAGCACTTAAAAACCCCCCATCGGTATCATTTGACACTTATGACGGACAAATCTATATATACTCTTAGCTCTATTGGACAGCGAGATGGGGTCTAAAATCATCACACTTGCACACTATCCTAAACGCTGACGTGACGAATGTCTATTCAACGAATAAAAAATAGTGTGAATAAGTTTGTAAATAAAACACACATTTTTCACAGGTACCTACTATTTAGTCGATTATTCATTGCTTGTAATTGGTATCGATTTGAATTATCGGCTCGTGAATATCCTGGGGCGAGTCGTGGATGAGACGGGTTTGCACATTTCCACTTAAGGCATGCTGGGCTGAATGTATGTTGCGTTCGTTGCCTCGTCTGCGATGCACATGAAATAGTACAGTAATCAGTGTAGGTACGGTACGTATGCATGCAATTTTCTGCTTTTATGTGATGCGTGATTTGAGACAAAAATAAGTACCTACAGGTAGAGTACGAACTCTACCTTGATTCTTGATGAGTTAAACTTTTCATAGCTGGTATAGACAGCGTCGATCGCTAACAGGTAACCCCCTGAAGATAAAAATAAAAATTTGTAGAGAATGATTTTCAAAAAGCTTGGGTTACACGTAGTGGGCTTAGAACCAATAATATTGGTCTATTAAATTGGTCCAATATAATATACATATATTATAATAAACAAAGTTTTATGAAATTATGCTTCTACAAGTTTTTAAACAGGGGGTTAGGGGGCGCCCATTAATTGCGTGAGACGTTTTTGACGATTTTTTGACCCAATTTTTTTTCACAATCCCCCTCCGTTTTCATGTTGTGAGATTTGTCTCAACCCCTTCCCTCCTCCATTTATCTCACGTGAGATTTCTCAAAATTTGTATTCATGGGGTAAATGCGTTGGAATTATTTAAAAAAACCGGCCAAGTGCGAGTCGGACTCGCGCACGAAGGGTTCCGTACCATTATTTATAAAAACGGCAAAAATATCACGTTTGTTATATGGGAGCCCTCCTTAAATATTCGTTTTATTTTAATTAAATCATTTATTTTTAAAGTGAATATACAACTAAATATTCTGTGAATACTTCAAGTGTCTACCTGTTGCCGTTATCAATATCGAGCTAAAACGAGCAAAATAATCACGCTGGTTGTATGGGGGCCCCCTTTAAATATTTATTTTATTCTCTTTTTAGTATTTGCTGTTATAACGGCAACAGAAATACATCATCTGTGAAAATTTCAACTGTTTAACTATCACGGTTCATGAGAGATTATCTAGAGGTACCTCTACCTTGTCTTTATCTCTTCGAGAATGTATGAACAGAAATAAAAGTGTAAGACCGAGTTCTTAAAGGTTGTAAGCCTAATATCACGAGTATGAAGCAACTTTTAAAAGCTGGAGTAGCTATGTACCTACTAGTTCCTCGATCCTCGATAAAAACCAAATAAATCCCTAGTTACCACTTCCTATACGTACGTAGGTACCTAGTTTGTTGAAAAGGGCAAGGAAAATTATAGAAGATAGAAGAGTAGGTATAGTACTGCATCAGGTCTGAATATTATGCAAATATTTGCAGATTATTCAAACAATTGAAGGATTAGAGCACCCGTCTTATTGCCTCGAATGTAACTTTATTATTTACTTTTTTTAAATTACGATGTAACTTATTTTGTCTATGGTTGAATCAGTACTGCCAATGTACGAGAACAGAATTAATGAAGTGCACTTCCGACGAATGAATCCGGATGTTCCAAATTTAAATTCGACAGTTGGCGCGCTTAATGGTGGATTTTTGTTTTCGGATAGGTTGATTTGGATTTATTTTATAGTCAGTTGGCGTGTAGGCTATAATTTGTCTAAATACAAGAGCTAAATTGGCTAAATTATAGCTTGCTTTGGTTCTATGGGTCTGCTGTTTGATTATAAAGGTCTGAATCTCTCAGATAACTACTCAACTAGCAGAGAGGACAATGTTTTTTTTTTAAATTGATTCGGCTTGGATTCCAGTCGTTGCGCCATGTCCCAATTGTGATTGTGGAATTATGTAGAACTAATGCTCCAATCAGACTTACACAACATCTCCAATTTCAAAGATTCAGGATGCTCAAGTCTCGATCAATGAGATTCACTTCTATTAATTGAGCTGAATTCAAAAGCTCTCAACTGAAGGCTCTTAAAAGAAACTTCCAACCTGCCAAAACTCTCCTTCATACATTTTAGTGAAATTAATTGAGCTTTTGCACGCAATTGTAGGCTTTATTTATGGACGATATGGTAGGATTTGCCTTTAGGTGAGCGTTTAAATTTGCTAGAAAATTAATTTTCATAAAGAGGTCTGTCTAGCTTCCGCCAACGGCTTCGCACGTTTTGTTTGTCAAAACAAAAAGTAGCCTATATTTGAATCTAGGTCATATTCGGTTCAGCCATTTTTGTTATCTAGCCTATGCTGCCCCACTGTTGGGCAAAGGCCTCCCCCTCATCATTCTACTTTTCTCGATCTTGTTCTAAATCCCGCCAGCCCTTATAAAAAGCGTCCAAATAATCGCACCACCGCTTCTTAGGCCTTCCACGGTGTCGCTTTCCATCCACAGGGATCCATCCAGTTACGACCTTAGCCCACCTATTTGGTTGCATGCGGGAGACATGACCCGCCCAATCCCACTTCAACTTGGCAGCCTTGATACCGACGTTAGCGAGGCCGGTCCTTGAGCGCAGCGAGGTGTTCCGAATCCTGTCTATTCTCTTGACACCCAAAATGCTGCGCTCCATCGCTCTTTGGCAAACCCCGAGCCTGGACTTTTGAGATTCAGTCAGTGACCAAGACTGGGCACCGTAGGTTAAGACAGGCAGAACACACATGTCGATGAGTTGACGTTTTAGTGATAATGGAAGGTCGCCTTTCATGAATGTCTTCATGGACCAGTGTCTCTTCCAGGCATTGTCGATACGACGATCGATTTCTTTGTCCTGCCTATTTTCGAAGGAAGCTAAAGGAAGGTTCAGCCATTATAGTGTGATAATAGTTCGTTATGGCCTTTGTGGCAAAGAATAAAATTAGTGATGAAAATGATATCAGATAAGCTAGGTCAAAACAAGCTTTTACAAAATTCATAATCAGAATCGCAAGCAGATTCAAATGAGCCCAAACACTAGTAGCCTACTATAATCTATTCAGAAGTTCAGTAAAGTTGTCTAGCATCCGTCTCCATCATGAGACCACCTCCATGGTACCATTATTGCATTGTTACCGAAGTTACACATGTATTCCAAATTTCCAAAAATTGAGGGGAACGGGTTTAAAATTCAGTTGCAACATTCCACCCGGACAAACATACGTACATTGCAAGTTAATAAAAAAAACTTGTGAAATAGTATGTAGAGTATATTACTCAAATTAAATAAGGACCTTGACTCGCATCTTAAAGGGCCATATGCAAACTCGTCTCGAGCGTGGCCTTACTTATATATTAAACTAGCTGACCAATCCGCAGCTTCGCACGCGTATTTTTTCAATAAAAACATTACCCTCCTTCTGCGCAGTCGGGAAAAATGTAGACTATGTCCCAATCCCGGTCACAAATCACAATCTATCTATATACCAACGGTACATAGGAAGTGCATCTAAAGAATACCTCATAATTTTAACCCCTTACTTTATCCCTTACCCTTACTCAGGGATAGCTCAGGATTAGTTCTAGGGATGATTTTGCAAAAAAGTTGAAATACGTACCTATTTCTTTATTTATTACCATAAGCCTAAATATGAGTTTTCAGATCCCTAACATAAGGAAAGCCTAATTTATGGATTGCCCAAACAAACTTTCAACCCCTATTTCACTCCCTTCAAGATTTTTATTGAGACAAATGATAACCTATGTCCTTCTCGAGGATATAATTTATCTCCTTGCTAACTACGATCCGTTCAGCCGTTTAGTCGTGAAAAGGTAACAAACAAACTAACAGAGTTACATTCGCATTTATAATATTAGTACCTATAGATATGGATAACTTGTGCCTTCCTTTGAATTGAATATCCGGCCGAAGTCTCACTTCTGAAATAGATAGTCGGTAAGTATAATGTCCATTTGATCCTCGGATAGGCCGGCGCCCGCGCCGCGCCGGTTTGCGGTTGTCTCGTTGCGATATCTGTAAGCCGAGTCGTGTCTGCTTCTGGCTGCGTGATGGTGCAATGTAATCACGAGCTTGTCCAGAAAGGGCGAATTCGCCGCGATTCTCTCCGTTGGGTCCAGAAGCAGCGTACCAACGCGCGAGCATTTGGGGACGGATAAACAATTGAGAATCAAAATTTTGGAGTTTCATTTCTTTTGATACGTGCCGTGCACTTGCTCTGAAGTTCGCGCGTAATCTGGACGCAAGAAGGCGTCAAGGTGTCTCTAGTATTTCGACTCGCGCGCAACACGCGCGTATAACGCGCGAGTCGAGTCTGGCGAAGTGCACGCGATTTACGCGCGTATTTTATATTTGCGTGATGCTTGTGGGCGTAGTGTATTGGCGTTGGCGCCAAATATCTCGCCAACGTGCGTATGAATTCGCGGCGAATTCGCCCCTTCTGGACAATGTCTAACTATAGCACCTACTTTGATCAAGATATTTACAATGAAGTGTACACTCTAATTGAAAGAATTTCTTTATGAATACGAAATAATTCATTGACAGTCTGGCATTGGATAGGTAGTTCGTTAAATAAAATGAGACAGTTATAAAGATACCCGGTTGTAGGTCGAGCGTCTGGAGACAAAAATGACGAAGTTGTTATTTTTGTACCTGTCTGATAATAAGTTGTAACAATCGCCTATAAAAAAGTATTGCCTCGTAGGCAGGTATCTGGTCGGATTCGTGCCCTGCGAGGCTACGATGCACTGCTCTGCGTCCATCAACTTGAGGCATACAGGTGTAAAGTACGTGCCTGTAATTTCACCGGCAACGATACCCTTCAAACGGAAACACAGCAATGCTGCTTGAATTAATGAAAGGATATTGAATTTTCGTTCAAGAATTCAAACAACAATACAAATAAACAAGATACAAGATATATTTGCATAAACAAGTGTACAATAAGATCTTAAAAACTAGGTAATGGCACTTTACACGTGTTAGCCCTTTACGAGCATCGCAAACTACTGAATACTGAGGGCGTTTTTTTACAATAAAGAAATTAAGTACAAAATAAAACAAACCAATCAATGAACATTTAAATATTATAACATTTTAAAATATAATCGGATATTTCCAGACGAGCGAATGCTCATTCTATCCCCACTCTATTAAATTATTTTAGTGTACCTAAACAGACGTAGAGCATTATTTCGTTGTTTTGTCTGCGTTCCCAAAGATTCTATGGAATATTCTAAGAATGCTCGCTCGCTTGATGTAAACGGTACTAGAGCGTGTAAACAGTTGCTTAGAGCATTCTTGCGTGTTTGAACGTGCTCGATCCCCGGAGCGGTCAGTTCAAAGTGTTCTTGTGAATATTACTCATGAGCATTCGTTCGGCTGATCTAAACATCTATCGTGCAAGAATTCTAGTTCTTGGTTCTCATTCTTGCTCGTTGGTATTTTTGTGTCAAACGCTAAGAACAATCTTTCGTTTCCACTAAAAGATCGAGAAAGAATGCTCTTGTTCTTGCTCTAGCTCTATTCGTTCGGTCTAATCTAAACCTACCTTTATTCTAACGATTTGTAGTTACATACAAATCTATTAAGTAGTTATTGGTTTTGCGATATGTTTAGAATTCGACCGGAAAACCGCTCTGCCTATTTCTGGCGCCAAGCTCTGCCTACGTAAGTAAAAGGTACTAAAGCCATTCTGTAGTTATTAAGTGCTCACCTTAAGGAGTAGGTTACCATTGGTGGTCCCAATGTGGCGCAATGCCTTTAATCGCAGTGTTGTAACCGGCAGTGGATGAAACCAGCCGTGCCCATCTGGGGACGGTGCTGGCTGTTCTCATGTTATCATATTAATTCTACGCATTATGTACCTACAATAAGACAGTCAAGTGGACTGACGACAAAACCGTTGAATCAAAAGATAGACTAGTGGTTCGCCCCACGATAGATCCACGAACTAACCAACCAACCTGACCTACAGTTTCATTCAAATTACAGGTAACGGCAGTTCATGTTAATTGGTTACCATTTTTTGGGGTAAAAATTGCAGTTAATCTGGATTTCGGACTTTTGCCTATATTTGTGTCACTTAAGCTACACACATACCAAATTACAGCACTGTGGGGTCACTGGTGTACCCTGTGAATTTTGTCAACGTTCAGTTTTTATTATGGCTAATAACTCAAAAACTATAAGGACTTTACTAAAAATAAAACCGGAGTCTAAATGTACTAATGAAGACCTTTCATTTGACGTCCCATTTGACCTAATACTCTTAGTTACATTTTTTTACCCCTCTTGAACCCCAATATCTCAACAACCCCCCAACACTTTTAGCCCAAATTGTTCACGTCAGTCACATCAAAATTGTGCCATCACTACTTACGATGATCGGATCAACGCTTCGAAAGTTATCCTCTGACTAACAAAGATACATACAACGCCGAAATGCCCAAGCTGATTTAGAGATCTCGCTTCGCTCTATCAATAATTATTTATTGTTACACCAAATTACAGTGGTCAGAAGATAAGGTGTAAGAATCTGTGGGTGTGTATTAGCTTTTCCTATGTTGATTGAAATCGGAATGACTTACAAATAGTGGGGTTCTCATCCAATATAGGTAGTAATTACACATAAGTACGTAAATAAGTGTAGCATTTAGTCATTATAATATTACTGGTGGTTCTGTGAGAACAGTAGACATCGCGTCCCAAGTACAAAAAGTAATTTGTGCAACAAAATTAACGAAGAAAGTCCAATTTTAAATCGATTTTTTGGTGCTTGAATTTTTCAATAGTCTATATAGACTTTTGAGCAAAATATTGGTATAAGTTTTAGCGATTACTCGCGTTCCCTTAGTCCTAGGAGGTCTAATCTGGTGTCTACGGGTTCGTCTTGTGAAGGCGGAGAGGACTGCGTAGTCTGATTGGTAAAAGTAGGTATATATTTACCAAAAAAAAAAACTAAAATCCGTCCATATAAAACTTTACAGCAAACTTCTCCCCCTTTTCCCCCTCCACTCCCATTTTTTTAGAAATTTTTTCGCAACATCTTGTGTAGAATGAAGTCCTTACTGTGCCTCTGAAATTTGATTGAAAACCGTCGTTAAATAACGCTACAACAAACTTCCCCGCTTGCCCCCCATTTTTTGCCCCCATCGAAAATCGCGATCGATTAAAAAAAATCAATAAATCAAGGAACTTGTGTGCCAGTTTTCGTCATAATCGGTTGAAAAATGCGACCTGTAGGCGAGAACAGACTGATAGACAGCCGGACAAAAGCATTTCTTGGCCAATCTCTCGATGACCTAGAACCCAAAAGCCACCTGCTAAAAATGTTTTATTCCCGAAATCCCCACCGCTACGTCCCCTCATCGGTGCGTATAGGCCTTGTAACTGGACAATTACTACAAACATTCACGCGTGAATATTCTCACCGCCGGCGATGAGCGAGAAACGAGTAGAGCTAGATAGTAGAAACGAGTTGGCGAGCAGCGAGAAGCGAGTGTGTAGTTCATATAGTTGTCTCGCTGGGCTATAAAGCGATTGAGCGAGTTGCTCATTATCTCACGGCGTATGTTCTGACCGCCAAGCGATCATCGCTGAGCGTGTATCGCTGAGCGAGTGTTGTAGTCCCTGCGACAAAATAGTGGAGAGCGAGTTCTCGCCAGCAGTTTGTACGGCCAGCGATCAACTATTAATATACGTGTCTTTACTGACACAGAATCTATATCTTTTGTTTGTTTCTTGAGCGAGAAAATACATAGTTGATAGCTAATCGCTTACTCGCCGGCGCCGGCGGAGAGACAAGTGCCTTCAACCGAGCAATTTAGTTTTGAATAATTTGATAAGAAATTGCCCATGTTAAATCATGTATGTTAGTAGTAATTGTCCAGTTACGAGGCCTCTACGAGCCGGTGGGGACGTAGCGGTGAGGATTTCGAGAATATGCCTTTCGTGTAAAAAAGCGAAACATGTCGAAATGTCACCTAGGGGTGACTCATAAATCACTAGTGACATTTAACTTGACAGAACAACAAAAGTTTCAAATTATGCCCGACGCAAACAATCGACAATAACGCACAGTCATAGGTTGCGGTTTTGCAAACCATTCTACCATTACAAGCGACTGACACGGAATTTGCAAGTTGCTTGTCGAAACAGGAATTCCTCCGTCGAAAATATTACTACGAGTAACTAGCTGACCAATCCGCAGCTTCGCACACGTTGTTTTTCAATAAAAACATTACCCTCCTTCTGCGCAGTTGGATAAAAAGTGGCCTATGTCACCCGGGGATAGTGTAGCTTCCCAACAGTGAAATAATTTTTTAAATCGGTCCAGTAGTTTTTGAGTTTATTCATTACAAACATACACACAAAAATACAAATCTTTCCTCTTTATAATATTAGTATAGATGAAACGTCTGTAAAGTTTTTATGAAATGTGTCATCTTCATTTCGTGTCAAAACCTAAATGTTGTACACACGGCTACACATCAAGCTATACATTCCAGTATAAGCTGACCTCGCATTGTGTAGGGTTTTCGTAGAATGAGAGGTCAGCTTATACTGGAAAAGTATAGCTTGATATGTAGCCGTGTGTACATGTTGTATGTAAGAGTAGTAGAGTTCCTCTTGAAAGGGCTCGTTCGGGAAAGTATTACCACTTAACATCAGGTGGGCCATATGATTGATCCAGCTTCAGGTAGTAAATTAAAAAAAAAATACTGTAGCTGTCCTTTTAGAAGCAAACTTGGCCAAACTATAAATATTATTCTTTATAGTCTTACTTAATTAACTCCATTAGATTAGATGAACGTACCTAAGTAGCCACTTATTTATAAACTAACTTTTGAGAATTAAAGTGTACAACCTGTTTTGTTATGTACGAGATTAATTTAAAACACACATCCGGAATCGTATTAATCGATTTTAGAGGCGAGTTTAATACCGGTAGCTTGGATATTTATTGAGTAATCGATACATTTCCAATAAACAATTTTTAACGTTAATCGGCGACGCATTTAGTACAATGCCGCTTAGTCAGTTTAATGGGTACTTACCTACTTACATGATGAATTAATATGATTTGTTTACCTTTTTTTATCCAGGTGGTTTCATTGATATTTCAGGAGAATTTTATGTGGTAATGAATTTGAAAAAAACCTATTTTACAACAATACTAGCCATTAGCCCTACCCGTGTTTTCATTTACTGTCGTGCATAACAAAACACGTAGTATATTATTTTATAAGTTACTAGCTGACCAATCCGCAGCTTTGCACGCGTAGTTTTTCAATTACCCTCCTTCTGCGTAGTTGGGTAAAAAGTAGCCTATGTCACCCGGGGATACTGTAGCTTCCCAACAGTGAAATATTTTTTTAAATCGGTCCAGAAGTTTTTGAGTTTATTCATTACAAACATACACACAAAAATACAAATCTTTCCTCTTTATAATATTAGATTGGGGAAAAAGTTTCTTTGCATTTTTTAAGAAAATTCAAAACATTTTTTAATGTAGTTTATTTACATTTAACTAAAGTATGTAGGTACCATTTTGTTCGATAACTTTTTGCCATCTTGTAGGTAGGGACATGATCCCATTGCTATAGAAATTCTGATCAAAATACCGCGACAAGTAGTTTTGTCAGTCCTCTCATGATGTTAACCTGACACTGCCTAAAGAATTCTGAAGAGACCGAAACAGGTGGAAATCGGAAGGTGCAAGGTCAGGACTATACGGCGGATGCATTAACACCTCCCAGCCAAACTCTCTTAATTTTTGATTAGTGGCTAAAGATGTGTGAGGTCTAGCGTTATCATGATGAAAAACCACACCCCTTCTGTTGATTAATTCCGGCCGCTTTCTCTCAACTTCTTGCTTTAATCTCATCAGTTGTTCGCAGTAGAGTTCAGAATCGATGGTCCTGCCTGGTGGTAACAGCTCATAATGAATAATGCCCTTCCAATCTCACCACACACACAGCATCACCTTGTTGCGAGTTAACCCGGGTTTCGCCACAGTCTGTGAAGCCTGACCGGCCTTTGACCACGACCTTTTTCGCACGTTCTTGTCGTACGTGATCCACTTTTCATCACCAGTTATCAGCTTCTTCAAAATTGGTTCGGTTTCATTACGTCGTAATAAAGAATCACAAATGAGTACACGGTTCATTAGGTTTCTTTCAGTGAGCTCGTGGGGTACCCAAATATCGAGCTTTTTTGTGTACCCAGTTTTTTTCAAATGCGCCAAAACTGTTTTGTGGTCAATTCCCAGTTCTTCAGCTACGTCGTAACTACTGAGATGCCGATCTTGCTCCACTTTTTCAAAAATGGCATCACATTTATCCGTAATAGGGCGACCAGAGCGACGTGCATCTTTGACATCAAAATTTCCGTATTGAAAACGCTTAAACCAAATTTGTGCTACTCTCACAGACACTGCACTAGGTCCATAAACACCACAAATTTTTTTCGCGGCTTGCGTTGCATTTTTACCTTTTTGTAGTAAAATTTTAAAATGTATTGAATTTCTTCATTAGATTCACTCATCTTTACAGTACGAAAAACAAATAAAAATCACACATTTTCCTAATTTGAATTTGGAATTATCTTCTTTAAAATTTAAACTTTGAATGATACCAAAACCAGCCAGATACAAATAGTATAACCAAAAAGATTTTATTATAAGTTCATACATACTATAATGCAAAAAGACTTATTCCCCAACCTAGTATTAGTATAGATATAGATAGTATAGAAGAACTCGCACCTTCTTACCTTATGCTCTTGCAACTAAGCGATTACTTCTGGTCTTCACTTTCATACCAGTTTTTAAATAAATCGCAGCTAGAACAGAGTAACTGCAATGTTACATGATAATTGGCTTTGCAACCAGGATGTTATCATTGCTATTTGTAAAGGAAACTGAGTGTATGTGGGCATGTGATTACTCCGCTTCCTTAGACCGGTTGGTTTAATGGGAATACTGCTATAGATTATTATAATGATAATGATGGATGCTATGTACCTAGGCCCTAGGGTAAATTACTTAGATCTATTTATAGCCCTAAACCTCGCACATCCATATGTATCAATTGGCCGCATCTAAGGATTAGTTTACACGTTCAACCGAGCGCGTAATCTTAGTTTTTTACGGTACAACGATCATGTACTGCAAGCTTTATGCAAATCTGCCATTAGATTACGCATCTTATAGCTAAAATATAAAGTTCATTTTGTAGTGTTAATTTCCTAGCTTTGGTACCGTGTAACTCAACGCTACTCGAGTTGTTTTTACTTTTTTAATTGATGACAGGCAAGGGGTAATTTTTGCGTTCGCACGCTATGACGTCGAATTATGTGTGTAGTTAATTTATTATGATTATCGAGTGCGAAGATCATGCATGCGAAGATGGTGGCCTAGCTTGTAGATATAGTTCTTTGTACGAGGCTAGATTGGAATTGCCTTCGTCAATCGTCAACGGTTATGTTGTTTATTTTTCTTCACAATTTATGCTGTTTTGGGATTTAGATTTTTAATTAAACTTATATCTAATTTTAGCTTATATTTCAGTTAGCTTCCTTCGACAACAGGCAAGACAAAGAAGTCGACCGTCGTGTCGACAACGCCTGCAAAAGCTACTGGTCCATGAAGGAACTTATGAGGGGTGACCTTCCCTTATCGCTAAAACGCCAACTCATTGCCATGTGTATTCTGCCTGTCCTAACCTACGGTGCCCAGTCTTGGTCACTGAGCGAGTCTCAGAAGTTCAAACTAGGAGTTTGCCAAAGAGCGATGGAGCGCAGCATTTTGGGTGTAAAGCGGAGCGGATCGACCGGATTCCAAACTCCTGGCTGCGCTCGAAGATCGGCATCGCTGACGTGGGCATCAAGGCTGCAAAGCTGAAATGGGACTGGGCGGGTCATGTCTCCCGTATGCAACCCGATAGGTGAGCCAAGATGACAAGCATATGGACTCCTAAAGACGGAAAGCGACGCCGAGGAAGACCTAAAAAGCGCTGGATTGATGACTTGGACGTCTTCCAAAGAGACTGGCGGGATATGGCTCTAGACCGTGATAAGTGGAAGGAAGAGGGGGAGGCCTTTGCCCAGCAGTGGGATAGTATGGGCTAGTAAAAAATAATTATTAATATCATTTCCGTAGATGAAATAACTATCGTATATACGGGTAACACATTAGCAGTCTCTCCTTTTTACAGTTATTTCGCTACGAAAACGATGTAGGTAGGTAAGTACCTACTCAATATTGCATGAAATTGACTGAATTGAAAGCACGCATAAGGAAAATTCTCAAAAACTCCAATAATATTTTCCTATTTCCCTCTCTCGAGATTTTCTTCCCAAAAGTGCATTTATTATGCATGAAATGTCGGATTTGTTTACTAAAAAGGCCATTTTGACGCATGCGTGGAGACCCAGACTGCGTCTAGACAGGGTGGTTTAACGGCCAGCATAAAATGAGACCTCTATCTCGACTTAGCCTTTTCATGTTCTATAGAAGGTATTGCAGTAAAGGGGTCCGTTAATTGTGGTCTCGAAATGCGGAAAGTAAGAATTTTGCTAACCTCGGCTACTGGCCAGGTTGATAGCTTTATTGTTTTAATAAAATGAGATAACAATTTTAATTTAAGAAAGTGAAATGTTTAGTAGATAATCTAAAAAAATATTGTGGAGCTTGCGATCCCACTAATATTATAAACGCGAAAGTTTGTATGGATGTTTGTTACTCTTTTACGTCGTAACGGCTTAACTGATTTCGATGAAGTTTAGTATGTACGTAGATTATAACCTAGATTAAAACATAGGCTACTTTTTATAGACAGACATAGACAATCATTTATTCACTACATTAGCACAAAATATACAATACAGTTACATTTTAAGACAGAGGAAATACAAAAAAAAAATCTATTAAATAGTATAAACGTAAAACATTAACAAAAAAAGGGAGAACTTGGTAGATACTGTGTGCTACAGCAGTAAATGGAACTCGACTCAGCATTATGCCTGCCGTGATGGTAAGCGCTGATATTCTGTCGATTTATCCCATAAATCAAAATGGGGTATCAAGTCAAGTTGCACTAACGAGTTTAGCTTTATTTCTAGGTTATCTACACATTTAGTAGTGTAACGCGTACGAAGTCTCGAGCAACAGCTAGTAATAGCGCTTTATTGTACTGTCACGAATACTTATAGGTTTGCTTATCTCCATTCTTCCATTCTCTCAGGTCATCGGAAAACTTATCCCTCAAAACACCCGTACACTCTAGTTCCTTCTACTGGAAATCATTCACTGTCGAAGCAGTGCGCCTTTGGAATGCTTTGCCTGTGGAAATTAGATGGGCTCCTTCACACAGCACTCTTTTAAGCTGAGATTAAGGCAACATTACCTTAATGCCTAGCTTTCTTGTCATTTGAGTTACCTATTTATTATTTAATTTAATTGTCCCTATTGTAGAAAATTTGTAAGAATAATGATTTAGGTTAATTAATAGTTGGGTATATATTAGTATATCTTTATGTTGGTGTTTATTTATTTATTAAAAAAAAGTACAGTTTTTTATTAGATGTTTTTTTTATTTCTCTTCATTTCTGAATATTCTCTGTGGACCGCTATCCATTACTGCTTCGCTTATACTTTCCACCCAAAGGTTGCCTGGAAGAAATCGACTATTTAACATTAATTAGTTTCTTTAAGTATTCCTGGTGTATAATAAAGAATTATTCTATTCTTATACATATAACTAATTTATACCAATATAGTACAATGGACGACCTTATCGCTGAAAGCTTACCATCAGGTGAGGGTTGTGGTCAAGCGCTTGAGTATCAACAATAAAACAATAAAAAAAACTAAATTCGAGCTAAATTTTAAACCGAGTTTTGCCGAAATATTGGTAATAGATAGATAGATAGATAATTCTTTATTGTTGCACCTAATTAAAATAAGTTAACCTAGAAAACTTAAAGACTAATACATGGTGGTATTATCGCTCAAAGCGATCTCTTCCATGTAACCTTTGGATGGACTGGATTGAAAAGACGTGTGAGGAGGCGGTGTTACAATAAATACCTATTTATGTAGGATAAAAATAAATAAATACCTAAACCTAAAATATACCTACATATACTTACATAATAAATATAAAATATATACATAATACTTTTACAATAAATATCGAAAGGAAATACAATGTTTACTCTAAAGAAGCCGCTAAGTATTGTTTGCAGACGTTATTTTTATTATATTAAATAATAAATAAAATATATATAAATATTGCTGGACATTTCACACAGCGCTATCTAGCCCCAAACTAAGCACAGTTTGTATTATGGGAACCAGATAACTGATAGAATACTTATATGTATATTTTTTTTGTAAATATATACATACTTATAATATATAGAGAAACAACCAGACCCGGAACAAATATCTGTAGATCATGCAAACATTTGTTCCGGGGCGGGAATCGAACCCGCTACCTTCTACGTCTCAGCCGCCTATTCGCCCACTGCACCACAGAGGTCGTCAGTAGTCGTATTAATTGAAATCATGTTTTATTGGGTGGGCCCCATTTGGTTTTGTGTAGTTTATTATGATGGTTATGTTTACAATAACATGTTGTCACCTCTGCAATTCTTCAGTTGTCGCCATGCGGGTACAAAGGTACAAACCATAGACAAACTGCCGGAACACGCTATCGTTTAATCTATACGGTCTTGGCAATGAAATAGGGTGCTTTTATTATCAGGGGCGCGGAAAGATAAGTGCCAGGGCTGGCGCTTGACATTTAGTTTTTATGTTAAACATGTTGAACAAAAAATGTACGAAAATATCCTCCTTTAAAACCGGAGCAGTCCGTACGGAAATTCAGATAAAAACTATTTAGTGATGGTATGGTTCCGTATGGCTAGGTGGGACGTATACGATAACTGGTGCTTCGCCCTGAACCGAGATCTCGCGAGTCTTCCATAAAAACAAAAAAAAAAAAATATTATTCGTAATCTTTGACTACCAAAATAGTGCCACGAAATGCATTTCGTGACATTACATGACGTACAGTTTCATTAAAATTTGGTTACACTTTTTTGGGGTAGAAATTGCAGTTATTCTAGATTTCAGACTTCTCCCTATATTTGTGTCACTAAAGCTACACACATACTAAAATTAAGCACTGTGGGGTCACTGGTGTATCCTGTGAATTTCGTCAAAGTTCAGTTTTTATTATGGCTAATAAGTAATAACTTAACAACTAGGTACAAGGTTTAAACTAAAAATGACGCACCATTTGACCAGATAGTCCCATTTTTTTTACCTCTCTTGAACCTCAATATCTCAACCCCCCTCCCCCCACATTTTTAGCTCATTTAGTCACAACAAAATTGTGCCATCAATACCTATACTTACATCGAATTTCATAACGATCGGATCAACGCTTCGAAAGTTATCCTCGGCCAAACAAACATACATAGATACATACAACGATTTGCCCAAGTTGATTTAGAGTAGGTTATCAACGCGAATATAATTCTTATTGCAAATTCAGATTCTCGGACAAGCTTAGACCGTTACAAATTCAATTGGTAGGTACATTACCCCCGTCTCGTCCTACCATTAACTGCAGACATTCTTCGAAAATGTCTCGTTTTGTTTTTAATTTCAGTTATTATCTGTCGACTGAAGATGAAATATGATGGGTCATTTAATGACAGAAACCGTTACGTGAAACGAAATTTTAATCGAAATTATCACCAGTGTGAATTCTTTAATTTTTGTCGAGTGACGAACTTATAAAAATCTTTTTGGTGTTGACATAAACTGTGAACTTATGTATTAACTATATATTTATTTATTATGCAATATGCAAAATAGTATCAAATGGATTAACAATAAAGACTACAATTAAATCAAATAACTAAAACTAAATTTAAAATAAACCTATAAGTAAATAAAAACCTGCATTTAAGTCTCCATCTGCAGGTAAGGTGCCCAAAAAACTGGCAACATTACGTCTTTGAATGGCTAGGCTGATCCGTTGACCGAGGTCAGGTCCAGCTCTTTGGTCACCTGTGGTGTCTATGAGGCGTCTGGACAGCTCTTTAATGAAGTTTCGGGCACTCGAGCCCCAAGGACCCATAGTTTCGACCCCAAACAGAAGAAATATGTATTGAACTCCCAGGAAATCATATTTCCTCAGTTTGAGGTTCTTCGCAGGCTCTGCTGCCGCATCAGCCACCCAGGAAGTGCTATGAAGGTGAGAGGGCGCCAGTATGTCAACACAAGTTGCATCCCACACCAGCGACCTCCCATGACTCCACGGAATTAACGTCAAACCATCAGGCCTCTTGCCATTGTCTCGTGAAATACCGTTCGGCTCGAGCAGAGCCGGCACGTTGACGGTGACAAACGCCCGACGGATGACGTCGTTCAGGGTGGCGTGGCGTGAGAGTCGACCAGCACTGTGGCGGCATGACAGACCATGGTGACCCAAACGATCTACGTTGCCACCGCAATGACATGGGGCTCAGTCCTGGAAATGCCCAGACGCAGACCAACAGCAATTGAAAAACTGCTGTCGTCAAGTAGTGTATTAACTACTTGAATTTATTTATTCAGACAGTGAAATGACTAATTATTAACTAAACTGACAATACACGTAGGAACATTTATCTGGTAGGTAGTGGTACATTCCCTAAGCCTCCCCGCACACTAGTCAGGCGCCATAGCCGCCTAAACGCCGCCACCTGAAGCTAAAAGCGGTAACGGAAGCGCGCGATAGCCACTTTCTACATTTTCTTGCCTTTTGGTCGGTTTTGGCCACACGACCACACGAAGTAAGAGTAGTAAATTCTTTGTGAAAGGGCTCGCCCGGCCAAGCAACATTGCTGTGTTTCGGTTCGAAGGGTATGGTTGTCGGTGAAATTACAGGCACATAAGGCTTTACACCTTTATGCCTCAAGTTGATGGACAAGAGCACATTTCTAAGGTGGGTGACCTGCAAGGCAATTCTCTGTTATAGGCGATGGTACCACTTAACATCAGGTGGGCCATAAGCTTGTTTCATCTCCATGTGTTTGTTTCATCCTGATCCCACCATCCCCATTCTATTATCGGACAACCAGACGCTCCGCGGTGTGCCACCGCTACATGGTAGACATACCTCCCATACGCACAAAGCAGTACTCTGCCAAGGAGTGGAACGCCTTGCTTGATTTATAGTAAAAACGGGATATTTACCATGATTTGTGAGTATTTGAGTATCCCGATATTTCGGCGCAGTTGCATGCGCCATGATCACGGGTAAATTTTAGTATACATGGTGTTCATAACCATGATAGTTTCAAAAGTTATAACGCCATGCCTGAGTCTGTGTTTCGTGATAACTACAACCTAGGGGTCTTCAAGTCGCGAATGAATAGGTTTCTTCTAGGCAAGCGTGTAGCATCGTAGACTGCATCATCGCTTACCATCAGGCGAGATCGTGGTCAAACGCTAGCCTATAAATAATAAAAAAAAAACTGTTGCATAAAAAAAAATCGAAACAAAAAATCGGCGTCTTGCGTCTACCGTGGACCGGGCGAGTTCATATAAAATGTACTAAAATCCAGTCCGCAGCTCGGTGGCGGTGTTTTGTGGCTGTGGCGTGTGGTTTGTGTCTGCACACGAGACCGGCTCGTCGCCGACGACATTCTAAATGGAGAATCATAGCGTCAGACAGCTCGAATATTTTTGAAACCTTGGGGGAGACCTTGAGTCTGGGTATCAACCCTGTCAGTTTGGGATAGGTCGGTGTCGGTCGATAGCACCCTCGGCTATTTCAGAATTCTTACGACTTTTGTGTTCTGACTTAAGCTTATGGCACCATGAGGAATTTTATACGCCATTTTATAATAAGTTTTGAGCTAGGTAATAACATTATGATCGTTTTTCTTAAGGTTAAAAACTGTAATAACGTACCTAAGGTTGCTATAGCAGGTCTAATAATAAAATTGATGTGATATTTATAAGTTCAACCTTAGTATCAGTGAGCGAAGTATTATAATCAACAAAAAGATTTTAAAGATGACCGAATGAATGAACAATTCTTTTCACACCACCTGCTCGACAATGTCTAATTTATGTCATGTAAACCTCACCGAAAGCAGGTGATTAAATCCCTACGGCTCAGCTGAGAGTAAAGTTGTACTGAATTTCATTATGCCCGCGTGGGCATAATGTGATTTGAATTTGGAACCTCATCTGTATTAAAATTTGAACAAATGAGACTCACACAGTAAGAACTTACTCGTTAATCGAACTAACCTCTGTACAGAATGCACCAACCTTGATTTGGTTTATGGTCTCGCAGAAAATGTGAAAAGTAGAGTGTTCTCCTACTGGATAAAGCTGTCTGCATCATGGGCGTACTTATATCCCTCTCTGCACTCAGGATTTTAGTAACTCCCTCGCTCCGCTCGTGAGTTAACTCTAGAATCCTTTGTTACGTTCGGGATTCAATATAGCGCCCGTGACGCAAGACACTGCTTTATCCCCTCGTATAATAATCTACTATTATTGTACAAACTGAAAATAATCTGTGCATAGGCGAACTTAATGCTAGATAGCATTCTCTTCCAGTTAACCTTTAATGCGGACAAATAGTTATTGTAGGTAGTGAAAATATTTGGTAGAAGTAGAGGTTTAATTTAAATTCCAAGATACCTACAGATACGTTAATATAAAACTTCGTTTTGGTGCAGAAATAAAACAAAAATATAAATGATTAGGTAATTGCAGAAAACTCGCATAATCATATTAGGTTGGGGAAAAAGTTTCTTCGCATTTTTTAAGAAAATTCAAAACATTTTTAATATAGTTTATTTACATTTAACTAAAGTATGTAGGTACCATTTTGTTCGATAACTTTTTGCCATCTTGTAGGTAGGGACATGATCCCATTGCTATAGAAATTTTGGGGCTTCTGATCAAAATACCGCGAGAACTAGCTGAGTGGCTAAAGATGTATGAGGTCTAGCGTTATCATGATGAAAAACCACACCCCTTCTGTTGATTAATTCCGGCCGCTTTCTCTCAACTCCTTGCTTTAATCTCATCAGTAGTTCGCAGTAGAGTTCAGAATTCATCGATTCTGAACTCTCAGAATCGATGGTCCTGCCGGGTGGTAACGGCTCATAATGAATAATGTCCTTCCAATCCCACCACACACACAGCATCACCTTGTTGCGAGTTAACCCGGGTTTCGCCACAGTCTGTGAAGCCTGACCGGCCTTTGACCACGACCTTTTTCGCACGTTATTGTCGTACGTGATCCACTTTTCATCACATTCAGTTATCAGCTTCTTCAAAAATGGTTCGGTTTCATTACGTCGTAATAAAGAATCACAAATGAGTACACGGTTCATTAGGTTTCTTTCAGTGAGCTCGTGGGGTACCCAAATATCGAGCTTTTTTGTGTACCCAGTTTTTTTCAAATGCGCCAAAACTGTTTTGTGGTCAATTCCCAGTTCTTCAGATACGTCGTAACTACTGATATGCCGATCTTGCTCCACTTTTTCAAAAATGGCATCAATTTTTCCGTAATAGGGCGACCAGAGGGACGTGCATCTTTGACATCAAAATGTCCGGATTGAAAACGCTTAAACCAAATTTGTGCTACTCTCACAGACACTGCACTAGGTCCATAAACATCGCAAATTTTTTTCGCGGCTTGCGTTGCATTTTTACATTTTTTACCTATTTTGTAGTAAAATTTTAAAATGTATTGAATTTCTTCATTAGATTCACTCATCTTTACAGTACGAAAAACAAATAAATATCACACATTTTCCTAATTTGAATTTGGAATTATCTTCTTTAAAATTTAAACTTTGAGTGATACCAAAACCAGCCATACACAAATAGTATAGCCAAAGAGATTTAATTACAAGTTCATACATACTATAATGCGAAAAGACTTTTCCCACAACCTATTATAATACTCACAATAACACTCAAAAACTGCAGTGTTCATACGATAAGCGCAAGTAAGTACGTTAAAATTTATTTACGAGATACAAACGATAAACAATAACAAACGCATCGGAGCTTTTCACAGAAATCTTCACTCCTATTGTTAAATCAGCACGTCCCATGGCACGCGCCACTCGCACGCCCCACCCAATTTCTTTCTTGTCGTGACCTGCGCATGAACATCCGCATCGATGACTGTGGATGCGGATGCAAATGTTCAAATCGATGCGGAGGTATTTTTTTATTTATTCATTACAGAATCAACAGCACTTTATATCAATGTAAACACACTCTTATAGCTAATAACAGCTAATAATGCCAATAACAGATTCTCATTTTATAGACATAACTTTTATGAAATTAGTCACCTAGAGAAAAAGATTAAAAACATAATATAATAATTAATTTTCAAGGAATTTAGTAGGTACACATTTGAAGAACAAAAGAGAGGGAGGGATGCTGTGTAAATGTGTATACTTGAGTGAGGGAGGGAGTGTAGTGTGTGTTGTGTGAGTTTCTGAATATTTTAGGAAACCGCTCTAAGGGATTAACAACAGATATAATGTGTTTCTTAAAAGATGCTTTGCTATTAGAGTTGTCTATTGACGAAAAAACTTTGTTTTAGCTATCTAGCGTGTTACAGATGACAGAGTTTTGGGCATAGTTGGTTGTGACTTAAAGGAACATGAAAGAGGGTTGTGTGTCTAGTACGTTTAAAAGGTCCCGCATTTGCAGACGCGGATGCGAATATTCTCAACATCCCTGGTAGGACCTTATCTACTTACTAACATGATTTAATTTCTTTAAGTAGGAAAAAAAGGAAGGTAGATTTTTAGTTTTTAAGTGTTTTTGTGGATAAATTATAATTAAAGTATATAGTCATAGTGACTGTCAGAAAAGTAGATACCTACTAGTAGTAATATGACTATACCGGGTTTCTATATCCGTCAGTAACCGACTACGACTCGTATCTGCTTGAAAAAGTGTCACTCTAGTGCCAAACTTTTGACACTTTTTCAAGGAGATACGAGTCGTAGTCGGTTACCGCCGGATATAGGAACCCGCCATAAGTGTGTAGGTTAGCGAATTAACTAACTCATACAACGTGTAATAAAACACATTGAAAAACAAAATGTGTTGGGAATGGATTTAGTTAGTTACACACTTCGACTGATTTATAGTAAAACACCCCACGTAAAACAGAAATTAAACTAGGGGCGAACGGAACGTAATTTGAACGACAAACTTAACTTTGCCATTCGCAAAACATGTTTTCAATACGAGCTAAGTACATGGAATTACAACACAATCTGCAAAATAAAAGTTGTCGTCAAAATTGAATTTGCGTTCTAGAATGTTTTAAAATTTGAACACATTACACCGATATGCAAAATAGTTGACCAATTTACTATGAGCCACTTTTGTCTGTGGTTATTTTATTAGTAGGGGTCAGTTAAAAGTGGTATCAATTACAATTCAACACAATATATTTTGAGTTGTGTTTAATAGTCGAAAAGGCTTAGTTTTGTATGTTATCGGTTATCGGTAAGTGCTTGTATGTCCGTGGGAAACCAATATAGGGTTCTATTATTTTTTTCCATAAATAACATAAATCATGTTAGTTCTCCCGTTGTATTATTATTGCAAACATGTGGGGAAAGGGGATTGTTGCGTACACGAAACATGCACTTTGAATAATAATTAATTGGGGGTTTCTATTCATAGATTAAAAACTACTTCTGTTAGATTTTTTTTTTGTGACGTCGCACGATTTGTGCATTTGCCATTGGCAAATTTCTGTTAGATTTATATTTCGTAATGTTTCTCCCTACAGAATAATAGAGTAAAATGACATTGAAAGCGTAGAGTCCCGGCTGCATGATCGCTCTAGAAAAGTTTATCTCTACAGATTAATAAAGTAGGTATTATTATTATTATTTATTTGTACACCAAAATAGTATACATAAACACATAATGAATCACATAATATTTCTACGAGCTACATGTTACAATAATTAGAGGTGAAGACTAAACTGACAGATTTATTGAGTATGTACCTATAAGAAGTTTAGAGTAGGATAAAAGTATAAAACACTCTAGAAAAATTTCTGTCTACAGAATAATGGAGTAAATAGTAGATTATTAACCAAGGGGATAAAGCAGTGTTTTCTGTCGCGGGTGACGATTTAAATCGCGAGCGTAACGAAGGACTCGAGGTTTACTCCCGAGCGTAGCGAGGGTGTTAAAAACTTAAATCACGAGCGAAGCGAGGGATTTAAGACGAGTCCTGAGTGTAGCGAGGGATTTAAGTTCACCCAAGACTAAGACAGCTTTATCACCGAGGAAAATACTCTACTTTTCGTAACATTTGCGAAAAAATTAACACAATAATAATATGAGATAAGCATTTATTAAAAATAATGACAATTAAAATTAAAAGTTAATATTCGAAACATTGATTGGTCCAATTATTGATAGAGAGAGTTACATTTTTGTTTGGTACATTTATTGTTGATGAGTTGATTTGAGTATTTGATTTAACATCGTAACGTATTTTTAGAACATGAACTTATTTATAAAAATAAATTAAAATAAACTTAACGTTTATGTATTTGAAGAAAACAAACACGCAGCAAATTCCTAAACTAATATTTTTTTGTCGGAAAAGCAAAGGCATCAAGCTCATACGGCCTCGTCGGTTTTCGTAATTTTATTTAATAATCATAACTGCATAATAAATGCGTATTCCTTTTTCAAAAAGATGTATAATGAGATGTATAATATACAAACTCAATGGTGTAAACAAAAATTTCGTTCAGTATAAATTTCGGTAAGTATTCCAAATTTAAATCACATTCTCCCCCTAGAGGATGAATGAAATTCAGTACAATTTTCTTTCCCTGTTTTTAACAGATTAAAAATGACTATTGTTATGTTCGCTTTTTGTGGCATAGAATGTCACTTTTTTGAGCAAGTGGTGCGAAAATGACATTTTAGCATTACATTTACGGGTAAATATCGCAATTAGGTCGGTAAAAATGCCAACTGACCTTACAGTTCTCATAGATATTGTTTTTTTCAAGATTTACAATCATATCTTAGGAGCTACACGTACCATGATCATATACAATAAACATACCAACATATAATTTTATATTATACCCTGAAATAAATGATTTATGATTGTTATTATAGCACCCAGACTCAGATAAATACTAGTAAAATTAGTAAAACAAACAATTACAGCGATAATCGAACCCATGAACAGTTTCGCCTCGGTCTTACACACCACTGGTCGTTTCTTTCCTTCTTTCCCCTTTCGTGCAGGTTAAAGTCCATACCACCTAGTCTGTAGTAGGACCACAAGAGGGCGTCTTATTAGATTATTCTCTATTTCAAGACCGCGGATTTTATTTATCACAATTGTTGTATCCAATAGTGTTGTAACATCGAGATATCGATTCGATCAATCGCAATGATCCAAATAGGTACACACGGCTACACATCAAGCTATAAATTTCCAGTTTAAACTGACCTCTCATTCTACGAAAAGCCTACACAATGCGAGGTCAGCTTATACTGGAAATTTATAGCTTGATGTGTAGCCGTGTGTACATCGTTAGCGAGATCCGTTTCTTGAAGACGACACTATCACATCTCTATGACAATGATTAATATATAGAAAGTATTTTTATGTTACTTTCTCTATAGTGATGAAATGAAATTTATTTGCTAGAAGCATAGTATATAAGTTGATACAGCTACTATATAGGTAGGTTTCACCTATTAACGGCGTGCAAATTACAGTTCGTCTTCATCAACATCATACTAGTCCACTGCTGGACATAGGCCTCTCCCAATACGCGCCACTGAGCCCGGATTTCATGAATTTAATAAAAATCTACTTAACAATCATTATTCCTCCTCCGACGGCCTCCGTGGCACAGTGGGCATATAGACGGCTGAGACGCAGGAGGTAGCGGGTTCGATTCCCGCCGTGGACCAAATGTTTGCATGATCTACAGTTATTGGGTCTGGATGTTTTTATATATATATAAGTATGTATTTATAAAAAAAAGTATATAAGTATTCTACCAGTTACTGGTTCCCATAGTACAAGCTCTGCTTAGTTTGGGGCTAGATAGCGCTGTGTGAAATGTCCACCAATATTTATTTATTTATTATAATACATCAAACAATAATCGCATCTAAAGCTACTTGTGATAATTAAATAAACAAATCTCTCTCTCTTCCCAGCTATGTATCCCACATGGTGGTGGGGTCAGCTTTCCTGGTCGTTCTTCTCCACTTCGCTCTATCCTCGACGTCGTCATCAGAAACTTGGCACTCTCTCATGTCTTTTGACACTACATCTCTCCACCTTGTCTTGGGTCTACCTCTAGATCGACCGGGGATGGAAAGTTGTAGTGCCAAATTCCCTAGGTAGTCAGGTGGCCTCCTCTTCACGTGACCGTACCATCGCAGCCAACTCTCCTGCATATTGTCAGCGATGTCTCGCACCCGCAGGCTTCTTCGCACGTACTCGTTACGGATTTTATCGAGCCTGGTGACGCCGCACATCCACCACAGAATCTTCATTTCGGCGACTTGGATGGTACGTATGTTCTTCTGCGTTACGGCCCAAGTTTCGCTTCCATACGTTAAGACTGGCCTTATGATAGTCTTTTAAATAAAACCTTAAGTTTTACTGGCATTCTTTTGTCGCAGGTGACACCGGTAACTTCTAGCCATTTTAGCCATGCTGCGGCTATTCGGTGCTGAATATTACATTCCACGTTCTCAGATACTTATATTGATCACACAAGGTGACCAATTGCCCACCGATGTTGATTGGGCTATTGTTGCTTGGGTATGATTCATTGAACGAAATGAACTGGGTTTTTGATATACTCAGCATTAGGCCACCGTCTGTAACTGATGCCTCCACAACAAAAGCGCCTCTTGTAACTCGGCACGGCTTTCAGTGCAAATGGCCACGTCGTCAGCATATACGTATATACGTCCACAACGCTGAGGTCTGCGTGGCCTCTGTGAGTGAATCCGAAACCAAGCAAAACAGAAAAGGACTCAGTACTGAGCCTTGGTGAAAACCTTCTGTGACTGCTATCGGTTTTGTCTCACCCACTACCGTCCGTACCATTGACCTCGCTCCCCCATACATGTCGGCGATAATGTTGACATATTGTACGGGGTCATTCTTCTTGCGAAGGCTCCACCATATCGTGTCTCTCGGCACCCGATCAAATGCCTTCTTCATGTCAAGAAATGCGACATACAATGGTCGGTTTTTGACGCGATATTCCTCAGCAATGGTTGATAAGCCAGGTACGAAGCCGTAGTGATTGTTGGATAGAGAACACTCAGATCTTAGGCGGCTGTCTATCACTCTTTCGTAAAGCTTCATAGTATGGCTTAGGAGCTTGATTCCGCGATAGTTGTTGCACTCGTACTTGCTGCCTTTTCCTTTGTAAATCGGAACTATGGTGCTCAATCTCCAAATATATAAACAAATATTAAGTAAAATATACGTAGGCATTTATTACCATCTAGTCGTTATTTATTTAATAAATTAAAATACTAATTAATTATTACTCTAATTATTTTACTTAGAAAACTTTCGTGATTGATTTCAATCATTATTATAAATACGGGATTTATCACACACCGTCTTATCGGTGTTTCGACCGATAATGTTTCGGTTCAATTCGTGAACCTTCATCAGGGTGAGTGCGATCCGCTCCGAATAACGTGTAATAAGTGCGAGGCGAGACGTTATTCGGAGCGGATCGCACTCGCCCTGATGAAGGTTCACGAATTGAACCGAAACATTGTCGGTCGAAACACCGATAAGACGGTACGTGATAAATCCCGTATTTATAATAATACTCTAATTATTTTTAATTATTAATATGCATGAATCTCAAAGCTGCTTTTTTTATTCGAAATCTGCATGAAACCTCTGCAAACATAATAACAACCTACACGGGGTAAGGAAGAACAAGTTAACTTAGGGTAAACTTATTTGGCGTTGTATGTATGTATGTTTGTTTGTCCGAGGATAACTTTCGAATCATTCATCCGATCATCGGGAAATTAACACATAGGTAGGTAGTGATGGCATAATTTTGGTGTGACTAAATGAGTTAAAAATGTGGGGTAGTGATGGCATAATTTTGGTGTGACTAAATGAGTTAAAAATGTGGGGAGGTTTTTGAGATATTGGGGTTCAAGAGGGGTGAAAAAAAAATAAAATGAGACTATTAGGTCAACTGAGACGTCAAATGAAAAGTCTTTATTAGTACATTTAGACTCCGTTTTTATTTTTAGTAAAGTTTTTATAGTTTTCGAGTTATTAGCCATAATAAAAACTGAAGTTTGAGAAAATTCATAGGGTACACCATTGACCCCGCAGTGCTGTAATTTGGTATGTGTATAGCTTAACTGACACGAATATAGGCAAAAGTCTGAAATCCAGAATAACTGCAATTTGTACCCCAAAAACTGTAACCACAAACATGAACTCCCGTTACCAGTAATTTGAATGAAACTGTAGATCAAGTTAGTTGGTTATTATTTCGTGGCACTATTTTGATAGTCAAAGATTACAAAATAAATAATATATGTTTTTGTTTATGGGAGACTCGCGAGATCTCAGTTCGGGGCGAACCACTAATCGTACACATAACTATGCAAATAAACATCTTGTATCTAGTATTTTCTTCGGTTGGCTTTTGTCCTGCATGGTGCCAAATTGTGACGAACTGGATCCCCAGTGCTGCAGTGGTACCAAGCGCAGAAGGGGAAGCCCTCCAAAGAGATGGAGCGATCACTTAGTAGAAGTGGCCGGAAAAATATGGAAAAAGTTGCAAGAGACCGAACAAAGTGGAGTCAATTGAAGGAGGCTTTTACCGTTTTCCATACATCACATATAAGAGTAGATATAGTTTAGTTTTCATATTTATGTACTTAATTTTATATTCTAGTGGAAATAAAAGTTTTTTATTTATATCTTTTTTGAAGTGAAAACTTCTTTAGGCGCATTGAACATTTTTTGAGATGGGAAAAAAACCATTGAACTCGCGACACTGTTACCGACACTTGACACTGACTGTTACTGACACCTCTGTATTTATGTATCTGTAGTGTAGTCTGCTTTTATTCAAGTTTTTACTTCTGTCGGCACTGCCGGAGTGCCACTTTTTTATTATCTAGTAATTTTGCGCAATTAATAACCCTTTTACTTGTCACGGAGGAATTTATGCGCAACGTTATTAAAAACGGAAATTTAGTACGCTTTTATCCGTACTCTTAACATGACCTAACCAACTTACTTGGAGTGGAGTGAAGGAGGATGGATGGCATAAAATGAAATTAATTTGGAATGTGATTGTAGTTTGTTTATGTTTGTGAGCTATTCTGAATGTTTGCCCGAATAAGGCGCATCATTCTATTTCCGCTGCGGGCAAAGACCTCGCTTTTCAACTGAATAGAATTAGGTAGGGATGGGAAAGAGTAGAGGGATCAAAAATTCTGGATATAATTTTCTTTAATTTAGAATGAACGAGTTCCTAAACAATAAGATGAATCAAATGCCGCGCTGCCTAGATGTATTTGGTAGCTAGATATGTTTTGGAGAGTGGTCAAATCATACAAATACCATAAATTTAATCGTGTTTAGTCGCTAGGTGCGTTTAGGGATCATTTTGCAGGCCAGGCTTTCAAAAAATATTTAATCTATAGACGGAGAGCGACGCCGAGGAACGGAAAGGGCGTAAAAAGCGCTGGAGCGATGACTTGGACTTCTTCCAAAGAGACTGGCAGGATATGGCTCTAGACCGTGCTAAGTGGAAGGAAGAGGGGGAGGCCTTTGCCCAGCAGTGGGACAGTATGGGGTAGTAAAAAAAATCTATTTTAAGTAACATTTAAGTTTTAATCTATGTAATATTATAACATAGATTAAAACATATATTAATGGAAAAGAGTTACTACACACTGGACGACTTTTTTTACAAATAAAATTCAAAACATAAAATCGCTTAACTTGGATTCC
The DNA here is from genome assembly GCA_918857605.2 of Philereme vetulata. Lineage (NCBI taxonomy): Eukaryota > Metazoa > Arthropoda > Insecta > Lepidoptera > Geometridae > Philereme > Philereme vetulata. The sequence continues at coordinate 6,194,733 of OU975425.1, forward strand.
ACTAGAGCTGCCTAGTTAGCTTTAATATTGCTACACCCTTACTTGCAGGGTATATATGAAGTGCTGGACTCTTGACTAGTCAATAAGATCTGACATGTAACATTTTAATCCACTTTGTATGATCGCAATTAAATACTGAACACTGAAAATGCTGTAATTTTTTTTTGTCTCCATATAAACTTTGACTATGCCAAATTTCACACACATCCGTGCGCACAATAAGTTTTATCTTCGCGTATACAGATAAACAACATGAATTGGTGTTTTTGTCTGTAAATCTATTTGTGCACAAAAAAGAATAAAGAATGAATTTTACATGCTAAGTACTTTCAAGATTCCTTCAAGACTATCGCATCCCTATTTTTCGTACGCTAAGAATGCCAGACCACAGTGCGGTTTGTTTGTACAAATTTAATACAGTTAATTTTGTGTATTAGAGTTATTTGATTATAGTAAACTGTTGCTCAACTCTACTGAACACTATTTAGAGATAATGCAGAAATTGAAAAGGGGAATGATCGGATATTGGCGTGTTCAACTGTATGAATGTCAAATAGGTGATTAAAATGAAAAGACTTGCAAACATCATCACCAGCCCGGGGTTGCCTGGAAAATGCTCACAGCTATAAGACCGCCGATTTTACTTCGCGAAATGTTTGTTTATTTTTTACATAGACTATCGTGATTTATTTAAATCATCCCGCAACCGGCAACGAGCTTACCCACATATTGTAGATGCGTGGAAGTCTCACACGGTGCGTTTTGCCCGGTCGTTTCTTCCACGCACCTGCAACATGTGGAATGACCTTCCTCCGGAGGTTTTTCCGGTGGGCTTCAAATTAAGCGCCTTCAAGAGAGGTGTAAATAGGGTATTAAGTGCTAGGCAAAGCGACTGCGGTACCTCGAGTGCTGCAGGAGTTTATAGGCGGCGGTGACCACTTAAAAACAGGAGGCCCGTCAGCTTGTGTGTATACAAGTATAATTAAAAAAAAAAAATCATCACGTAACGTTTTGTCGGTGTTACGATGACAATGTTCAATTCGTGAACCTTTATCAGGGTGAGTGCGATCCGCTCCGCGCTGCGTCTCGCCTCGCACATACGTTTGTTTCTTTTTATGTGGTGACAATAAAGAGTTTTCTATATCTAATATATTCTCCTTTGATTTCTACCGCTGGCACTGGCATTATCTACTCTCGTGAAAAACAGACCTACGTCGGACTTAAATAAAAAAAGCTGCTAGCTAACAACTAGTTAAAAAAGGAGAAAAGGGGAAAAACCGGCCAAGTTCAAGTCGGACTCGCGCAAGAAGGGTTCCGTACTTACCATTATCTATAAAAACGGCAAAAAATCATGTCTGTTGTATGGGAGGCCCCACTTAAATATTTGTTTTATTCTATAGCATAATTTTATTTATATACCTTATTTGTGGTTAGTGCCGATTAAGCTAGTCCTCTAAATTGTATGAGCGCCCATACAACTCAGAGGACTATCTTAATTGGCGTCAACTATGTATGTATGTATGGGGACACCCTTTAATTTTCAACATTTTTATTTTTTTGAACTTTTACCTTGCTTTTTGCCAAATTTCGTGATTCTAGGGCAACGGGAACTACCATATAGGTTTTCGACCCAAAACCTATAGGGTACCTACTTCCGGTTGACCTAGAATTGTCAATTTTGGTTAAAAGCAAGGACTTACTGCACAAGTAAAGGGAAAATTCCGAAAAATAAAAAAATTGAAAATTAAGGCACATTTTGGTACTTATGTTTTTGCGAAAATCTAAATTTGCCCATATCTTTTTATCGTGTTGACTCAGGACCATGATTTTTATACACCTAATAGGGACTATAGACATCAGTATCTGGTATAAATTTCAACTTGCTAGGTTCACCCGTTCCTGAGAAAATCGGTGGTGACACACGGACAGACAAACGAACAGACTGACAAGAGAGTGATTTTATAAGGGTTCCTTTTTTACCTTTTAAGGTAAGGAACCCTAAAAAAGGAATAACTTAAGATAATAGGAATGAAACGGATCTTGACGCAAAGGTGCGGTTCATTATGATGGTAGATCCACAGATGATATAACAGTAGTGTCTCAAGGTCAATGACATATCGATTCTCTTGGGGTTGTCAGTGGGGGCCCATGGCAGTATAATGCTAGATTAGCATGAAATTCCTAGAAAAGTTGCTCTTTATGCAAGAGTACAGTATAATGACATCACGTGAACGTTACTCAATTGACATAAAGTCCATTATGCTATGTACAATTAATTCGCTTCCATTTCGCGATATTGTAAAATGAGTCTTAACGCTAATGGTTATAAATACATAATAGGTTGGGCATCCTCAACAAGGTCAGGAGATACTTCACACCAGGACACCTTCTTAGTCTTTACAAAGCACAAGTCCGGTCTGGTATGAAGTACTGCTGCCACCTTTGGGATGGTTCGGCCAAATATCAGCTCGCTACCTTAGACTCGATAGAACTTAGGGCTTTTAGGCTTATAGGTGAGCAATATATGGCGGAGTCTAAGACTCAAAGTCTCGAACACCGCCGTAAAGTTGCAAGGCTATCGATCTTTTACAGAATACATTTCGGATGAGCCCAGGAATTATACGATCTGATCCCGCCATCTCCCTTCCATCAAAGGACAAGTAGGCGCGCGGCTCAGTACCATCCGTACCTAGTTGATATACCAGATATTCGCACACACCGTTTTGGTTCCATGTTCTTGATGCGTACCTACAGCTAAGGTATGGAACACTTTGCCGTCGTCTGTTTAGCCTATAAAATACAATCCGGGCCTCTTTAAGGTAAGAGTGAATAGGTTTCTTCTAGATCGTCGTACATCTTAATTGTGGTCAAACGACGATCCATCCAGTTAAAAAAAAATACTAGAAAATTTTAGAAATTTATGTTTTTCATTTATGTATGACACTAGTGCTTGCACAAAGGGATTACATTGCCGGAGAATGGAATGGAAGCGAATGAATTCTACATATCATAATTCAACTTTATTAAGAAACAACCAAGAAACAGGTTGCGCGACTTCCGGAGATTTTTTTCTCGCCTGTCTTTTAGAATACACCATAAATTAACACAATGCAGTGCAGTTCTTATTTCATCTCCCTAGAATTACAATGAAAAACTGAAGAAATTATCACGGCTGACTCATAGATAGTCGGGTGGGCGTATGGGGCCCTGAGGCACATGGACGCCTCAGCCCATCGGGTCCATACGTAAATAGTGCCCTGAGCTATAGGTACCGTTAAGTTGCACTGTGTCGACCCTTGGGACTTTTATATTGTTCCGTATTTAGCACTTCATGGTTTAAAACTTTTGAAACTTTCATGGCTCTTTTTCTTCCTGCCCTTGTCCCACATTACGTGGGGTCGGCATAACATGTAATTTTCTTCCATACCTCTCTATCAGCCGTCATCTCCGTTGTCACCTCTTTCTTACCCATATTATTCTTCACACAGTCCATCCATCTCTTCTTTGGCCTTCGTCTATTATATTCATCCACGATCATATCTAACACTCTTTTAGTCACATGATTTTCTTCCATCCGCATGACATGTCCATACCACGCTAGCCTATTACTCCTCAATTTTTCATGGCTAATGTACATTAGTTTTTACAAAAACGCCAAACTAAATATCCCGTTTTTAGTGCTAATAATGTTCATGCGGGCTGATTTGTCTCGCGAACTTCGACTAAGCTCTGTTTAATAACGGTCTGGATAATCTATAATTCTATACAATCAAGGCACCATTGGTATTTCCTCCACGTATGCTGCTAATACAGTGCAGTTACGTAAGTAAGTAGCCACTCTTGGCAATGCAAGAGGCACTGTTTTTACGCCGTGAGAGCAAAGTATTTATTGGTACGTACTGTTGCGATGAAAATCATGTTCTGATTAAAACAATTAAAAATCAAACTGTAAAACATTTTTTTTATTATTAACTAGGTGTCGCCCGTGGTAGGTAACCTAGAAATAAAGCTAATATTTGCTGTTGCAGCTTGACTCGACACCCTATTTTTATCCCATGGGACCTGATTTATAGAATAAAAAGCCTAGTAGCCTAGTTTTAATCTAAATTTCAAATTTCGTCGAAATCTATTAAGCCGCTACGACGTGATTGAGTCATTAAGAAACATCCAAACTTTCGCATTTATAATGTCAGTGTGATCGATTTTAAAAACTATTAATTGATCGAGCGAAGCGAGATCTCCAAATCAACTTGGGCAAATCGGCGTTGTATGTGTATGTATGTAAGTATGTTTGTTTGCCCGAGGATAACTTTCGAGTCGAAATCGTGAAATAATATGAATAACATAGGTAGGCAGTGATGGCAGAATTTTGGTGTGACTAAATGAGCTAAAAATGTTGGGGGGTTGTTCAGCTATTGGGGTTCAAGAGGGGTAAAAAAAATTAAAATGAAACTATGAGGTCAAGTGGAACGTCAAATGAAAGGTCTTCATTAGTAAATTTCAACCCCGTTTTTTTTAGTTTAATCCTTGTAGTTTTTGAGTCATTAGCCATAATAAAAACAAAACTTTGACAAAATTCACAGGGTACACTAGTGAGCCCACAATGCTCAAATTTTGTATTCGTGTAGCTTTAGTGATACAAAATATAAAAGTCTGAAATCCAGAATAACTGCAATTTTTACCCCAAAAAAGAAAAACCAATTAACATGAACTCCCGTTACTTGTAATTTGAATGAAACCGTAGGTCAAGTAATTTGGTTATTAATTTCGTGGCACTAATTTATTAGTCAAAGATTAAGGCCGGCATGCACAAAGATCACTAAACTTATTTGGCGACTAAACATGTTTAAATTTGACGTATTTGTAAATTTGACAAATTCTTAAATCATATCGAGCCACTAAATACGTTTAGGCATCATTGCGTGAGTCGCCCTAAGAATATTTTTTTTGTTTTGGGAGAGTCGCGAGATCTCAGTTCGGGGCGAACCAATAGTATTAGTGTGACTTTAATAACGATTAATAAAAACTATTTTATAATGTTGGATATTTAAAGCAAAGCTTGTACTATGGAACCAGTTAACTGACCTTGGATATAACATTATGATGTCTAACCACCGGGAAACACCCAAAATTTCAACTTCTTACTTCGTACATCCGCCGGCCGAGGCACCTTACACTATACTATATACACCTGCAAGGCTGTAGTAGATTAATGGATAGACAGACAACGAGCTTAATAAAACTTCCGTGCTGCCCAGCTAGGCCTCGTTAGCACCCTTTGGTTACGGTATTATAAACATTTGATAAGTGTGTAAACTAGTGACTAACTAGTGGTTCGCCCCGAACTGAGATCTCGCGAGTCTCCCATAAAAAAAAAGTATTATTTGTAATCTTTGAAATGATACCAAATAACTTGACCTACAGATTCATTCAAATTACAGGTAACAGGAGTTCATGTTAATTGGTTTTTTTGGGGTACAAATTGTAGTTATTCTGGATTAGAGACTTTCGCCTATATTTGTGTCACACGCATACCAAATTACAGCACTGTGGGGTCACTGGTGTACTCTCGTCAAAGTTCAGTTTTTATTACGGCTAATAACTCGGAAACTACAAAGACTTTACTAAAAATAAAAACGAAGTCAAAATCTACTAATGAAGACCTTTCCTTTGACGTCCCACTTAACTTAATAGTCTCATTTTCATTTTTTTTACCCCTCTTGAACTCCAATATTTCAACAAACCCCTAACATTTTTAACTCATTTAGTCACACCAAAATTGTGCCATCACTGCCTACATAAGTATCAAATTTCACGATGATCGGATTAACGGTTCGAAAGTTATCCTCGGACAAACAAACATACGTACATTACATACAACGCCTGATTTGGCCAAGTTGATTTGGAGATATCGCTTCGCTCGTTCAATAACTATCCATTTGGCCCACTCAATTCGCTTCTCCTCTCGGCCATACATTCGTAATGAAAACGGCAAGTGAAAATTAAGCGCACTTCACATTCAATACGCGATAGTCGGTGTTTGTCAGTCCACGATCGCTTCCTCGTACCTAATGTATGGTGGGAGCCGAGAGGTAACACAGAAAATGTAGGATTTTTCGGTAGATGACTCAGTACTTTCGAGATCACAAGACCAACAAAACAAGATAGGTACTCAGTTACCAACATAAAAACGAACAAGTGTGCGAGGCGAGCGAGACGTTATTCGGAGCGGATCGCACTCACTCTGATGATGGTTCACGAATTGAACCGAAACATTGTCGGTCGAAACACCGATAAGACGGTACGTGATAAATCCCGTATTTATAATAATGATTTAAAACGAACAAGTTAATTTTTACATAACAAATCCTAAACACATAAAAAACCCGTTTGTAGATTCCGTTTTATCCCTTCACCAAAGAAAAAAAAGTGTAGATTATCTTTGGATCGGCTGATCTGATCTTTATCACATATACCAAAGAGCCACCCCAGTTAAACTAGCTTTCTATTTAAAAAACCGGCCAAGTGCGATTCGCACTCGCGCACGAAGAGTTCCGTACCATTATCTTTAAAAACGGTAAAAAAATCATGTTGTTGTATGGGAGCGCCACTTAAATATTTGTTTTATTTTAATTTAATTTTTTATTTTTAACGTGTATTCACTTTAATAAGTAAATATTCTGTGATTATTTCAAGCGTCTACCTGTTGCCGTTATCATTATCGAGCAAAAACAAGCAAAAAAATCACGTTTGTTGTATAAGAGCCCCCTTAAATATTTATTTTATTCTGTTTTTAGTATTTGTTGTTATAGCGGCAACAGAAATACATCATCTGTGAAAATTTCAACTGTCTAACTATCGCGGTTTATGAGATACAGCTTGATGACAGACGGACAGACAGACAGCGGAGTCTTAGGAATAGGGTCCGTTTTACCCTTTGGGTGCGGAACCCTAAAAACCGCGTCCGATTCGGTCAATAAGATTGACAACTACGATGCCACCGACATACATTTAGGCGTCAAACTTAAAATACTTGTAACAAGTGTACAATGAGCGATTCGCGATTTCTTTCAGAGTGACTTAGGATGAGATAACAAGATACTGACAGTTCCATCTAGGTGACATGTGCCTTGCTTTACCTAAAGTTTTGAATAGAGATAGGCATGTGCATGAGTAATGATCTGTGTTGAATCTGTCGCAAGACACGTGCAACAGATATGCATAACAGTAAAGTCTATTGATAACAAGCTAAGTAAATATAAGCTTAAAATCGGAAACCCGACTAGGTAATACCTATTTCGATAGTAGCCTATGTCACCCGGACCATGATAACGAATCGATTGACACCTCATTCATCAAAATCGGATGAGTGGTTGAGCCGCTACGATGGAACATATATCCATAAACTGCTAAAAACATAACCCTTCCTTTTGGTTATCCGTACTCAGGTAAAAATGACAAGGACCAGAAGAAATTAATTAAAAGTTTACCAGAGTTTATAGGTTGCCTGAAGCTTTCTAGCTTGCCTACCAAAGCTACTAACAGACAACCAACCAAATTAGGCAAATAAAAGTTATGAAAAATATTTTTTTTGTTGAAAAATTACTTTTTCAAAACAAGCTTTTATAAAATTTATAATCGGAACAGCAAACAGATTCAAATGAATCCAGACACTAGTTGCGTCGTTTTATTACATAGTTCTCATAGCCACCATCCGGCTCCATCGTCAGACCTTTCTTGGATATCATCTAGGACCAGATTTACAAACAACAAACTTTACCTCTGTATAATAAACTAGCTGCCCAATCCGCAGCTTCGCACGCGTAGTTTTTCAATAAAAACATTACCCTCCTTCTGCGCTGTTCTGCGCAGTTGGGTAAAAAGTAGCCTATGTCACCCGGGGATAATGTAGCTTCCCAACAGTGAAACAATTTTTTAAATAAGTCCAGTAGTTTCGGAGCCTATTCAAAACAAACAAACAAATAAATCTTTCTTCTTTATAATATTAGTATAGAAAAATTCAGCTGTCAGATCAGACTTCTGAAAACCAGAAAACATCCTCCGCCATCTTGGAGGTCCCGCCATATTGGAGGTCCCGCCATATTGGATTTATAGTAGGATTTATCTTGGATGGTCCCCCATATTTTGGATTTCATGTGATGTTGTATCAGTTTTCGTGTTCTCCTCAGCAAGCCCTTTAATTTGATACCCATACTGTGGTAGTGAAGAAAAATTAACTAGTCCGCTATCTTGGATGATCCGCCATATTGGAATTAGAATGACATCACATAGCTAAGCATGCATTGTCATCCAAAATAAGCGTGCATACCAAATTTCAGTTCAATCGGTTAAAGATAATTGATTTAAAATTCAGTTGCAAGATTCCACTCGGACAAACATACATACATACATTGCAAGTTAATAAAAAGCTTGTAAAATATTAGCAGGTTGACAATTGCTAAGGGTGTACCTACGTAGGTTTATGTGTTCAAAAAAGAGATAACCTAATAACAATCCGTGTTACTTATGATCGATCGAAGCGAGATCTCCAAATCAACTTGGGCAAATCGGTGTTGTATGTATGTATTATATGTATGTATGTATGAAAGAAGAAAGAAAGAAAGGAAACATTTATTCACATAAACTGTACACCAGAAGCAGACGCTACACTATGTATGTTTGTTTGTTCGAGGATAACTTAAGAAGCGTTTATCCGATCATCGTGAAATTTGATATATAGGTAGGTAGTGTTGGCACAATCTTGGTGTGACTAAATGAGCTAAAAATGTTGGGGAGTTGTTGTGATAAAGGTTCAAGAGGGGTAAATAAAAATCAAAATGAGATTATTAGATCAAATGGGACGTTAAATGAAAGGTCGTGACTAGTAAATTTTGACCCCGTTTTAATTTTTAGTTTAAACCTTGTAGTTTTAAAGTTATTAGCTATAACAAAAACTAAACTTTGACGAAATTCACAGGAAATTTGGTATGCGATGCATGCGAGGCAAAAGTCTGAAATCCAGAATAACTGCAATTTCTACTCCAAAAAAGTGTACCAATTTACATGAACTCCCGTTACCTTTAATTTGAATGAATCTGTAGGACAAGTTGGTTGTGGATTTCATGGCACTATTTTGATAGTCAAAGATTTAAATATTTTTATTTGTTTTTATGGGCGACTCGCAAAATCTCAGTTCGGGGCGAACCACTAGTTATGATAATGACCAGACTGCGCCTGACTGATTGACTAACAGGAGAGATGCCATACGCCATCCTAATGAACTAGTAAACAACTCTACAAGTTTGATAAAAACCTTTATGTTTTATCAAACATTATTAGTAATTGAATGAGCTAGTACCATCGAGTTTGCTGATCTATAACATTGAATTTTTACCTGACTACTGCAAAGCCAATAGGAACGGTTATGTGTTTAGCAGTCTATGTAGGTACGTATGTTTGTGTTTACGTTCTACCGTAGCGTCTAAACTACTCATCCGATTTCGATGAATAGGTGTCAATCTATTCGTTTATGGTTCGGGTGACATAGCCTAGCATCAACACAGATATTACATAGTAGTGTTTCAGTTTTATTAATAGAGCTTGTTATATTTAGAGTCCAGCCACCAATATCTATATCCTGTATGTACATTATACGAGTTGTACTCTTAGGTTCGTTACAAACCTAGTAATTTTGTAACACTTAAAGAATCAAGTATACCTAACGGCTCCAAAGGGCTTGAAAAATATCTCGCCCGGCAAGACCTGTCCGCCCACACCGTCGGAACTTGAATGGAGAACATGGATTACGGACGGAATCAGGGTAGCCAGTGTTGCGGAGAATTTATTGGTCGCCGATGGGCTATTTTATGATGATTTATACTGTGATTATCAAGTCGCAAGTTGCCATAATAAGATAAATTATGTAGTTACTTACTCCGTGCTTATGTTTAGCGATGTTCTTGTTAGTCACTTAAATGCAGAGACAATTGGAGGCAATGTTTAAAGGAGCGTGCTATGTCTTTTCCTTGCAGACATTTTAATAAGATCACAGAAACAATCATAATATTAAGCTATATGTACATAAAAGGCAATACAATCGGTGGCTATCTAACAACGATCTCTAACAGCGATCTCTAACAGCGATCTCTAACAGCGATCTCTAACAGCGATTTCTAACAGCGATCTCTAACAGCGATCTCTAACAGCGATCTCTAACAGCGATCTCTAACAGCGATTTCTAACAGCGATCTCTAACAGCGATCTCTAACAACGATCTCAACAGCGATCTCTAACAGCGATCTCTTTTAGGCAACCTTTTTGTCGAACGAAATAAGTCAAGGTATATCGAAGTACGGTGTGTTCGAAGTACCGTCATCGAATCCTCATCCTCCACTAACACCGCTACTACATCAACATCCACGAGGACCCTGGAAACCACCAACCCAAAGTCCGACTCCGTTACTTCAAGGAGTTAGGATGACTGGGGTAAGGTTAGAAGGGGGGTAATGCACAATAAATAAATAAAAAATAAAAATATTGTATTTCAGACATCAATACAGCCCATATCTTAAAACAAAACCATATACAGAAAATAAAATAACAGCAAGAACAACTAAATATATAAGAATAAAATAGGGACTGGGTGAAAATAGAAAACACCATTTTGTGCCAAGGGTGACTAACTGAGGAAATTATTTCCTTTATTATTCACCCTTCGCACAAGACACTTCCAGAGCGGAGATGTGCGGCACTCAGCCACCGTCCTCAGGGTGCTGTTGCGACTGCCCCGAAGTCTGCTTATCAGCGATGGCGTTTTTTTGCGCATGATGGCGTGAAAGCCATCTGTGTGATAGTGGGCAAACATTCCAGATGCACTGCAGTATCGGGACAACCGCAACACCATCCGGAAGATGTTTACAAATACACCCCAATGTGAGACGTCAGTGCAGATCTTTTATGCCCCCCACCCTAGAATTAGAATTAGTACGGTGTGCTTGTCCAACGTCAATAATAAGACCCAGGTATTGTAACAGCTAATACTAGTATCGTGCAATGTATTGCTACGAGCTGAGGGTTCGGGATAAAATAATGAAAATCAATCTAACCAAAATAACACTTTTATTCAACACTAAAATTATAAACGATACACGATCTTAATCACAGGGATTCACAACACACTAAATCACACCACTGTTACACAATAAACCACTAAAAGTCACCGAAATGTTCGCACGTATCGCCAAATCAAGACTGACTCCTCGAGAGTCTACGCATTATTTATACCGCGCATTATTTCCAGAACCTTCTCAATGTTTCTACTAGTTACTAGAAAAGAATAGGTATTTCGACTGCCTATTATTTCTTAATCTGTGCAACTGTAGGTAAAAACGTGGTATGTAGGTATATTCCATACCAAGTATTACCTATTCTGTGACACAGTAGGTATAACTTCGAGAAAAGCCGATTATTACTTATTCTGTAACAGCCTCGGTGTAACAGTATTATTGATTCGAGACGTTATGTATGATTCATCCACAAATCAAAATATCATCTTCAAAACGATGACATCAGCATTTGTACCGCCTTGTACCTGAGCTAGTACGCCTACATAGGTACACTCGTACAATGTCAACAAATCATTATAAATAGTCAAGACAATTAAGTTGGTATGCCAACCTTCGAATTTCATCATAGTACCGACCCACATAATATCTTCGAGACGCCTGTTAATAAATCTAGATTCCTGGTGGCACTGGATCATTATTAGTAATTTTTCCTGAGGCTCTGAAAGTTTTCTGTATAACCCATGCGGCTAAATGTTTACTCCAGGGTTTATAAATCAAACAAAATAACATTTAGGGCATTATAGTAACTTTTAATTGACGGATAAAAATCATTCTTATCGGTTTTCATGTGAAAACAAAAGATGTATTAAAATGTAATCCCTTAGAAGCGTTACTTACTCGTAGAAGTGGTGAAAAAATAAGTTATATCTACGCATTTTTATTAAGAGCTTATCACTTTAAAGCGATAAGACCGCCCATTGAACTATTTGCTTTGTGTCTTCTATTTTGTCTATACCTAATTTTTATTTTTTAACGGGTGTGTACAATAAAGTGTTTTCATTCAATCATTCATTCAAAGAGATTTTATACTGTAACTCAAATGGAGGCTTTTACAAGTTTCCAAGAATAGTAATTATTGACATAAATAATACGTTGTTTGTTGAAAAAATACTTTTTCAAAATAAGCTTTTATAAAATTCATAATCGGAACCACAAGCAGATTCAAATGAGCCCAAACACTAGTAGCCTACTGTAATGCATTCAGAAGTTCCGTTGTCTAGCATCCGACTCCATCATGAGACCACCTCCATGGTACCATATTATTGCATCGTCACCGAAGTTACATAAGTATTTCAAATTTAAGCTCAATCGGTTGAGGGTAACAGGTTTAAAATTCAATTGCAAGATTATACCCGGACAAACATACATACATCCTGTCCATCCATAGGTTGCCTGGAAGAGATCGCTTTTAGCGATAAGGCCGCCCATTGTACCTATTATTTAGAATTGTGTTTTCTGTTAGATGTTTATATTTAATGGTGTGCAATAAAGGAATTATCTATCTATCTACATTGCAAGTTAATAGAACTCTTGTAAAAATAGACAGCCTTCTGATGTTTGTCAGGAAAATCTTTTGACCAAGGCTTTTGATCATATACCAGTTCGTCATAAAAACAGCGTCCTCGAAACACAAGGTTGTCCGGTGAAAACTCGCATTTATACAAGTAAAGGCATGTGGTCCAACTGGTCTTCTCAGTTAGCTTACTATCTGCAACTTGCATGCATTTGCAAAGAAATCACAATAAAAATTGTGTTTTGTTATTCTTGGGAATTTCAAGTGTACATTGAGGCGATTTTTATATATATATAACATACTTATTTTATTATTTGATTGGTTTTTACTAACAAAATGGATTGAGAAATAAATAAATTGAAATGAATTGAATCATCAATTAAACCTATTATATTAATAAGTCAACGGCAGCTTTGTAAGCAGAATATACTTTATACCTTTTCCCTGATATTCGAAGTCACTTTTAGATTTATCGTATTAAAAAAAAACTTATTTAGATCACTGGAGAGATGGCTTTTTTATACTTACTATATTCTCGCCTAGTTCTCCTCAATCCTCTAAATTTTTGTTCTTTCACTTTTTATAACTTAATATCCTTAGCTACTTTTTTATACTTTTTATTTATTTTTTCTTAGTGTGGCAACTTATATTTATCTATATATTAATATTTTTTTGTAATTGTGGTACTGTGCGGGCAGTCATCCGTGACATCCTACTTTTAAATGGTTCCAACGGAAGATCAGCGTTGTGCCAAAAGCACAACAAACGCTGAGTTGGACGCCTTTTTGTGACGTCGGTCATTTATATATAGGTAATTGTGAGACACACATTTGTTGGGTATTGCTGTTTTTGTGTGTAACTTACTTGTGTGCGGTGTATGTTTTGTACCGTCACAAATAAATGTTTTTTTCTTTCTTTCTTTCAATGCTGTCCCACTGCTGGGTAAGGCCTGCCACTCATACTTCCATATATCTCGTTGCGAAGCGTCCAAGCCATCGCACAAAGCTTCGACGGCGGGGCGGCGTTGCTATTCAACTACAGGATGGTTGAGATACAAATTATATTTCCAACTACCCCCGCCCGGCTGTCTGTTTTCACAAACTTGGTGATAGTAGAAAAAAACACGTTGGTTTTCAATCAAAAGAACAAATGCGAACAAGTTTTAACTTTAACCCAACAAATTCAACGTCTATACGTTTTCTTGGTGTTTCAACACTTTAAATTAAACATCGCTTTAAAATAAACCTCGAATCACGCGTTCGAAAATCAAGTTCAATGACAGCTGACATAACACGGCCATAAAATGACATCTGACTTACCAAAAAGTTTTAATGTATTCTTGATCTACCGAAAGGAGTTGCTTATTTTGGTGAAGCAGTACTTTCGTTAAAACTGGTCTTGTCAAAATGAGATGAAAGTTTGAGTGAAGGACGCCTTTTAAGATTACTTTCTCAATATCAGTGGTGTTATGTTATGCAAGACTTGATAACCATTTTGGATAAACACCTTTTTATGATTTCAATTACCTGGAATAACAATTTGTGTTCGAAAAAAAAGGCGTGTGGTTTTGACCACACGACTGAAGTAAAACTTCTTTTTCAAAATAATAATTTATAAAATTGTTCAATTACAAAATTGTCCACACGTCTGTAGGTCAATCAGTCTATGTTCATTCTGGGCAGACGCAAGTCGCACTCGCACATTAACGTTTAAAAATATACGAAACGTAACTCTCTCTCTTTCTATCTTCACTCCCTCTAAACTTCCGTTTGCACTTTTTGTAACGCATTCACCAGCTTACTTCCCAAGTCAAGCGTGCGTAAAGAAGTTTTACTTCAAAAATCTAGTAAAATTAACGTAGAAATGACAAATTAAAAGCTGATTGAAGGTGAGTTTGACATTTTAAGTCATGAAGGTTATTCTACCGTATTCTACGCAATACTTGCATGAAGAGAATGAGTGTCCTCATTTGCCGCTATCATTATTTGTTTATGATTTTGCAGTTTGAACAAGATAGACCAGTCATTGCAAATAACAGATAAACTGGTAGGTACCTATTTGAAAAAGTGGAGCATCAAAATTATTGTTGACAACGTAGGAGCGTTTGCTGTCATAAACATGAATGCTCTTGTATTGACATAACTAGAACAGCTCTGTCTGTACCGAGAATAATCGTACCTAACTATTGTAAATTTTAGATTTATTTGATCGAGCGAAGCGAGAAATCTCTATATCAACTTGGGCAAATCGGCGTTCTATGTATGTATGTTTGTCCGAGGGTAACTTTCGAAGCGTTGATCCGATCATCGTGAAATTTAATACACAGGGTAGGTAGTGATGGATGACACAATTTTGGTGTGTCTAAATAAGCTAAAAATGGGGGGGGGGGGGGGTTGTTGAGATATATGAATAAAAAAAAAGAAAATAAGGCTAACTGGTCAAGTAGAACGTCGAATGAAAGGTATTCATTAGTACATTTAGACTCCGTTTCTATTTTTCGTAAATTCTACCTCAGTGACCCACACCCCAGTGATTCACAGTGACCCCACAGTGCCGTAATATAGTATGCGTGTTGTTTAAATAACACAAATATAGGCAAAATTCTGAAATCTAGAACAACTGCAATTTGTACCTACCCCAAAAAACTGTAACCACATAACATGAACTCCCGTTACCTGTAATTTGAATGAAACTTTAGGTCAAGTTGTTTGGATATTTATTTCGTGACACTATTTTGATAATCAAAGATTGCAAATAATATTTTCTTTATTTGTTTTATTATTTTAAGTGTGATGTACAATAAAGTTATCTATCTAAAAGTAGCATTATGAGCCATATTAAAAAAAGAGAGAGAGAGAGTGAGACGTTTTCAGCTGTGAATTTGTCCATAAAAAAATAATTTCAAATGCCTTAATTTTAAAACTCCCTTAGTTAAGTTATACTTCTATTGGCGCGTTTGGAAAAAAATATGAGTAAAATTTTTAAGGCGCACACCGACAGCCAAAACGTGACATGATGAAGTAGCAGTAGCAGATAACTGTCTCATGCGCGCGCACACTAACAGCCAAAAAGCGACACGATGAAATGAGCTGATAACTGTCTCAAGTTTCCGTGAAAACTCATAACTATATTTATTAATTTATTATTCCTTTTTAGAAACAAATAGTTGTGGCATACGGGATGAAATCTTTAGCTATTTTGGTTTTGTTACGCCAAAGAAATACCGATATCTTCTTACGTGCGTACACGCGTTTAAGCCAAAATACTTCATAGCATTAAAACCCTACCTTTTGAACCCGGTCTTGTTTTATTTCGGTACCTAATAAATTCAGGTACAATGTAATCCTAACATATCCTGATTATGGAGCACTGAGCTCAAAAAATAACGTCTACATGAGTCAGTCGCAAAAAATGACAGATAAAGCCTATAAATAACATTGAGTGACATTTTATTAGTCTGCAATCGCTCGATATTTCAAAGCTATAAATATTCATTGTAATTTACCACCATGGTGACAACAGCATAAACTTCACAGTCCCCCATAAGTTACGGGACCGCCCAGGTATTGCCATTGCGTGTAGGTACTTAATTTTTATGATAGCAACACCGCTTTTGAAGTCACCGATTTTAATTTGCGTTGTTTATACTGCCTGAAAGTTTTAGGGTGGTCAAAGAGGAGGATAAACTCTATTGCATTCAACAGCTCACACACACAAGCAACAGATAACCAATCAGTGGAAGAACTTTATAGTTAGTAGAAGTAGTTTTTGAGATTACACCTCTATATCCAAACAAACCTCACTTTAAATTCCAAAAATAAATATATAGTTCCAATATCTTTATGATTTGTGGAATACAGTCATTTTTAACTGACTTCAAAAAAGGAGGACGTTCTCAATTCGACGGTATTTTTTATGTTTGTTACCTCAGAACTTTCGACTGGGTGAACCGATTTTGATGTCTCTTTTTTTATTTGAAAGCTGGTGCTTCCCGTGTGGTCTCATTTCCATTTGGTCCAGTTCTGGCAATGGCATCCATGAGAAAACCATGTAAGTTTTAAATTTGTTTAATTTTTATGTTATGATATGTTTGAAGCTTAGATCTTCGTTATATATCAACCGATTTGGAAAATTGTTTTTATATTTGTAAGGATATATTTTTAGACTGATCCCATGGAAATTTCATCAAAATTGGTATAGTAGTTTTGTTTTTACTGTTATCTGAAGTCGGTTATATCCTACTAATATTATAAACGCGAAAGTTTTTATGTATGGATGTATGGATGTTTGTTACTCTTTCACGCCTAAACGGCTGAACAGATTGCGATGAAATTTGGTATGTACTTAGATCATAACCTGGATTAACACATAGGCTACTTTTTACTGGCAACCCACACGTGTGAAGCCGCTGGAAACAGCTAGTTTTTGTTATAAAGTTATATATAAGTATATATGTATATATAAGTTATTGTCCCTGAGCAGGCAATACAATGGCTACTATTTACAATAAGTATATTATGTTTTTATACCGATTAGTGCTTGTATTTTGTGTCATCATTTCCACGTGGGAGGTTAAGATAACCCAGTTCTGATAATCACCAATCCACTACTATTTCGGTATACATTTCGATGAAGGTCAAAATTTGACACACTTAATTATTTTTTGTTTGCCACTATCATTTAATTTCCAATAAATTATTTACTCACATTAATAATGTTTTTATTACATACTTACATAATAAGTAAAGTAAAGTAAATCTTTATTAGGAACAATAAACTTAAGCAATAACGGCGCTTTAGTCGTAACTCTGAATCATCTTACTAATTTCGACCTAGACGTGAATTGTCTGGTTGCACAGTTGGTTAGTGCGTCCTCGTATCAAGAGGAAGGTCGCGGGTTCAAGCCCCGTCTAGGCTTGAAATTTTTGAGATGATTTTAAAAATCTTTGAATAAACTTAAGATTAATTACAAAAATAGAACGATGTTACCTGCATAAGTAATAAATAATACAGGTAGCAACGCCCTCCTCCACAACAAGGTGAGTTTGAGTTCCAGTTTAAGGTAGAAGCGTAGCTATACGTAAACAAGTGACAATTTAAACTAAAGTAGACAATTAATTTAGAGAAGTTAAATTAGTCGTAGCTTATATCTTATATGTAGGTATGTAGGTGAGTGTGAATGTGTGAAGTGTGGGTGATAGGTGGTGAGTATGTGTGTGTATGGGTGAAAAGGTGTGTTTGTGTGTGTGTTTATTTTGAAACCTCTAGGAGTTTTTCAGTATCTTCATAAGACAGAGACTGCAACCATTCGAGACATTTAATCTTGCATTTAAACAAAGTCAAGGGATATATATTTAGCTTATTGTTAATACTATTTTATAAGAAAGAACTAATGTAGTAGAAGTGCCGGCTTGCTTTTTCAAAAATTCAAATTCAAATACTGATTGATGCCTTTACTGACGATTCGATGTGGAATGGCGGTTTTACAATATCTACAATCAGTATGGAAAACATGATATCTGTAACTAATATTAGTGGTCCGCCCCGAACTCTCTCAGTTCGGGGCGGACCACTAATATTAGTTACCGAAAAACCAAAAAAATATCATTCATAATCTTTGACTAATAAAATAGCGCCACGGAATTATGAACCAGTTAACTTGACGTACAGTTTGATTAAAGTTACAAGTATCGAGAGTCCATGTTTATTGGTTATTTTTTTAGCGGTAGAAATTGCAGTTTATTCTAGATTGCAGACTTTTCTCTATTTTTGTGACACTGACGTACGAACAACCGGCTGAGGCTATAGGAATACCAAATTTCAGCACTGTGGGGTCATTGGTGTACCCTGTGAATTTCATCAAAGTTTAGCTTTTGTTATGGCTCATAACTTAAAAACTACAAAGATTAAACTATAAATAAAAACAGGGTCGCAATGTACTAATGAAGACCGCTCATTAGACATCCCACTTGACCTAATAGTCTCAGTTTTTTCCCCTTGTGAACTGCAATATCTCAATAATCCCCGCAACATTTTTAGCTCATTTAGTCACACCAGAATTGTGCCATCACTACCTATGTATTAAATCTCACGATGATCGGATTAACGCTCCGAAAGTTATCTTTGGACAAACAAACATACATACATACATAAAACGCCGATTTGCCCAAGTTGATTTGGAGATCTCGCATCGCTCCATCATTCACTCGATCAATAAGACGCTGACTGATAACTACATGTTTAAAGATTGGAATAAAAACTTCTAGAAGGGCGATTTCCAAAGTCAAACCTAGAACCTTAAGTTTTGCCATATATTACATTTATTATGTAGACAAGTAAACAAAACATTATAATACAAAATTAATATGAGAAGCGCATTCATATTCCCATATGAAGATGGCGACTTGTTCGTGATTCGCATAGCTAATGCTGTCCCAGTGGATGGTTTCACTGAATGAAAGTGAATCCGAATATTATAAGAAGTGCAATAACGTTTACCTACTTATATTTACACGTCATATAACTTTGCGGCTGTGAAAAGGATAATAATCAATTTATGTTGGCGACCTCCGTGGCGCAATGGGCGAATAGCCGGCTAGGTTGCGGGTTCGATTATCGCCGCGGAACAAATGTTTGCATGATCTACAGATAGTTGTTCCGGGTCTTGATGTTTTTCTATATATTATAAGTATGTATTTAAAAAAAAAAGTATATAAGTATTCTATCAGTTATCTGGTTCCCATAGTACAAGCTCTGCTTAGTTTGGGGCTAGATAGCTCTGTGTGAAATGTCCAGCAATATTTATATATATTTATTTATTGGTAAAACAAGTTTACAGTTCAATTTTAAACAAATTAATATAATTTTTTTTAAATCTTATTATTTATTTAAAACAATTAATTAAAATAAATAATTAATTATATTATAGGTACTTTTGAATTTATCTTGGTTATGAACACTATTTTCACTAAAAACGGCATATTACTCACTTTTCAGTATCTCAATATTTTGACGCAGTTGCATGCACCATGATCACGCCTTGAAGTTCCGGGGCTTTTTGAAGAACTTAGAGCATAAACACGAGCCCAAACCAAAGGACTTATTTAACGAAAGGGCAACAAAATATTTTTCTATTTTTTGATACGCGGCATAATGATCGTCATTATTGAACATCTGTAATTGTATAACACTTACAATCAAATTAAAATAACATCTACATATCTAAAAAACTAACAGAAAGAATATACAATTATTTATAATAAAATACAGAAGAAACAGTTGAATCATCTAAAGACCGTTGCAAACGATCTATAGATAGCTCAACTGCTCCATTTCACTACCAGGCAGAGGTGTCCACAAGACACTGGCTCCATTGCCCCGCGGAATTGCAATGCTTATGCGTTGACCTAGATAAGCACCAGCTATCGGATCACACGTCGCTACGACCAGACGCCCAGAACGAATTTTGAAAACGCGATGGGCCCTGGTACCACATGGATCCAGGGTCTCGACCCCAATTGGCTCAAATACGTAAGTTCCGCGCAAATACGCAGTCAAAAATTTGAATTGGCGCGTAACCGCAACGATGCAACGCAATAACTGCAACACGGTCTTCTTTAAGCGTCCACTCCATATTTAAAAATGAGTAAAATTCTAAAAAGTATACACTTTTATTTTCATGAACAATTTGAAATTCGAATTCTATAAACTTCTTTGTGGCCAGCATTCTAAAAGAAAAGTTTTTAATGTGTGACAATACTTATGACCTGACTAGGTACTAGTGGTACGCCCAGAACTGAGATCTCGCGAGTCTCAACAAAAATAAAAAAAATATTATTCATAACCTTTGACTAATAAAATAGTGTCACGAAATACACAACCAACTACTTGAACTACAGTATTATATAAATAACAAGTAACGGAAGTCCATATTAATTGGTTACTTTTTTAGGGACAGAAATTGCAGTTATTTTGGATTTCAGACTTTTCTTTATATTTGTGTTACTAAAGCTACACAAATACCATATTTAAGAATTGTGGGGTCATTGGTGTACCCAGTGAATTTCGTTTAAGTTTAGTCTTTATGACGCCTAATAACTCAAATACTACAAGGATGCAATAATAATAACGGGGTCTACTATACTAATGCATCTTTATAATTGGCTTTCACGGCCCATTGGACCTAATAATCTTATTTTTGTTGTTTTGCCCCTATTGAACGGCAATATCTCAACAACCCCCAAACATTTTTAGCTCACTTAGTCACACCAGGATTGCGCCAACACTACCTAACTATATATCAAATTTCACGATGATCGGATCAATGCTTCGAAACTTATCCTCGAACAAACAAACATATGTACATACGGTCAATTTGCTCTAGTTGATTTGGAAATCTCGCTTCGCTCGATCAATTAGTCAAAGATTGTGAATATTATTATTTTTTTGTTTTGTACTCGCGACTCACGAAATCTCATTTCAAGGCGAACCACTAGTTATTTTACTTGTAGAAATCTAGTCAGACCATTATAATCTCGGAGTCTTCAAGTCCAGAGTGAACAGGTTCTATCTAGACAAGCTCGATCCTTTTTCGACCAAACTATCAGATGAGTATCTAAGTGGTCAAGCGCTTAACAAATAAAATAAAAAAAAACTGTATAATACAAATGAAGATACGAAGATACACTATATACTATAAATAAACATTTTCACTCGATCGACATGACAAAGGATTTTTTGTCCTATAATGAGGTGTATAAGTTCTGGGAGCCGCGACTGGATTTACGAGTCGCGTGCCTGCTGGACTTCGTATATACCTAAACTTGACAGCGGCAGATTTGGTAACGGATTCTTAAGTAATTAAATAGGTTAGTCATTAGCATTACATAAAGAGCTTCGCCAGAAATATCTCAATAGTTCCATTCTTTGTCTCTATCCCATAATCACCACATAATACGCAATAGCGCCATAAGACATAACAAGTAGTGGTTCCTACCATAAAGGTAACAGAGCAAATTAAATACGTCTCCATTCTATATTATTTTGTTGCATTGACAATGACACCATCGATGCATTCTATTCTACTCTATAAAAACGGCAATTGTCGTGTAGCTCTTTTTATAAACTTGTGGAATAATAATATCGGATTAGACAGGTGTCAAAGTTACTACCAACAGAACCAAATTATACAACACTAGCTGACCCCGCGGCTTCGCACGCGTGGTATGTCAATAAAAACATTGACCTCCTGCGCAGCCGGGTAAAAAGTAACCTATGTCCCAATCCCTGTCACAAATCACAATATATCTATATACCAACGGTACATAGGGAGTGCATCTAAAGAATACCTCATAATTTTAACCCCTTGGAAAAGTTGAAACACGTATTTCTTTTTTTCTTACCAAAAACCTAAATATGAATTTTCAGAGGAATTATGGATTGCCCATACAAACTTTGAAGCCCTATTTCACCCTACCAAGATTATTTTTTGAGACAAAAGATAGCCTATATCCTTCTCGTGGATATAATCTATCTCCTTGTCAAACTTCATTACGACCCGTTCAGCCGTTTAGTCGTGAAAAGGTAGCAAACAAACAAACAAACAAACGAACAGAGTTACTTTCGCATTTATGTTATTTGTTTAATATATGGTTTGGAGAATATGGGAATATCGTCCTGCTGAAATATTGATCTTGGATTAACTAGTGTTTTTAAGAGTCATTTTTCAATATAAAGTGAAACTTGGCGCTTATTTATTACTAGCTGTTGCCCGCAACTTCGTACGCGTCACACTACTATATGTGTAGGTAACCTAGAAATCAAGCTAAACTCACTGTTGCAACTTGACTTGACCCCCCATTTTTATCCCATGAGAACTGATTTATTGGATAAAAGGCAGCTTATGTGGTCATCCAGGTTATGATCTACATATATACCAAATTTCATCGAAATCGGTTCAGCCGTTACGACGTGATTAAGTAACAAACAAATAAACAAATATCCAAACTTTCACATTTATAACATTAGTGTGAGAAGCATTGTTTATAGTGTATGGGTAACATAATAAATATTTGGAATTATGAATGAATGAATGAAAACACTTTATTGTAAACATTAAAAAACAAAAATTACAAATCAAATAGTACAATAGGCGGTCTTATCGCTTTGAAACGATTTCCTCCAGACAACCTTTGGATGGAGAGGATTTATTAATGTCAAAGATATGGTCGGGGGTGCACTTAGATGTGGATGAAGGGAGTTCAACTAATACCTAAATACAAATAGACATAAATTATAATATTTATAATACATACATTAGTTAAATACGATACCATCATCTACAGCCCTTAAGTATCCACTGCTGGGTGTAGGCCTCCCTTTGTAAACGACACCCTTCCCGCTCCTGTGCTGCGCGCATCCAGGAGTTGCCCGCGACTTTATGTCGTCGACCCACCGCGCCGACGGACGTCCTGGACTTCTTAGGTCTGTTCTTGGCCACCGTTCGGTCAAAGATTTACTCCTGCTAAATATACATGAATTTATGTGCGATACTATGACGTTTCTGATAGATAGATAAATTCTGATAGATTTGTTGTGTAGACGTTTGTACAAAGTTATCACGACATGTAAAATTAGTGGTTCGCCCCGAACTGAGATCTCGCGAACCTACCAAAATACAAAATATATAATATTTTTAGGGCGACTTGCACGGTGCCTAAACGTATTTAGTGGCTAAATATGATTTAAGAATTTGTATCATACAAAAACGTCAAATTTAAACATGTTTAGTAGCTAAATACGTTTAGGGATCTTTGTGCATGCCGGCCTTAATCTTTGACTAACAAATTAGTGCCACGATATGGAAACCAATTAACTTGACCTGCAGTTTCATTCAAATTAAAGGTAAAGGGGGGTGCATGTGGTTTGTTTATGCTTTTTAGCGGTAGAAATTGCAGTTACTCTAGATTTCAGACTTTTGCCTATATTTGTGTCACTAAAGCTACACGAATACCAAATTTCAGCATTGTGGGGTTACTTGTGTACCCTGTGAATTTTGTCAAAGTTTTGTTTTTATTATGGCTAAAAACTCAAAAACTACAAAGACTAAATTAAAAATAAAAACGAGGTTGAAATAGTCTAATGAAGGACTTTCATTTGACGTCCCACTTGACGTAATAGTCTCATTTTAATTTTTTTTTACCCCTCTTGAACCCCGATATCTCAACAACCCCCCCACATTTTTAGTTCATTTAGTCACACCAAAATTGTGCCATCACTACCTACCTATGTATTAAATTTCACGATGATCGAATCAACGCTACGAAAGTTATCCGAGGATAAACATACATACATACAACGCCGATTTGCCCAAGTTGATTTAGAGATCCCGCTTCGCTCGATCAATTATAGACGTCAAATCGGACCTATTAGATCTCCTTTATTAGTTTTTCATTATGATATTGTATAAATATTAATAACATACATTGTGTGATAATTTGATATTAATTTTAGTTTTTTTTTGTTTACAGGTAAGCAGCGATTCAGAAAACCGAAATTGGCTTAAGGTATCGTAAATACAGTATAATGTTCACGGATTAATAAGTTTTTGTTGAAAAATTATTTTTTCAAAACAAGCTTTTATACAATTTATTATTATTATTATTATTATTATAGCCTTTCATTCCCAAAAAAACAATTA
Organism: Philereme vetulata; assembly: GCA_918857605.2. Lineage (NCBI taxonomy): Eukaryota > Metazoa > Arthropoda > Insecta > Lepidoptera > Geometridae > Philereme > Philereme vetulata. The sequence goes on from OU975425.1 coordinate 6,219,070, forward strand.
CAAATAAAATGTAAAATCTAGAAAATAATTATAAATTGCATTATATTAAATCATTAAATGTCATTAATATTATTTTTTATTTTGATATGTCCAATTTTGAACAAAGGCCTCCTCCATCTTTTTCCATTCGTCTCTGTCCTGGGCTAGGCGCGTCCACGTGGCCCCAGCGGTGGCTACGATGTCGTCCGCCCAGCGGCGGCGCGGGTGCCCTGGCGGGCGGCGCTCGCCTCGCGGGTACCAGTGCAGTAGCGTCTCACTCCACCGGTTGTCTGTAGTTCTCGTTATGTGTCCGGCCCATCGCCATTTAAGAATCCGTTCCCAAATCTGCCGCTGTCAAGTTTAGGTATTTACGAAGTCCAGCAGGCACGCGACTCGTAAATGCGCGGCTCCCGGAACTTGTACACCTCATTATAAGACAAATAATTTTGATCCTTTGTCATGTCGATCGAATGAAAATGTTTATTTATAGTATATAGTGTATCTTCGTATCTTCATTTGTATTATACAGTTTTTTTATTTTATTTGTTAAGCGCTTGACCACTTAGGTACTCATCTGATGGTAAGGTCGAAGAGGGAGCGAGCTTGTCTAGATAGAACCTGTTCACTCTGGACTTGAAGACTCCGAGATTATAAAGGTCTGACAAGATTTCTACAAGTAAAATAACTAGTGGTTCGCCCCGAACTAAGATTTCGCGAGTCGCGAGTACAAAACAAAAAAATAATAATATTCAAAATCTTTGACTAATTGATCGAGCGAAGCGAGATTTCCACTGACTCCCATCATCAGATCGGAGCGTTTTTAAAATAGTAAAGTATTTTTATTTAAATTCTACTGGTATGCATAGTTTGACCTCAATCGGACAACTTGCTGAGGAGTTCCACGGAACAGCTCCTGACTCCATCATCAGATCAGAACGTTTTTAGTATAGGCTGGATTTTTTTTAGTTCTACCGGTTTGCAAAGTTTTACATCAATTGGATAATTTGCTGAGGAAAAAAGTGTTTCAAAGTGATCTTTATAGATGTCGCATATACTTGTAAATTTACTAAGAAAGTTGCCTTACGCCCCTCCAAAAACTAAAAAAAAATATTTGACGTTTCTAAGTGATCCTTTTAGATGTCGCATATACTTGAAAATTTACTAAGAAAGTTGCCTTACTTTTAGTTCCAAAAATTAAAAAAAAAATATTCGGCGTTTTAAAGTGATCCTTGTAGATGTCGCATATACTTGAAAATTTACTAAGAAAGTTGCCTTACGCCCCTCAAAAAACTAAAAAAAAATATTGGACGTTTCAAAGTGATCCTTGTAGATGACGCATATACTTGAAAATTTACTAAGAAAGTTGCCTTACGCCCCGCCAAAAACTAAAAAAATATTGGACGTATTAAAGTGTTCCTTGTAGATGTCGCATTACTTGAAAATTTACTAAGAAAGCATAAATTAGTTTTTTTAAGTATTCCTATTGTACTATAAAAAATTATTCTATTCTATTCTATTCATTCTCCGCCATCTTGGATGGTCCCCTGTGTTTTGGATTTAATGTGACGTTGTATTAGTTTTCGTGTTCTCCTCAGCAAGCTCTTTCATTTGATACCCATACTGTGGTAGTGCAGAAAAAAATAGTTAGTGGCCATCTTGGATGATCCGATGGAATTAGAATGACGTCACATAGCTAAGCATGCATTGTCATTTAAAATAAGCGTGTATACTAAATTTCAGCTCAATCGGTTGAAGATAACTGATCCACCCGGACAAACATACATACAACATTGCAAGTTAAATAAAAACTTGTAAAAAAAAACAACTTGGATAATTTTCATATTTTTTTTATAACACGTCGTTTAACTTAAATTTAAATCTGTGTTTTTGGTAAATCAATTTTTATTTATTATATAATTAATTGGAATAATAAATTATATAAAGCAATGGAACGCAGCGTTCTCGGATTCAAACGGAACAGAGAAACACCACGCTGCGTTGACAGGCATTGCCGATGTTGGAGAAAAGACAGCTAGGCTCAAATGGGATTAGGCGGGACTCATTAGCAGAATGCACCCCGCAACAGGTGGGCTAATCTAGCCACAACCAGCCCTGATGGAAGACGCGGTAGGTGTCGGCCAAGAAAGCGTTGGCGAGATGATCTGGTTGCCTTCGAGCAGGAGTGGTAGAGTGTCGCACAGGACAGAGATAGATGGAGAGACTTGGGGGAGACCTTTGCCCAGCAGTAAGACAATATAGGTTGACAAAAAAGTTAATTGTTTTAATTATAGTTACAACTAGCTGTTGCCCGCAACTTCGTACGCGTTACACTACTAAATGTGTACGACTTCATCGCAACATATCACATTAATTTATGTGATGTTCATTGAGGATGTGTGTTTAGTTATTTGTTTGTTACTCAATCACGTCAGAATGGCTTAACCGATTTTGATGAAATTTCATATCATATGTAGAATTTAATCTGGATTAACACATATGCTACTTTTTATTCCATAAATCAGCTAAAAAAATGCAGCTACATAAGCGTCTTGTAGTCCACTCCCTTTAAGTTTAATATTGTCGCAATGGTGAGCCATACAAAGCGCTAGCCGTAGTCACCTCAGCCAACTCTCTGCATGTTAGATATAGGCGCAATGATGAGTCATAAAAAAAATCTTAGCTGTTACCAGCGGCTTTGCGCACGTTGTTCTATGGTGTAAAAATACCTACAGCTAATTTTAAGAGACTCTAGTGAGACTCTACCTAAAAAAAGCAGGCTGAAAAACTCAGCGGTAGCTAAAAATTTGTTATCACTCATCCTTGCAACCCTATTTATCTCAAAGAGGGTGGGCTGGGAAATCCTGTACTTTCTCAATTTTTTTTGACTTATCATGTCAACCCAATTGTTCGATAGGTTATTGATGTGAGTTGGTCAGGGGACGCTGCAGTTTTTACAATCTTCTATGTTCCTGGGGAGTGGGGACGCTGTGTTGGATGCAATTTTTTATCACTTATCATTGCGATGCCATCAAACTTAAAGGCAATGGGCTGCGGGACGCTGTGGTAGATGCAGATTTTGTAGCCCTACCTAACTTGTAGTAGGTTGAGCGGGGCACGATGCGTTTTTTATTACTATTTATCTTAATGAGGGTAGCCTAGGGAATACTGCGCTAGCCGATTTTATGATGTTTATGACTAATAATTTTTACGACCCAATTTTTCTTATAAAGATTGGGGGCTGGTGTATGCTGCGATAGATAAATTTTTATGACTTATCGTTGCTGCCTTTTGTGAATTGTAGTTAGTTTGTTGTGGGTGATGCTGCGTAGCTGCAAATTTTTACTATTCATCATTGTGAACCTATTTATCTTAAAGAGGGTGGGCTCAGGGATGCTGCGGTAGAAGCTAACTTATTGACTGTACATTGCCCTATTCATCTTAAAAATACCCTAATTAAAAATACCTTATTTATAGTTGAAGAGAGTGAGACACTGCGGTAGCTGTTTTTTTTGACTTAACATTGCGACTCTTTCTAACTTAAGAGAGTGGGCTAAGGGACTCTACGTTAGCTGCATTTTTTTATTGCTATTATTGTACCTATATAATTCGAAAAGTATAGGCTCGTAAAAGCTGCGGTAGCTAAAAATTCTTATCACTCATCACTGTGACACTAACAAACTTAAAAGAAGTGGATAGCAAGACGCTGCAGTAGCTGGTATTTTTATTGTTCATCCTTGAGACCCTACTTATATATAAGAGGGTATATACTGGGGGATGCTGAGGTAACAGTTTATTTAATGACTAATCATTGCAACATCCAGCTAATGCAGCATCCTCAAGCTGCGGTAGCTGGATTATTTTTATGATTCATTGTTGGGGCCTATCTAACTTGTAGTGAGTTGGTTGGAGGACGCTGCGGTCACTGAAATTGTGTATGATTCATCACTGCGACCCTATTTTCATTAAGGATACAGCGGCAGATACTGCGGTAGCTGGTTTTTTATGACTCATAATTGCGCCTATATGTAACATGCAGACAGTGGTCTGGGGTCACTACGATCGATGGCTGAATTTTGTATGGCTCACCATTGCGACTATACTAAATTTAATTGCAGGACGCGTATGTAACAAATTTTTTTTTATGAATTTACCTAACCTATTTTGAGAATATGTCTCTATTTCTACGTATTTATATCTATACTAAGCTTGGCGGTTAGGGGTACCAATAGAGATTATGAAAACTGATTTATGAGATAAAAAGTAACATTTATGTTATTTTATGTTTAATAGGTTAGGTTTAGGTTTAAACTAAATATAATGCTGTACATTTCACGCGGTGCTATTTAGCCCCAAACTAAGCAGAACTTGTACTATAGGAACCAGATAACTTATGATTTTTTTTTGTAAATACTTACTACATACTTAATATATCGAAAAACACCAGGACCCAGAACTGATCTGTAAACCATGCAAACATTTGTTACGCAGCGAGAATCGAACCCGCTACCTCCTGAGTTTTAACCAGCTATTCACCCACTACGCCACGGAGGTCGTCAACTAAACTTTTGCAAAGTTTGAACTCAATCCGTTCAGTAGTTTGGGCGTAAAGGGGTAACAAAGACCAAAATAATTTTCCTATAGAAACTTTGACACTCCATTTTTATTCCATGGGACCTGATTTATAAGTAGCCTGTTTGTTAATAAATAAATAAATAATAATTTAATATTGCTGGACATTTCACACAGCGCTATCTAGCCCCAAACTAAGCAGAGCTTGTACTATGGGAACCAGATAACTGATAGAAAGCTTATGTACTTTTTTGTAAATACACACTTATAATACATAGTAAAACATCCAGACTCGGACCAAATATTTGTAGATCATGCACACATTTGTTCCGCGGCGGGAATCGAACCCGCTACCTCCTGCGACTCAGCTGGCTATTCGCTCACTGCGCCACGGAGGTCGTCAGGACTAATCCAGGTTATAATCTACGTAAATACTAAATTCATCGAAATCTGTTCAGTCGTTACGACGTGATTGAGTAACTAACAAACAAACAAACGATACGCCATAAGACCGCCTGTTATGTTTTTTTTTTCGCATGATAAAACTTCGTTTGACCACAATCTCACCTGATGGTAAGCGATGATGTGGTCTAAGATGTAGCACGAAGATCTAGAAGAAACCTATTCACTCTTACCTTAATGCGGCCCGGATTGTATTTATTAGGAAAAACAGACGACGGTAAAGTGTTCCATACCTCAGCTGTACGCATCACGAACGTGATGAATGAATGAATGAACCAAAACGGTGCGTGCGAATGGGTGGTATATCAACCAAGTACGGATGGTATTGAGCCGTGCGCCTGCTTGTCCTTTGATGGAAGGGAGATGGTGGGATTAGATCGTATAGTTGCTGGGAACATTCCCCAAAATGTATTCTGTAAAAGATCGATAGGCTTGCAACTTTACGGCGGTGTTCGAGACTTTGGGTCTTAGTCTCTGCCATATGTTGCTCACCTATAAGCCTAAAAGCTCTACGTTCTATCGAGTCTAAGGTAGCGAGCTCTAAGTAGTTTTTAAACATCATCGAGTGCACACGTTTATCAGTGGTGTTCTTAAATACAGTCCCGCAAGCTTAACTGAAACTAAGGCACAATCATCACCGCCAATAGAAAGCACACAGCCAAATAGTGATTAGTTGTCAATGTATTTTCTATGTTGTTTGTATTTTTTTGTTAATATGGTGTACACTAAAGTGTTTATTTTATTCTTTCATTCATTCAAATAAATAAACGAACATACAAACTTTCTAATTTATACTATTAGTGTGATTCACTCCTGGCTTCATGATCAGACCGTGGTAGTCATTATAGTCTCGCAAAAACAATTTAATAGAATCCAAACACGATAAATCTACTGTTATACATTTAATAGTTTTGTTGAATCCCTGCTGGCTCCATCATCAGACTCTGGTTGACGATATCGTCAAACATCTCACAAAAAATATTTAAAAGGACACATACACGACCGATCTAGTAACTGTTATCCATTAAGGACTTCTGTTGATTTCCTCTAGACTCCATCATCAGCCCCGGCAGACATTATTGTATTATCGTTATAACTCTCACACAAACAACTTAAAAGGACCCAAAAACGACCGTTGTAGTGTTATCCATTAAATACTTTTGTTGATTCCCTCCTGGCTCCATCGTCACACCCTGGTATACATTTAACATCATATATCTCACCCAAATAATTTAAAAGAACCCAAACTTAACAAACGTATGGCATATCGTTCTACTCTTATCCATTAAGTAATTCTGTTGATCACCTGTTGGCTCCATTTTATTTTTGACGACATTTAAAACGACACCACTCTCAAATTATTCATATAAGAGGTCTTATTCTGACCTTAGGGTTCCTGAAAATATTTCAGTTTAAAACTAACTTTAACTATTTTAAAATACTCTTATATCTGACTAAAACGAAAAAGGAGATTAGGTTGTCAAACAAAGTGGTCCTATGCCTTTTTTCAGGAAAATTTCTGAAAGCGCTGAAATATCTATTAGTTAATTTTATTAGGGGAATCTTCATTTAAAATTTGATCGGTCTACTACTAACGATAACTGAAAAACAGAGTTTTGTTTTATTTTATACTCTTATTTTGGACCCTTTGGAGTGCGAATGTCAAAAAAATCCTTTCTTAGTCCACCCGTACACCGTAAAAAGAACACACCATCTATATTTCAAGAATCTAGGATCAACGGTTTAGGCTGTACGTTGATTTTCAGTCAGTCTGTCAGTCTCGTAACGATTATTTAATACATTGATGATAATATTGATGGTTAAGAGTGGTCTATTTTCCGGTCTTCAGACGCTGGTAGTCAATTGTATCGTGAAACGTCTCGCAGAAACAACTTTATAGAACTAAAACACGATACATCTACTGTTATCCAATAAAGAGTTCTGTAGATTCCCACCTAGCTCCATCATCAGACCCTGGTGGTCTTACCATGATAAAATGTTCCATTATTTGCCTATAAAAATATTTATGCAAAGTTATACGTGCGTAAATGCAAAAAACATTGTTTTACAACAAACTACAACATCCCTTTTCAACCCTATGAGGTGATTTTATGATAGAATTACTATCCCATGTTTCATTATGCACCTTGCTTAGTATTTAAGTAAAGTTTTAAGTCTATTAACCCTAGAAATAATGTTTTGCCATACAAAGTTCAACACCCTTTTTCACCCACCCAGGGGATGAATATTGAAAAATAAAAAAATACTATTTCTCTTATTTTTTTGCAAAATATGTTCTTTAAGTTTCAAGTTTATAAACCCAAGAACCACGGGTTTTCATACAACCGTAAAAACCTTTTTTGACCCCTTAGGGGATGAATTTCTAAAAATCCGTTCTTAGTGTTCACTTTCACACCACAAAGAACATACCATCCAAATTTCAAGTTTCTAGGGCCAGCGGTTTGGGCTGTGCGTTGTCTATATGTCAGTCAGTCAGGACAACGATTCTTATATATTAGAAGATTAATTAATTAGTAAACAAACCAACTAACGCCGCTGTCTGTACATAGATTAAGATTTTGGTGCCTATTTAAAAGTCTTAAAAAGACTATTTTAGACATTTTCTTGTGGGTAAATAAATAAATAAATCTCTAAATAAATAAATAAATATTGCTGGACATTTCACACAGCGCTATCTAGCCCCAAACTAAGCAGAGCTTGTATTATGGGAACCAGATAACTGATAGAATACTTAAAATACTTTTTTTTGTAAATACATACTTATCATATTATTATATAGCAAAACATCCAGACCCGAAACAAATATCTGTAGATCATGCAAACATTTGTTCCGCAGCGGGAATCGAACCCGCTACCTACCTCCTGCATCTCAGCCGATTATTCGCCCACTGCACCACGAAGGTCGTCAAATTAAAATTTTAAGAATTTAAATCTAGTCAGGATTAATAATTGCATTTCTTTACGAGTAAAAATAGTCTACAGCAGATGTGTTTGACTATTTCATACACTCGCTTATTATATATATGCTACCAACTAGTACCTCTCTGCATTCACAAAATTTATCTTGACAGTTTCAATCTTCAAAAGCGAGTCTCGTGACGATGGATTTATACAACCATTATGTCAAAAATACCTTCAATGCCCATAAAACTTAACTTTCTACAATAATTTGACAGCTGACAGCTCCAATTCTCCACCGCCCCGGGTGACAGGACGCTGACAGATTTAAACGGGACACTTTGTGATAAAATTTATATGCGTTTGACAGTAACTTTATTGTTATCTGCTATTATTGTCCGAAGGGTTAAATCGAGAGTTAAGATTTAACGCCTTGTTTATAGTAAAATAAATGGTGGTCTAATAACTACACATAGAACATAAGTTTTGAACAAACTTCCGTTAGAAACGTAGCTCTTAGGCCACAAAATATAGAATGCGTGCGTGATTGCCATGTTTTACATTCGCTGACACGCACACAAGCTTGAGTAATATATAATAATAAATAGTATAAAGCGTTTTATATTTTGTTTTGTCGTACCAAACAATTTGCTTCAACTTTTCTTATTAGCAGAAGTAAGGAGTGGAACTCACATCCAACGTACGTTTTTTTCCAAACCAGTATAATGTCGGAGTCTTCAAGTCTAGAGTGAATAGGTTCTTTCTAGGTAAGCGTGCTCCATATTCGATCTCACCATCACTTACTTATCAGGTGAGGTAGTGGTCAAGCGCTTGGCTATCATCTATAAAAAATAAAAGAGTGTACTCATAACTCCTGACCTGACTCACAAAATTCACAGCGAGGACGTCATTCGGAGCCTTAAAGGCCATTGAGGTAATGTAATGGCCTAATTTTCGCGCGTGTACTTTGGTTCTATGTGTAGTTATTCTAAGTTGTGGTCATTCTATGTATTCGTATTATAATGAATTACTTAGGTACTGTTAAAACGCTGGTATAAAATAATACCTACGGTTTTTTCCAAGCTACATAAAACCTAACATAATGTAAAATCCAGACCTAAAGTACTAAGTAAACGTAGTAAGTATCTAATTAATTATTAAAGACGATGGTAAGAGGCCTGACGGTATGACTCTTATACATTGGGAGAAGGGTAGGCCTTTGGTGTGGGACGCCACTTGCGTCGATACCCTTGCGACGCGTTGGGGCCGGTGCGACTGCAATTTCAGCCGAAGATCTCAAGCGGCAAATAGGTATGGAAGTCTCGACAGAGCTTACGTATTTGAGCCATTTGGGGTCGAGACCCTGGACCCATGAGGTACCGGGGCCCATCGCGTTTTCACAATTCTTTCTGGGCGTCTGGTCGAAGCGACGTGTGATCCGAGAGCTGGCGCTTATCTGGGCCAACGCATAAGCATTGCAATTCAGCGGGGCAATGCAGCCAGTGTCTTGGGGACACTTCCGCCTGGTGCATCTGAAGCATTTGAGCTATCTATAGATCGTTTGCAACGGTCTTTAGATGATTCAACTGTTTCTTTATTATTTTAGTCATGTAAATATTTATTGTTATTAAAGCCATTTTGCCCCCCTGTTATTAGTATTAAAAAAAATTATTAATACACTACGTGCAGCTTCTATTCCGCACAAAAAAGGTTCGATATCGTCAAAAAATGTTAACCTGACTAAAAATTTAAACACAAACTAAATTTTTAAAAGACGGTGTACAAAACATAGCCGTCCGTCGTAATGATATGCTGTCAGATTAAATACTATATATGTGCTAACTAAACTAAACGAATTGATAACACGCAATGGAGCTATTAGACGTACATACCTATCATATGAATGACTTAGTATTTAACCTGTCAGTTACAGGGGCTAAAGGTGAGGACTGACTGTGTCTACCACCGAACCAAATTTATTTGTAAGAAGTAGTGGTACTATTGAAAATTAATAGAGATTAAATCTTTACATAGTATAAAATGAAGTCGTTTGCTGTCTGTTACCTTAGATCTTTTAAACTACTTAACGGATTTTAATGCAGTTTTCAGCAATAGATAGAGTGATTCAAGAGGAAGGTTTTTATGTATAATAAGTACATACATAACTCTGTTTGTTTGTTAGATTGTTTGTTACCTTTACACGACTAACGGCTGAACGGATCGTAATGAAATTTTGCAAGGAGATAGATTATATCCTGGGAAAGGACATAAAATGAGGGTAATGTTTTATTGAAAGACCATCCGTGCGAAGCCGCGGGCGGGTCAGCTAGTTAATTTCTAAAAGGCGATGTCTTCCTTATATCGATCTCATTCATCATATAAGCCAAAGATCGTCCACTGCTAAACATATACATCCTCCATAGATTTCCAGAGCGACCTATCTTGTGCGGCACCCAATACTCCCACCAACCTTTATCAGACCTTTATATTGACCTCATTAATGGGTATTAAAAGGAAACGTGGACAGTAAGAAATTTGTAAAATAGGTTTATAACAGAACTATTGCTGTCGCGCAAATCTATTGCTTCCTGAATAGAAAGCGATCGAGACAACTGCAGCTCGGACTGATTATACCTATTTAAAATAGACTAATGGTGGGTTCCTATATCCGTCGGTAACCGACTACGCCTCGTATCTCCTTGAAAAAGTGTCAAACTTTTGACAGGTTTTCAAGGAGAAACGAGTCGTAGCTGGTTACCGACGGATATAGGAACCCGCCATAAATCACTTTTTTATTTATTGATGATAGCCAAGCGCTTGACCACTACCTCACCTGATGGTAAGTGAAGGTGTGATCGAAGATGGAGCACACTTGCCTAGAAATAACCTATTCACTCTGGACTTGAAGACTCCAAGATTATACTGGTTTGGAAAAACATACGCTGGAAGTGAGTTCCACGCCTCACTTGTGCTAACAAGAAAAGTTGAAGCATTTCATAGCAGTTCAACGCCCAACAAGCTCAGACTTTCAGAAATTACGTGTTCACTATTTCGTGTTCCCCTGTTTTCTCCTCCAAAACTAAAGAGATTTTAATATTATTTTTCAAGAATAATAATGAGTAAAGCTATGTTTTCCTTTTAATTTTATATTCGCCAAATTTGTTTGTTGGACATTCTTTATTGTACACAAGAAAAAGCTTACAAAATAGCCATGTACAAAGGTGAGCTTAACCCTAATAAGAGTTTTCTTCCAGCAAACCTTCGAAAATGGAGACAGTTGATTGTGGTGGACGTCTCATAAGGGCGGTAAAACTCAGCAATTTTAGTGATTTTAGAAGGTTACTAGTTCTTATAAGGCATGACAGTGGTACTTATAGATTGTATGGTAAACAAATATTTGCTCCAGTGCCATTATCCAGGGGACAGTGTGAAATAACCTCCCCCCCCCTCTCTTTCTCTGAATAGATAAATAGATAAAATAAATATATATAGAATACAGACAGAATACTGCCTCTTTCTTTCTTCCCCCTCATTACTAAAATGTGTTTTAATAAATACATAAATAATAGTATACTTATATTGGTTGGTTCCCTAATACACAAATGTTTGCTACTAAAGTTAAGTTATGAATATATGTAGATGTTCCTAGATTTAGACCTCCTGCTTAGGTTCCTGGCAGTCGGTCAGTTTTTTTGTTTTTATGTAAGTACTACTATTATGTTGTCATACAAATGGCCGAGTTTGAAGGTAAACTAGTGAAAGGTAATGTATAACTAAACAAAATTATGAAAAGTACAAAATTGGTACGTAAATAAAATAAAAAAACCCATGTGACCGTCTACATAAAATTCAGCTAAAAGAAGTTATTTGCAGATTTCCCTTGAAGTAAATACCTGAAATTTCCCTAGATATTAAAACACATTGGACAGATTTAGTGCTTACAAGGTATTAAGTTAGTCGCTACAACTCACCCCTTTTGCGGCAGTCGGTTAGACGTATTCTCGTATTCACGAGCTTATCGCAGGATCCTGTTGGGTTAAAAAAAAACAATGCTAATTTCGTGTAACTAAATTCTCTAGTCAATTAATGGAAGAGATTGTTTGTAGTTCATGTGATGATATCTGAAAATATTAATTAATCTGTCTGGTAGAGTTTGTCTAGCAGTAAACATCTGTCATCGTCACTTGTGTACTTCGAATTATATAGTGTGTGTATTTTTATTTATTCAACTGGGAAATGTTGATTTACTCGTCCCTACCGTATGTGAAGTTCATAAGCTTACGAAGTTCTGTGGTAATAAACGGTTCTTTAGCAATGTAATCATGCTAAATTAACAGTTTAATGAATACTCTTATAACTACGCGTATACATGCGGTAAAATATTACGCTTGGCAGTCAAGAAGGTTCACATATCCTTATAACTAACATACTCAACATGCGTCCAAGCAAAGGTAATGTGTGTCATGTGTTTGCAAAACTCTGTGTTTTCTCAGGCATGATCTGTTTCATCCGTAACTCGACAGTGGCCCATATTCAGCCGTTTTTGGCTTCTTCCTCGTTGCGCAATTTATCTTGCGAATGCATTTAGCATTAGATGAAAAAGGGGTGTCTTCGTATTATAGGAATATCAAAGCCTTTGAATTGTGTATCCCTAATGATATAATTAGCAAGTGTGTGTAATTTATGATACATTTTATGGTTGACATTTATATACAACAGATGTTCTGAGATGGACGCTTAGTCCGAGCCAATCAATGTAATTGTGGTTTCTGGCTTGGTATTTCATTTGTACATATATAGATATGATTCGTTCAGTATATACGCGCTAGTTAGCACCGCATTTCAACCGAAAATCTCAGACGATTAACGGGTACCCTAAGACCGGCGCGTAACCCCGCTCTACGCACTTCACGAGTTTACTTAAATATAAGTATATAATTTACAGTGTAATATGTAATCCCTTAGGATTAGTTTATCCATCTCTGTAGTTGTGTTTATGTCTTATCATGTTACTGATGAGTGTGTATGGTTTGTGAACCTCCTTGTTTTTTTATAATATATTGACAATGATGGTAGATGGTTATAACATAAGTTTCGCAGATTGCAATTCAGTACAGACACATAAAATCCTCATTTCCCATCTCATAATGTTCTTGTCATTAATGTCGTTTTAGCAAATCCTTTTCTATTGAAAAGATAATGTTTACAATTCTAGTACATAGGTCATGTCCAGTCAATTTGGTTGCGTCAAAGTCTCAGTCTTTCAGCTTAACTGTAGAGTTGGTAAATCCTCGTACTCAAACTTAATTAATATTTGAATAATCCATACTAAAGTGTTTCGGTTAAGATCATTATTGCAATGATAGTCGAGTGTTTACTAATGAATTGTTTCTAAATATATTCCCCATTGTCTACTTCGGTGAAACTTAATCAGCATGATCAATAGCTCAATTAATCACTAATCAAAGGTCAATCAATTTAATGAAATATTCTATTCAAAGAATATTGACAATGTCTGAAGACAAATCAATAAAACGAAGTCCACAAATAAGCGGGGTGGAATCGTTTAATAGTTGAATTAATTAACAACTTTTCCTGTAAAATGTAGATGACGGATATATCATGTTTAAATCCTGTAATATTAATCCATATTTTTAAATTCGTGATTTAATTACAACCGAAAATTATTACAAAAAATTTCTTAAATTAACGGTTTCATTGCTCCAAATACTTAGATATGACCTAGATATTCGATTATCTGAAATTAATTGCACTAAGTAAATAGAGTCAGAACTTAATGACCTAGGTATTCAGTTATACGAAATTTATGCTCCAAGTTCTCAGTGATAAATTATCATAAGATACTTAGCTTTCAATATGTTGACCTCACGTCCGGCGCACTGACTTTAATATTATACTTAACACTGTTTAATTTTAATAAAATGACAAACACTGCTTCTAGTTTCTTAATATTAAATATTATCTAACTTTAATTAAATGATAATTCAAACGTTGTCTAAATTTCTCAAGACACATGCGCGCGCGCAATTTCGAAGATTAACTGTCGATTCTCCCGCTCGAACACAGATTTTAAAACCAAATTTCTCCACCTCAATTGATCTGCTTAAGACCATACCTCTATTCCGTTGCGAGTCTATTGATTTGCTAAAACAAATAGAGCACACCCCTCTAGAATTAGTAACACCCTCTCGCTGCATAAAAAAAGGTGTTTCCAGGATTTCATTTCACAATATTAATTGCTTTCGAATAATGCATTTCACGTGCAAAATCTAATACTTAACATGTCAACCCTCGTAGTTTTTATATTGTCGCAAAAGGTAATAAATTTGCTACAAAATTACTTTCACGTGTTTCTTTTAAAATTATCTGGAATACCATAAATTCACCCTTGACAAATTTTTAAGTGTTTTAAATTATTAACCTTATCTCGTGTTTCAAGTTTTATAAAATTGTTTTATCTGATGTAGACATGTGGTTCTCGTGGGAACGCCTTCGCTAATTTCCATGTCAATGATAGGCTTAACAAGTAATTATTTAGTACGGGGTATAGTACCATTTCAAGTGGAGTACGTTTGTATGGACTAAATGCAGCCCACGTATCCTCTTGAAGGAGTCAGGCCGCAGGTCCTTATGTTTTCAACTGTTGTCTCCGTGGAACTGTCAGACCTTTACATCATCATCATCTCAGCCCGTCTGCACCCACTGTATAGGCCTCCTCTTTATTACGCCATTCCTTCCGGTCCCTTGCGAGTCTCACATTTTACTAAATAAAAATATGCAAAATGTGTCCGCATCGTGGTAGTTCAACGGGTGACTTCAGAATGATGTCGGAGTTTCTAATTCCAGCGTAAACTTGGATAATGATTTGTCCATGAAGCTGCTTAGGGGTGCCATTAATTACGTGAGGTTCGACAGAGGTGGTTATAATAACATCACGATTTCTGTATATAATTATCTCTATACGGTCGTGTTTCTACTCTCTAGGTACGCTTAAATGTTATTTGATACTAATCTTCCATAGACATACTCGTAAATGTGTATGTCGCGGTTACGCTAGACGAGATCCATTTTCGCATTTGTTCGCCTGTTCGCTCGCAGAAAGATCGCACCTTAACTCTAATCACCGAAATACCTTGTCTGGACCAACGGCTGGTACAATTCGGTAGACGTCGCAGGCGGTCGTAATCTAACTTTAAACCTTTAACTGCTTTCAGCAGGACGACGCAAAAAATGCAGGGAGTTAAAGGATGTTATTCTATTTTGAGAATTTAAATATTTTGTAATGTCGATAACATTTTGACCACAGCTGAAAATAGAGGTCTCTTTAACATCATTCTTATTTTAGCCCGTCTGTACCCATAGGGCTCCACTTTATTACGCATCCCCTTCGGTGCCATGCGAGTCTTGTGCATTGTTTCGCAGCAAAATAAAAAAAATAGGTTATTTAACATTTATAACCTCACAACAAACCATAACTTCACAAACAATAAATAATGCAGGACATTTCACACAGCGCTATCTGGCCCCAAACAAAGCTTTAACTATGGGAACCAGATAACTAATAGAATACTTATATATATTTTTTTGTAAATACATACGTAGATTAAAAAGAGAAACATCTAGACCCAGAACAAATATCTGTAGATCGTGCAAACTTTTGTTCCGTGGCGGGATTCGAACCCGCAACCACCTGCATCTCAGCCGGCTATTCGCTTCATAATTAGATTAGATTAGATAAT
This sequence comes from Philereme vetulata, assembly GCA_918857605.2. Taxonomy (NCBI): domain Eukaryota; kingdom Metazoa; phylum Arthropoda; class Insecta; order Lepidoptera; family Geometridae; genus Philereme; species Philereme vetulata. Next base: position 6,234,759 of record OU975425.1, read on the forward strand.
ATATTTATTGCACACCATTAAAAATAAACAAATAAAAGAAAATACACTTTTAAATCATAGGTACACACGGCTACACATCAAGCTATAATTTCTAGTATAAGCTGACCTCGCATTGTGTAGGCTTTTCGTAGAATGAGAGGTCAGCTTATATTGGAAATTTATAGCTTGATGTGTAGCCGTGTGTACATAAGCCTTCTCGCTGAAAGCGATCTCTTCCAGTCAATCTTTGGATGGATAGAATCTATATGAACAAATAAGGACGGCGGCGTAAATCAGATATTATTAGAACAAGTAGGTATATAATTCTTTAATAACAGAAAGAATATACAATTATTTACAATAAAATACAGAAGAAACATTTGAATCATCTAAAGACCGTTGCAAACGATCTATAGATAGCTCAATTGCTCTAGATCACTACCAGGCAGAAGCGTCCCCAAGACACTGGCTGCATTGTCCCGCTGAATTGCAATGCGTTGACCCAGATAAGCGCCAGCTCTTGGATCACACGTCGCTACGACCAGACGCCCAGAAAGAATTTGAAAACAAGTGTGTATTATATATGTATTACAATTTTATTAAAATGAAGAGTTAACATCCAAAGCCATTTCAAAATACGGATGTCAGAATTCTGTACAAAATTTGACCTAAAAATGGCTACCGTTATCTCAAGAGACGTTATTGAGATCAAGGACGATCAAACAGCGCCGGACTGTTTAATGAGTCTAGATAAGCTTCGATAACTATAGTGCTAGGAAGACATTAGAGATATTACATTTTTTTCTACTTCTTGCTACAGCTGTTTCCTATCGGGCTCGTTCGAACCCTTATTTTCCCCATATTTCTGTACTCTTCGCAGATGTGGACGCTGCGAGAAGTTGAAAAGAAATGATAGACGCTCTGGAAATGTGGTGCTGGAGAAGGCTTCTTGGAATATCATGGACCGAGTTTCGTACTAATGTCTCTGTACTCCAGGAGCTCGGCATAAAACAGCGTCTGTCAGATTTAGTACAAACTCGCATTCTGAAGTTCTTCGGCCACGTCTCGAGGCGGAACACGGACTCCATTGAGCGTCTTGTCGTACAGGGACGAGTGGAGGGCATCAGACCGCGCGGAAGGTCGCCCATGCGGTGGACCGATCAAATAAAAGCTGCAGTGGGCGGGCAACTGCATGAATATACGAGAATGTCTGTCAACAGAGATAAATGGCGAGATATCGTGAGGCGTGTAACATCTGCCCCCAAAAATAATGATACAACATGTTGACCACGACCGATATGTCAAGAGCGTCGCGATTGAGAAGGAAAGCTTGTGTCATAGCCTTTTTGGAACGTTTTTTGTAAAGAATTAATTTTTAAGCGCTCTGCTCTTTAAACATTATCGATATTTGTACATGTATCCATAGTATTTGTATCCAGCCTCCAGCACTCACTGTTGGATATAGGCCTCCTATGTCGCCAGTCCAGTCGGTCTTGAGCAAGTCACATCCATTGTTGTCCAACTTCTGTTACGAGATCGTCAGACCATCGGGCCGGTGCTCTGCCCTGCGGTCGACGTCCATCTCTTGGCCACCACTCGCCTTGGTCCACCTGTTGTTATTCCGTCTAGCCGCAAGTATCATCTTCGACTTTAGTTCGACATGTTTACTAAGTTGCATTGAATGGAATAATATAGCAAATTAAACTCTAAGGAAATAAACATAAGAGGGAATTCAGCATAACAATGAATGGAATACGCATAAAGTTACGAGTGAGTCTATTTTGCCGGCACAAACACATTGTATGAAAGTGCACGTGTACACAGGATATTAAAACTCTTTTATTTTAAACTCCTTGGGAATAGTGATGTGTCATGTTAGCTGGAGTTATCGATCATAAACGTGTAATGTTATGTGCTTATCTACGACATTAAATAAAAACACGGGTAGGGCTCATGGCTAGTATTGTTGTAAAATAGTTTTTTTCAAATTCGTTAAAATAGTAAATTTTAAATTTTCAAATAAACATAATATCAAGTCATTACAGCCGGTATGAAATAGGTAAACAAATTATATCCATTTATCGATAAGAAGGTGCTTGTTAAATTGACTAAGCGGCATCGTCATAGGCGCCGCCGATTTGATGTTTATTAAACCGACCAAGTGCGAGTCTGGCCAAATTTTGGTACTTACAAGTTTTCACGAAAATCTAAATTTGCCCATATCTTTTTATCGTGTTGACTCAGGACCTTGATCTTTATACACCTAATAGGGACTATAGATCTGGTATAAATTTGAACTTGCTAAGTCCACCCGTTCCTGAGAAAATCGGTGGTGACACACGGATAGACGGACAAGAGAGTGACCTTATAGGGGTTCTTTTTTTTAACTTTTGAGGTACGGAACCCTAAAAATGTTATTTTTTTTATTGATAATGTATCGATTACTGGATAAATATTCAAGCTACTGGTATTAAACTCACCTCTCTTTTCTGTAAATACGATTCCGGACGTGTGTCTTAACTTAACGTCGTACTGTCGTGTAAACATGTTAAATATATATTAAAATAGAATAGGTAGGTACTGGATGAATGCAAGACAATATCTAATTATAATTTATTGAGCAGAAACATTCGTTGAATACTTACATAGTTAGACGGCTCGACATTGATGATATTAAAATGAGGTAAAGTTTGTAGCTCTGTAAGTTTGTGGGGGATGATCTCAGAAACTAAGATCTGATCGTGATTTCAGATATCTGAACAGGTTGTGAACATTCTTTCACTAATCGAAAGTTACAGTATCACTAAGTGTATGGAACAGATAATTCTGGTATAAAAAATATCATGTAAGTTATGCATTAGGTAATATTAAAATAAAAAAACGAGTGTGCTTTAGACCACACGACTAAAGTAAAACTTCTTTTTTAAAATATATATTACAAAATTGTTCAATTACAAAATTGCCCACACGTCTGTAGGTCGATCAGTCTATGTTCATTCTGACCAGACGCAACTCGCACTCGCACCTTAACGTTCAAAAATATACGAAACGTAACTATCTCTCTTTCTATCTTCGCTAACTTATATCTCCCTCTTCCGTTCGCACTTTTCGTAGCGCATTCACCAGCTTACTCCCCAAGTCAAGCGCGCGTAAAGAAGTTTTACTTCAAAAATATTTCACCCTAATGTAGCATTTATTTATTTATTTAATACTTTATTGCACAAAAATACAAATTACATGTACAAAAGGTGGGCTTAATGCTAATAGCATTTTCTACCTGCCAACCTCAGAGGTAACAAAAAAGGTTGGCGTGCTAACTTTTAACAATATTAATGTTAATTAAAAAAAAACAAAAGAAACACAAATAACAATAAACTCCGATTACAGTTAGAATAAATACATAAACCTACTTGATATAACAATAATAATACATAGAATATATATGTATGAGAAATATAACAAATATATATATATATATATATATATATATATATATATATATATATATATATATATATAACGTAGTACCTATATGTGTTGTATGTAATAGTATTTTTTGTTTTATAATATATATATATGTATGTAATAGTATTTTTTGTTTTATAATATATATATATACTATTACATACAACACATATAGGTACTACGTTTTCATATATTTTAACAGCCAGTGGAGGACTGCAAGAAATGACTGTAGACTAGTCGTCTGAAAACCGGTTTACTAGGCGCCTTTTTAATATGAGTAGGGAGAGAGTTCCATAGACCGACAGCTGCTACCACCTCAAAAGAGTTGCCACGGAAGGCCGTTGAGTGTTTCGGGGTAGCGAGAAGGAGAGAATCAGTGGATCTGAAGTTTTGGTCATTGGTAGCATTGTATGTAATAAATACTAAACAACACCAACGCGTCAGTTACCCGCAATTAAACCATAATAGCGTTACCTCTATCGATGTTTTCTTATCGATACGAGTAAATCTGAAAACCGCACCGCACTGGTGCGATATGAGAGGGTTCATCGAACTCTGACACACTGAATGTGTTTGAATGCGCTCATTGAGATAAAAATGTGCTTAAACTTACCGATCAGTGTATGAAGCCTCTCGAGATATTGAGGCTATTTGGGATCGATGGTTAATAATAATATTGTGGGTACTTGAGATGGAAAGTTTGGCTTTCTAAACAGGCTTTATGTAGGCTCATTAGACTTTCAACTTAGACATGGGAGGTTTTTTTTGAACTTTGATACTTATACTACGTATTATGTTATTTTACAACCTTAAATGAAAACACGGGTAAGGATAATGGCTAGTATTGTTATATAATCGATTTTTCAACACACTTGCTCGTAAAGCGAGCCATAGTACATCGTTATTGTGGCCATAAACCTAACTATAACACACGCGTGCGTAATAGTGTAACACACTAGTGCATAATAGAATTATCCCTACAAAGTTAAGTTAGTACCTAACTACAAATTACATGCGAGTAAACAGAGCATTTTCAATTTAACCGGGTAATACAGTTTTTGTAACAACACAGAGGTTTTAAGCCGCTGAAAATCCTATTACATTTTTGGAATAAATAAATTTATCCCTAATTAAGACGAAAATACATTTATTATCATCAAATTACTTATAATTAACAATAATTTGTTATAAAATATTTGCATTTTATCACTAAAATTATAATTTTGAAGTAGGTTGTATGGCTATATGTACCTAATCAATCAACTCACATTTGGCGCGTGCAAAAAAAAAACCTTGCGCGCCATTTCCCTTTTTTGTTTGTATCACATTTGTTGTCGTGTGGTAAATAATTGTAAAAATGTCAAGTTTTAGTACAGAAGATTAACAATTGATAGATTTAGCCCCGCCAGAAATACTAAATGCAGCACAAAATGCAAATGAAAGCAAAATCTAGAGCAAAGTAGGTACTTAGCTGCTTACGATAGTTTCATACAATGGAAAAGCAACAAAAAAAACCCAGTCATTTTCTGAAAATGTGTTTTGACGTATTTCTCTGAATTCACCAATACATACAAACCCAGCTCCCTGTGGTGCATCTATTCCATGTTAGGAAGTGGTTAGGAGGCATGGTTAAGCTCAAACATTGTGTTGATATCAAAACTTACTGTAACCCACAACCATGTACATGCTATAGCATGAGTTATTTGGTGCCTTCTCCTTCCAGTAATTTGTATGATTTACCTTTGTCGCCGACATTTACACAAGAAGTAAATGAAGATACTAAATAAGTGGCAAGTACCAATGTAAGCCAAACTGTGAAATCGCCATCAAAACAATCCAATATCGTTTTGAAAATTGTACATTCACCAATGGTTTTAATAATTAAACAATTTATGCAGTACATATTTGTTTTTTCCTCGCAAGTGTGTTGAAAAAGTGCATATGAAACTAGTGAGCAACTAGCTTACTAGACACTCGGCTGATTTACGCCCTCGCCTACGGCTCGGGCTACAAACCACAGCTTCGTGTATAATGAGCAATTTAGCTCACTTGTATCATGCATAATATACTATTTCCACACACTTGCTCATAAAGTGGCTCTATTTTCACCGCAATTAGGCACTTATTGACACCTGTAATCAAACTGTGAATTTTCCATTGCTATTATTCACAAGTGAGTTATAGAGTTTTTTTTTATTTTATTGGTTGAGTTGCTTTGTTCTAATAAAAGTTTCATTACAAAGAAGATCGTGTTCAATAGTACAAATAAATGAATGTACCTATTGCTTGCTCATTTCATGCAACTTCCTATTTAAATAGATAATTTCAACTTGTACGTGTTTTATATATAAAACTTTCACTCAAATATAACTTTTGTTTTTTTCTGTATTAAAGAAAACTTGAAATTCCCCATATTGTACGTGGATAAAACGATATCCACGAAAAGCCAAAAAAAAGAAACCTCATTCTTTTAGTCTATGGCCAATCGCCATTGTAACTGATGCGCGCGCATACGAAAACTGAATAATGTTTCCCGCATTTGCGAAAAAAACTTCACAACTCGTTTTCACTGTTGAAATTACAGTTATTTATTAATTAAAATGTCTACAAGTACTAATTATGAAGAAAATGATTTATGTTGTACACACGGCTACACATCAACCTATACATTTCCAGTATAAGCTGACTTCGCATTGTGTAGGCTTTTCGTAGAATGAGAGGTCAGCTTATACTGGAAATGTATAGCTTGATGTGTAGCCGTGTGTACACCGCCCGATATAAGATGTGAAGCTCTTTTAACGTTATGGAAAATTTACTACCAAAACTCCAAGGAAAAATATATATTTTAGTATTACATATTTTCTTTATAAATGTGTTGAAAAACGTCGTATGATACACGTGTGTATTGATGATTACCGTCCTCGGCTCTCTTAATACCACAATGGGACCTCAGCGGTAATCATCAACGTTACACACTTGTACCATAATGTACTATTTTCAAATTCATTACCATAAGTAATTTTATATTTTCAAACAACCTTAATATTAAGTTGTAAAATATGAATGAAACAGCCTGTATAAAAAAGGTAAACAAATCATATTCATTCGTCATGTAAGTAGGTACCTGTTAAACTGACGAAGCGGCATCGTATGCGTTCCTTGTGAAAAGGCTCGCTCGGGGAAATACTACCACCATAGGTTTCTACTGCCAAGCAGCATTGCTGTGTTTCGGTCTGAGGGGTATGGATGCCGGTGATATTACAGGCACATAAGGCTTTACACCACTATGCTTCAAGTTGATGGACGCATGGCAGTGCATCGTAATTCGTAGGGCACATTTCTAAGGTGCGTGACGTACGAGGTCATTCTCTGTTATAGGTGATGATTACCACTTTACAACAGGTGCGGCATAAGCTTGTTACAGCTCCATGTAGCAAAATAAACATAAAAAAATGTTTCGGTGCAAAGGCGCCTCCGATTTACGTAAAAAGTTGTTTATTGGAAATGTATCAATGGCTAAATATTCAAACCGGATGTGTGTTTTAAATTAATGTCGTACATAAAAACACGTAGTATAATAAAATAAGGAAATGCCTAATTTAAATTGAAAGTAGGTAGGTAAGTAGGTAGAGCACCTACCTAGTATTTTTTGCTTCATTATCATCAGCCACAGCTTGACTCCACCCATTGTTGGGTATAGACCTCCCCAAGTTTGTGCCATCCACCACGATCCTGCGCTAGTCTCACCCACTGACGGCCCGAGACCTTTACGGTATCGTCCACCCATCTCGCTGCTAGTCGTCCTTCCCTTCTATACCCGCTCCTCGGCCACCATTCAGTCGCTGCCCTGCTCCATCTGTCATCACCACGTCTAGCCAAGTGTCCCGCCCAAGACCATCGTGAAGTCCGTGCTCGAATCCCAACGTCGCGTCGGTCGTGAATCTTTGTTCGCCTACAGATTTTTTGCTTATTCGTCCTTAATTACTGATTAAAACGGATATTTTATCGCGTATGTACCTTTTTTATTTGTTATCATGACGTTTCGACTGTGTTACGACAGCCGTGGTCACGGGTGGACTGAAAAATACATATTCGTCCTTTTGAGAGATAATTTCGAACGATGGATTTTTTTACATTAGAAATTATGGATTAGAATTTATGGTTCCCACCAAATAACCATAGGTACATACAAAAAATAGTATTAGTTACTTAACTTGTCAACAAAATAAAGTAGATAGAGGGTTAAATCGGGTGCGCCTAGGGTTGCCAGGTCTTAATATCGAAAAGCCGGACAGACTAGCCAGTTTAGCCGGACATTTGGGTATAAAAGCCGGACCCCCTTAATTTTTTAGTCTTTGTATAACACAAGTTTTTTTTAAGCAAAATAAGGCTTTTTTATCATTTACCATAAAATCTTCTTAACTTTCAATAAAACAACAATAAATGGTGCGCCGCACCCGCCGATGACCATCGCGCGCAGAATTTAAAAAGCCTAACAAAAGCCGGACACGCATTTCGTTATTAGTAAACGAAGGTGAGCAACACATTGAAATGTCATAATATTATTGCAAGTTAGATATAAAACTAACGATTAACTTTAAGATGAGTTAGTTATTTAGACTTTTTTAAATGCGGCTTCGCACGCGTGGTTTGTCCATAAAAACCTTACCCTCCTTCTGTGCAGTCTGGTAAAAAGTAGCCTATCTTTCAATCCAGATCATAATCCATCTGCATACCAAATTTCATAGAAATCGGTAAAGTGTGAAACGGCACCAGCAGTAAGGAGGTCAAGATAACTAATAGTTCATTCATAAAACTGGTTAGCGCGTCACCTAAAAACTCGTCACGGTTTTTTTACGAACTTAAATTCGTTGCGCTAATCTTTAAAGCCATCGCAATAAAGTCCATATTCGTATCTAAATAATAGAATCGAGTAAATATAGTTGTAGCGGTAGTTAATTGGTATTATTTTGCCTTGTTCATGATTCACCAGTCAGTCAAGTCGCAAAGAGGACGAATAACGCGCGCCTCTTGCCACTTGTGTTTTCTTTTAATTTTATTTTTTAATCGGTCCGTGTGACAACACTCAGTGCTTTTATACATCCAGTCTAATTTGGGATAGTGTGTGGACAAGTGTTACCCCAGTGTGGATTCTAATGAGATTTTGACATTGTATTGTTCTTAGGTAAGTTGTACAGAAAACGATGAATATTTTTTTGAAGTGTTTGATAGTTTTGTAGTACGTTTATCGACTAGAAGAGTTTGAGTTGGGAAAGGTAACTAAAGAGCTCATATCAATTAAATTACTAACATTGAAGGAATAGCTTTTAAAAACTAAACTTACAGTTTTTTTGTCATTGATAAGAGTAAGTATATGTGCATGTCGGAGGTACCTACTACTTCAATAGTTCTTGTGACATCTTTACATAGTATAAAATGAAGTCGCTTCCGCTGTTTGTTACCTTAGATATTTTGAACTACTCAGCGGATTCTAATGTAGTTTCCAGCAATAGATAGAGTGATTCAAGAGGAAGGTTTATATGTATAATACATGCATAACTCTGTTTGTTTGTTTCATTTGCACGACTAAACGGCTGAACGGATCGTAATGAAATTTTGCAAGGAGATAGATTATATCATGGGAAAGGACATAGGCTAATTTTAGGCCAACTGCGCGAAATGAGGGTAATGTTTTATCGAAAAACCACCCGTGCGAAGCCGCGGGCGGGTCAGCTAGTAAAAACTAAATGGTATAAACTTAGACAAACAACGTTTCCGAAGACGATTATTACTAGAGTCGAGAACCATGTACATACTTGAATATTCCCACAATGATGTCATCACATTTGAGTTGCCGGAAGAGCCTCTTCAGATTTTACTTCGAAATTACATTACGACCTCCGTGGTGCATTGGGCGAATAGCTGGCTGAGACGCAGGAGGTAGCGGGTTCGATTCCCGCCACGGAACAAATGTTTGCATGATCTACAGATATTTTCTCCAGGTCTGGTTGTTTCTCTATATATTTTATGTATGTATTCACCAAAAAAAATGTATATAAATATTCTACCAGTTATCTGGTTCCCATAGTACCAAGCTCTGCTTAGTTTGGGGCTAGATATCGCTGTGTGAAATGTCCAGCAATATTTATTTATTTATTACGTGTTTATGTACTTTGTATTGTGTAGATAGAATTAGTTTACGAAAACTGGCCTTGGGTTTATCCGTGACATATGTGATCTTAAGTTTTAAGGCTAAGGCTGCGTAGCATATCTATGACTGTATTATATTTTCTATAGATTTTTATATTATGGCTGAATCTAACATATAAGTTTTTTGTTGAAAAATTACTCGATTATTAATCGAAATTATTCGATTTCTACATAGGTTTGTTGTCGATATATCACGTGATATTTCCATAGCATGTGTCAAATCTCATACATTTTCGGACTTATCGACTAGCGTCATCGCTAATCGACTGTAACTTGGCTAAGCTGGCTTTTGATTTGTTTAATTGTACATAATTTAATTTGTTTTTGGTTTAATTTAATTTGATTTAATTTAATATAATTTATTGTGATTGTGGCTATGGATTTTGATTGTCTGAAATAAATGAATACAATACAATAAGCCCCCAGGGTTTGAAATTCAGTTGCAAGATTTGATCTACAAAAACAAACATAGCAAGTTTAATAAAAGCTAATACAAGTAACTTTTTAACAAAAATATAACCAACTTCAGATAATAGTAAAAATCAAATTACTCTACAAATTTTGATGAAACTTCCATGGGATCAATCTAAAAGTACTATCATATCAGCAAAAAGTCCGCTCTGCCACCTTAAGGGTGAATTTTCTATGAAACAACTAGCTGTTACCCCGCCTTGAAGTTTAATAAAACCCGCCTTGAACTTTAAAAAAACTCTATAAGTCATAAAAACAAAGGGCTTTCACAAAAATAAACAGATGTTCAATATTGTTCATCTCTCCGATTGGCCAAAATAAAAGGACAAAAGCAAAAGGCGGTGTCAGCTAGCTAACTACTTGCAAGCGAAACTGTTTCAAAACTGGCAGAGCGGAATTTTTGCTGACTATACCTATATCATATAAATAAAAAAAAAATTCCATATCGGTTGGTACATAACGGAGTTCTGAGCTAACAAACATAACATAATATAAATATTAAACAAATTTAAGACTTATGTAGTTTTCTCATGGATGCCATTGCCAGAACTATACCAAATGGAAATGGGACCACACGGAAAGCACCAGCTTTCAAATAAAAAAAGAATCATCAAAATCGGTTTACCTAGTCGAAAGTTCTGAGGTAACAAACATGAAAAAAAACATTTGAATTGAGAACCTCCTCCTTTTTTGAAGTTGGTTAAAAAGGTTAAGTATATTACCTACTTGTAGCTACATATACCTTATATATCTACTTAAATATACATTTACCTTATATAATGTCCTAGTTTATGGTTAATTTTGTTTATTGTCACTTTATTGATCGATCGAAGTCAACTTGGGCAAATCGGCGTTGTATGTATGTATGTTTGTTTGTCCAAGGATAACTTTCGAGACGTTGATCCGATCGTCCTGAAATTTGATACATAGGTAGGTAGTGATGGCACAATTTTGGTGTGACTAAAATGAGGTTAAAATGTTGGGGGGTTGTTGAGATATTGGGGCTCAAGAAGGGTAATAAAAAATGAAAATGAGACTGTTAGATCAAGTGGGACATCAAATGAAAGGTCTATAATAGTACATTTAGACTCCGTTTTTATTTTTAGTAAAGTCATTATAGTTTCTAAGCCATAATAAAAACTGAACTTTGACAAAATTTACAGGGTACACCAGTGACCCCACAGTGTTGTAACTTGGTATGCGTGTAGCTTAAATGACACAAATATATGCAAAAGTCTGAAATCCAGAAAAACTGCAATTTATACCCCAAAAAAATAAACCAAACTACATGAACTCCCGATACTTGTAGTTTGAATGAAACTGTAGTTCATGTAAGTTGGTTATTTATTTCGTGGCACTATTTTGATAGTCAAAGATTACAAATAATATTTTTTTGTTTTAGGTTAGTGTTTCTTAATTAGCTGGGGTCGCTGTCATCGAAACCGATGAGGAGGACTATATATAGTACTATATATATATATTTACATAAATACGAAGCAATGTTTTCTCTCTACAACGAAAAGTTATAAACTTCGTAGATTCATGCCAATGACTCATCGTGGTGTCTCACAGGCCAGGCCACAGCGTAACTGAATACCGTAACTAAAATGCTTTGGTATTTTCCGAATTTTATACGTTTTGATGACACAAATATATATTTTAAGACCTAAATAATATTTAATATTATTATGGTTTTATAGCATACATACAATCTTATTTTTATTAGAATGCTTTGGTATTTTCCAGATTTTCACACTAATATTATAAATGCGAAAGTCTGGATATTTGTTTGTTACTCAATCACGTGGTAACGGCGGCACCAATTTCGATGAAATTTGGTATATACGTAGATTATAACCTGGAAAACCACATAGGCTACCTTTTATCCCATAATTTATTCCCATGGGATAAAAACCGGGTGTCAAAATTTCTATAGAAAAATGATTTTGTTCTTTGTTACCTTTCACACCAAAACTACTGAACGGATTGGGCTCAAACTTTGTAAAAAATTAGTACTAGACCTAAAATTAGTACTAACATATAGGTAAGCTACTTTTTATCTCATAAATCAGTTTCCATGAGATAAAAATGAGTTGTTAAAGTTTCTATCACACTAATATTACAAATGTGAAAGTTTGGATGTTTGTTTGTTACTCAATCACGTCTTAAAGGCAGAACCGATTTCGATGAAATTAGGTGTGTTGGTAGATTTTGACCTGGATTCAAAGATAGGCTACTTTTTGTTGAAAAACAACCCTTCGAAGCCGCTGGCGGAAGATAGTACCTTCATATGTTTTCGTCGCAAATTTATCCTTAAGCCCTAAAAGAGATATTTCATGTGGTACTTTATAAGGAAATATTAAATATCCTGATTTAAATTATTCCATATTGTAAACTTCACTGTTAACCTGCAAAAGATTGGTATAACCCAGAGGTTCCCAAACTTTTTTCTCATAGAACACTCAAAGTTTTGCTGGTTCCGGTGGACATCCTGCAGCTACATTTCTACCATATTCCCGTCGACAAAAAATGTAAAGATTAGATCTAACTATGGAAATTCGCGTTGCGGCTGAGTTCCAAACCACGAATTAACAGTTTTGATGCAAGTAACAGTCGCTGAGCTTCTTAAAATATTATCTGCCTACATTGATAGGTGAAGTCAAGCCAACATTTTAGTTCTTCACCGTCGAAACCAGATAAATTTTCGTGGACTACCGCTTACGAATGGTGAGCTCCCATTTTTTTGTCAGGCTAACGTCACCCTCCGTCGAGTCTCCGTGGACCCCTGGGGGTCCACCTGGACCAATTTGGGAATCAATGGTTTAACCAAATGTAAGAAAAATTCAAGTTATAACAGAATATTATGTTGTCTAGATGTATAGACACGTACATTACTTATAGCCAAACCAGTAATTATTAAGTAGTTGATTAAACGCACGAACATTGTAGTAGAGACTTTATTATACATTATATTAATTTATGCATAAAACCTTTCTTTTTTTGCATGCTCACTGAAGCCAGAGATGGAAAAAGTGAGTAACATTATATTAGGTCCTTACATATGAAATTGGCGTTTCGTGAATCTGGCCACTTTGATCTCAAATATCTGGCGTTTGGTTAGGAATTCCAAATTCAAATTTATTTCAAATATAGGCTCGTGTATTTGTGTTTCCAATTTAGCGATTCATTTGTTTTCGCGCCATTCGATTTTTCTTTGACATCGTTCTGTTCACAATATGGAATATTGTTATTTACGAATACTAGTTACATCGTGGCACCAGCTCTGTAGATTTTTTTTCTTCCAATGGACTAATTTCGCTGTTGGCCTCTGAGGCCGTTGCAGCTTAACCGAACCTTTGGCGAGCGAAGAAGGATCACAGCCCTGTAAGTTTTTGATGAGGTAACTAGCGCAAGGGCACCACTTAGGTACAAACTTCGGTTTGGGCTGTTGCCAGGATGGGGATAGGAGAGAAACGCCTGGGTACGTCCTTGTACCTCGTATAGGCAGCGACTGAAGGGACTCGTTGACCTCGCCTGCGAGGTCGGTGTATCTGTGAAGTATTTGCTCTGTCTAATGTAGATGACTTAGAAATCTCTTCCGCGTTAGCGGAGGTGATTCGTCATCCGGGTCTCCGAGAACGTGTCTCGGACTACGGAGGGTTTACCAGCGCTGTAGAAACAGCTCGAAGGATTAATAATGACTAAGGGGAAGCTACCGTAAAAGAAAACACGGTACGTTTTTGGTTCTAACGTTTTCGTTCTGGAAATTTTGACTGAAAGAACAAACCCCGTGGACGGCCGGAGACCCTAGTTGATAATGAAGAATTAAAAGTGATCGTGGAAGCGGATCCATCGTAAACCACGTCAGAGTTAGCGGCAGGCTTCGGTGTGAGTTATAAAACAATTTTAAGTCTTGATCTGTCCACCCGTTCTCAAGCGATAAGCTTACCAACTAACGCCATTTCATTATATAAACAGATTGTCAATCATTGACATAACAGAAGTTCAAACATGGCAACATTGTTGGCCTACTATTCAAAACATTTTAGGTTAGGGGTTGGCAACATTGACACAGATACCTAAATGTCAACTCTCGAATAGAACGTCCCTTAGACGAGAACTATGAAACATTACCACAACACTAGAAAATACCATCTAACCCCAACTGTCAATAGGTCGTTGCGTCATAACCACATCACTATAGCTTACAACATGAAGAGAGCTTCCTGGAACTTTCTTCTAGCCTGAGGCAGCTCAAGTCTCTTCTAATTTAAACCATTAAAATCTTTAAATAAAAAAATGATATCTCTGACTCATTTTTTCATGTTTTGTCTAGTGTAAATTTTAAGATAAAATCATTAGTTATCACTTTTTAAAATTATTCATTGGGTAAAATTAATCTAATCGCCGTTAAAAATAATGATCGGGGTTCAAAAATAATAAATTGAAGATTTTGTTGATAAAAATGATTAGGTAGGTACCTACGTCACTTAAACACATCACTAGTCAAATCTTACATAATAAAGGAAGGTACAGTTTCCTACACCTTTGTCTAGCCCTGAGGTGATTAAGATGCCTGTTCAGATTCTACTTGTAGGGTCTCGTAAAACTTTATGCTTTGTACAGGGTTTCCTGGAGCTAGTATTTTAAGCCTGAACGGGGTGATTCCGACCGAGAAAATTGTTTTTTCATGCACAAAAATATAATTTAACTTAGAAAATTATCGTGATTTATTTCAATCATTACGTGATAAATCCCGTATTTATAATAATGATTCATTGTTATAAATACGGGATTTATCACGTACCGCAAAGGGCTGTGGCGCGTAGTACGAGGCGAGACCGTGGTTCGGAGCGGATCGCACTCAACCTAATGAAGGTTTACGAATTGAACCGAAACATTATCGGTTGAAACACCAATAAAACGGTACGTGATAAATCCCGTATTTATAAATAATTACTAATTTAAACATTTTATTTTTCAGGAAGTATTTCTTGAACTTTTTAGTTTGGCTAAAAATCAGCTGTTTTTGAAGTAAAACTTCTTTACGCACGCTCGACTTGGGGAGTAAGCTGGTGAATGCGTTACGAAAAGTGCGAACGGAAGTTGAGAGGGAGATATAAGTTAGTGAATATAGAAATAGAGAGAGTTACGTTTCGTACATTACTGTAGGAGCAAGA
Organism: Philereme vetulata; assembly: GCA_918857605.2. Lineage (NCBI taxonomy): Eukaryota > Metazoa > Arthropoda > Insecta > Lepidoptera > Geometridae > Philereme > Philereme vetulata. Next base: position 6,250,064 of record OU975425.1, read on the forward strand.
GAGAGAGGTGCGCGCGCACATTTTCTTTATCTCTTCCATAGCCAGTGCATGAAATATATAATCTCAGTCAGTAGTTTGTTTGATTAGTTTTCGTAATTTCATTTCGTTCTTGAACAATTTTATAAATTATTATTTTGAAAAATTAGTTTTACTTCTGTCGTGTGTTCAAGCACACTCTTTTTTTATACTTTGTGCCTTCCCTAGAACTTACCGAGCAAGTGATTCACTGGAATTGGACTGGTAACTAAATGGGATTAGACTAGAGTCCATATTGTTCGAGGGAAAGTGATTTAGTAGCTTGTTTATATAATTTATGTTTTGACAAAAGCTCACCTAAATAAGTTCGTAAAACATAAAGCTTTTTGTTTTGGTGGGCTTAAAGGACGCCAAATAAATGTGAGTGGTAACATAATTATGGCAATTAAAAAAAGCAACATTGAAAATAAACATTAACCCAGCTCTTGTGTTATTTACTTATAGGTATTTATCGTGTTATGAAATTATTGAATTTTATATCGATCACTTAATTTTTTTCTACAATCTTTTAAAAATGCTATTTTGTCATTAGTAATGAATACATATTATAATGATTAAGTATAACTACTGGTTCGCCCTGAACTGAGATCTCGCGAGTCTCCCATACAAACAAAAAAGTACCACGAAATAAACAACCAACTAACATGAACTAAAGTTTCATTCAAATTACAGGTAACAGAAGTTCATGTTAATTGGTTGTTTTATGGGGTACAATTTACAGTTATTCTGGATTTCAGACTTTTCACTATACTATATGTGTCACTAAAGCTACACGCATACCAAATTTCAGCACTGTGAGGTCACTGGTGTACCCTGTGAATTTTGTCAAAGTTCAGTTTTTATTATACTTAATAACTAATAACGGCTTATAACTTAAAAACTACAAGGTTTAAACTAAAAAAAAAAACAAGGTCAAAATTTACTCACAAAGACCTGTTATTAGACGTGCCACTTGATCGGATAGGCCCATTTAGATTTTTTTTATCTCTGTCGAACCCCAGTATCTCAACAACCCCCTCACATTTTTAGCTCCATTAGTCACACCAAAATTGTGCCATCACTACCTACCTATATAGGTGCCAAATTTCACGATCGGATAAACGCTTCGAAAGTTATCGTCGGACAAACAAACATACATACATACAACGTCGATTTGCCCAAGTTGATTTCGCTTCGCTCGATCAATGACCGTGAAAGTTTGGATGTTTTTTTATTTTTTTGTTTGTTACTCAATCACGTCGTAACGGCTAAATCGATTTCGATGAACTTTGGTATATGTTACCGTATATTATACCCTGGATTACCACATAGGCTACCTTTTATTCCATAACTCAGGTCCCATGGGATAAAAATGGGGTGTAAGTCAAGTTGCAACAGCGAGTTTAGCTTTATTTCTAGGTTACCTAGACATTTAGTAGTGTAACGCGTACGAAGTCGCGGGCAACCACTAGTGAATACATAAATAATTATAAAAACATAGGTTCCTGCAATGGTATACATAGTAGGTACCTATGTAACATGTAACCTATTTACATACGTAACCTTACTTATTTTTACAAAAAAACGAGTGTGCTTTAGACCACACGACTGAAGTAAAACTTCTATTTCAAAATATTAAGGCGTTTAGTAAAAAAAATTGAGCCGCTAAGTAACCGTCATATTCTATGTATAACGAAAAATAGTGCAATATTTACTTGAGGATTTAAACTACATAAATGAAAGTCAGAAACGCAATTGGTGAAATTTTTCTCGATACAATTATTTGTCAAAATCGGCTCTTCTAAAACACTAATATCGTTCATTTTACGACTCTAGAAAATATTTATAGATTTTTTTACATAGTAATGTAGGTAATTATGGTACCTAAGTTAATGGAAAAGCGTTTTTTTTTTATTTGTTGGTTCTCATGCTATTCGAGATTTTATCTTTTGTCGCTTACGTCATTTACTGCTGCGACAATGCGGCGCGGCTATGATACAAGTTTCTCTCGTTCTTCACTTAAGCAAGTAAATAGTACTGTCACTTTTTTGCATTTCCGGATGCTCCGCCCAATCGTCACCGAAATTAAATTTGTATATCGACTTAATTTATAAAATTGTTTAATTACAAAATTGTCCACACGTCTAGTCTGTAGGTCGATCAGTCCCATGTTCATTCTGGACAGACGCAACTCGCACATCGCACATACGTAACTCTTTCTCTTTCTATCTTCACTAACTTATATCTCCTTCTCAACTTCCGTTCGCACTTTTCGTAACGCATTCACTAGCTTACTCCCTAATCCAAGCGTGCGTAAAGAAATTTTACTTTAAAAGTAAGCAAGTAAGACATTTTATCTAGACATCGCAGGAAATATAGGCATAAAATAAGAGGAACTCAATAGACAAATTGATTTATAAGTTATCGTCTTATCAATTTCCTTTCCTATCAATGCAAACTACAGCGTTCAATAAAATACAACTTGTCAATGTTATCGTGAACAACTAATTACAGATATCGTACGATGACATTTGTATCGAATTGAGATCTCGAACTGTCGTTTAAAATTGAACTTTATGACCCATGTGATTAGGTTATGTGAGTAACAAGCCCACACGATATGAGTCATACATGTTTCCAAACACATGGACATTGCATAGACATTGCGTCTCGATTAAAATGATTGACAATTCGATTTATTTTGTACTGATTCAATCTGTATTTTGAAACATAGTGTTTATTATTAGGATTGTGAGCTCATAGCTCGCTTGATGTTAAGCAGTTACCACACTGCCTAACACCTTTGCATGTTTTTTATTAATCATAAAGTAACTGTTCGCGATTACACTAAACTCAAGGCTCAATTGTTCTTTCTTACGATGTTACTAGTGGTTCGCCCCGAACTGAGATCTCGCGAGTCTCCCAAAACACAAAAAATATTCTTAGGGCGACACGCGCAACGATGCCTAAACGTATTTAGTTGCTAAATATGATTTAAGGAGTTGTCAAATCATATAAATACGTAAAATTGAAACATGTTTAGTCGCTAAATACGTTTAGAAAGCGATGTGCAAGCCGACCTTAATCTTTGAATAATAAAATAGTGCCACAAAATATCAACCAACTGACTTGACCTACAGTTTCATTTAAATTACAGGTAACGGGAGTTCATGGTAATTGGTTATATTTTTGGGGTAGAAACTGCAGTTATTCTGGATTTCAGACTTTTGCCTATATTTGTGTCACTAAAGCTACACGCATACCAAATTTCAGCACTGTGGGGTCACTGGTGTACCCTGTGAATTTTGTCATAGTTTAGTTTTTATTTTGGGTAATAACTTAAAAACTACAAGGTTACAAGGTACAACTAAAAATAAAAACGGGGTCGAAATGAAGGGTCGATTAGAATAATATACTATTTGATAAACAATCTGTATTACCTCACATCTAATTAGGATTTGTTCTACATGTCATTGTTTTGCGCCTGCCACCATCACACTAATATATAAATGCGAAAGTTTAAATGTTTGTTTATTTATTTGTTACACAATCACGTCACGGCTGAACCGATTTCGATTATATTTAATATATAACCTGGATTAACACATAGGCTAATTTTGATCACATAAATCAGGTTCCATGTGATAAAAACGGGGTGTCAAGTTATTTCTAGGTTACCTATTTATTTAGAAGTGTAACACGTACGAATTCGCGGGCAACAGCTAGTGTGATATAATTGTGTAAAGTCGCACGTGCCTGTAATTTTACTGGCACACATACCCTTCGAACAAGAACACATCAAAGCGAGCATTACAGCTTGGTGGCAGAAAGATGTACGGTGGTAGTTTTGCCCCGGACAAAGTCTTGCACAAGAAGCTCTTACAACAAAAAATAACTTTGTGTTAGATCACAGAATTGGAATTAAAAATACATAAGTATTATCCAATAGTTACAAAACAACAAATATTCTTAAACATAAATGATTGACAAGATAGCAGCTAATCAATCATTCATCTGACATTTAAAAAGAATGTCATTCTGTTTCGTACAGAAATAGCGCGAGAACTTGCGTCAATAAGGGCACTACTGATTTTATCGCTAAAATCACTGATCGTGGCGCATCACTAGACTTGCAGTCGTGTCCCAGTTTTGAAATGCTAATCTTAAGTAGGATTTCCTTTGGATTATGGTAGGTGGTAAAACTGGTAGGCTCGTAGTTGGTCGTATTAGTTTTGGAGCTACTGTCGTCAATTGATATAGGTACCTACTTACTAAGTACTTGATAATAATGATGCTACTTTAGACATTATCTTAGACGAAGTTCAATTCATCTTTATAATATTATTATTAATATTATAAAGAGGAACGATTTGTGTGTTTGTAACGAATAAACTTTAAAAAACTACTCGTCAGATTTCAAAAAAGTGGCACTCCGAAAGTGCCGACTGAAGTAAAACTTGAATAAAACCAGACTAGACTACAAGTACATATATACAGAGGTGTCAGTAACAGTCAGTGTCAGTAATCTTTGACAGGTGTCGGTAACAGTGTCACGAGTTCAACGGTTTTTTCCCATCTCAAAAAATGCTCAACGCGCTTATAGAAGTTTTCACTATGCCCAAAGCGCCTAAAGAAGTTTTCACTATTAGAATGCTTTATTATCCCTGAGTAACGTAGACTACTTTTTACCAGACTACGCAGAAGGAGGGTAATGTTTTTATTGACAAACCATGCGTGCAAAGCCGGAGGCAGCTAGTAATTAATACACAAACACCTGTAAAATGTCGTAAAACTGTCAAAATGCTAGAAATGACAATTCCTTTCCTTAGTGAAGTGTCAGAAAATAGTTGAATATTGCAGGTTCTCAGCCTTACTACATTGTAATATTAGGAAATTTAATTTATCTTTGAATTACAGGATTTGAAAGTAAGAAGTAAGATTAAAAAATACTAGTGTTTCGCACCGAACTGAGATCTTGTGAGTCTCCTATAAAAACTAAAAATATTATTTGTAATCTTTGACAATTAAATAGTGCCACGAAATGCAATACCAATTTGGTATTGCATTTCGTGGCAATTAGGTATTGGATTTTGTTAGTATTACCAAATAACTTAACCTACAGTTTTATTCAAATTACAAGTAATGGGAATTCATCTTATTTGGTTATATTTTTTGGGGTAGAAACTGCAGTTTTTCTAGATTTCAGAGTTTTGCCTATATTTGTCACTAAAGCTACACGCATACTAAATATCAGCACTGTGGGGTCACTGGTGTGAATTTCGTCAAATTTCTGTTTTTATTATGACTAATAACTCAAAAACTACGCAAACAATAAAAACGGAGTCGAAATCTACTTTCATGAGGCGTTCCACTTGACCTATTGTCTCATTAAGACTTTTTTATCTCTCTTGAACCCCAATATCTCAACAAACCCCCAACATTTTTATCATTAGTCTCATTACTCATTTAGTCACACCAGGATTGTGCCATTACTACCATCTATATACCAAATTTCACGACGATCAGATCAACGCTTCGAAAATTATCCTCGGACAAACAAACATACATACATACAACGCCAATTTGCCCAAGTTGATTTGGACAAAAAATACTTACCTACTACACTGTTATATAAATGACCGGTTTTATTCAAAAACCACTTCCAAATATGATAATTCAGTAAACCTTTACGGTAATACAGTAAACGAAGAGAGCTTTCGGAATAACTGTAACTGTCTTCGTAAACGTTTTATTCCGGGCTACTTAAATGTGTTAATGTTGAAGGCATTATAAATCCTAAATGATCTGCTAATACGTCTTTATAGTGTCATTCATAAAAAGATTATATTGTTTATTTATCAATAAATTATGCATTAAAATTTTTAACGGTAGTCATTGCATGTAACTGTAAACATCGTGGGCGGTTTACGAAGACAGCTACTTGCAGTCGCATTTTAAATATGGAATGAATTAACGGAAAAGTGCTAAAATATTCGTTTAGTACATCTCTTGTCTTCATTTGGGAAAGAGGTGCGGAGTATGCGAGTGTTTAATTCGGGATTAAGTACTGTTTAACGGTAGCTGCAGATACTCACCTATTTTTAGAGTAGGTATTTACCTAGAAGCTTGTAATACTCCTTTTAATGGGCATTAAACCGTTACAATTATTAGCACATCGTAAGTCATGGAAAGTAATAGTACTTTAGAGCTCGTATTCCAGAAAAAAACACAACACTATATCGTGATTTAGAATTTTTGACAGTTCTTTCATTAAAATTATAAAAAATATTTGGTTGAGTCTCTATTAATGCTTGAGCATAGTTCTAGAAATTACGCATAAACCAAGGGAGTTTACTGCTTATTTAATAAAAAAAAATACCAATTAAACTTCTGCGAATCAATTTCTATGGTGATGTGTTTGTTTTTTTTACGAACTCTTCGGTGCACGCATATTTTAAGTCATATAAAAAGTATGATACACTGGTCACACTGGCCGCTAATACTGTCACTGTGATAAATGAGTTCGGCATTTCCGGAATCGTATCATTTAAAATTCGAACCCGTGTCGTGCGTGGCATATTGGCGGTAATTGAAACTATGGCGCCATCTTAAAAATGGTGATGGCTGTTTGATTTGTTTGTTTTGAATAAATAATGACTTATTTACATGAGCTGTGAATATATAAATAGTTAATTAATACAATCAACATTCCTTAGATTTTTGTTGCTTGGTTGTCTAGAATGCTAATATAGATGTATCTCTTTAAATCTTTTTTATAACCATTTATGACAGAGGTATTTCAAGGCGCCTGCATCGCTGGCGGTGCATTATGATTATGAATATTATGAATTCGGATAATAGCTTTACCATTTTTAGGGCTCCGTTCCCAAAGGGTCAAACGGGACCCTATTACTAAGACTCCGCTGTCTGTCTGTCCGTCTGTCACCAGGCTGTATCTCATGAACCGCGATAGTTAGGTTTATCCAGATTAGCCTTCTTAAGTGGCTTGCTGATGTACCTAATTCATCATGATGTATTTCCGACTTTCATGCTAATAATAGTTTTACAGAGTAAAGCTGTCATTGAACTGTGTACGTTGGATTTTTACTTCTGAAAATTGAATTGAATTAAACACAGAATCCTGGATTACGGGTAGTTTCTCAAAGTTAGTCGACTGATAACAAAAATAATTCAACTTGAAAATGCAAGTTGAATGCTTGACTTGATCGATTATAACCATGCGCCTTGCCAGCGGAAAACTAGTCTAGGCGCTACTTTTAAAAAAAACCTTCTTAGAGCTAGGTTTTTCTAACCTGTAAACAGGCATCCAAAATGGCGCTTCCCGCCAACGGGGCGCCCCGTTGGAAACGTGGGCAAACTTGTGATCACAAAGGGGAAGTTTACTAGAGACGATACGATACGTAAAGTCAAACATCTATTATACAAGAAGATAATTTAAAGAGAGTGATAATTTACTGGAGAGAGTTTCATCGGGGGGGAATAAGATCTGCATTCTGCACTGACGTTCCGCAAATCCTGACTCCTTGAAGCAAAAGAGTAGGAGTTTTTGTCGATGGCAGGAGTTTTCCAATACCCGGAGCGTGATGTTGACATCGAAGATAACTGGTCATGCAATCTCTTTTGATTTGGCTTTGCTTGTGGCCTTACAGTGTAACACAGCAAGTTTTACACTGTCTCTTCATCCTGTGGGCATCCACGACATAGGTTCACTTTACTAAGAGATTAAACTATACATCACCCAAAAAATGTAACTCCAATTTATTGCCTCCAATTGAAAATAGATTGATCAACACGGCGTTAGAAAAAAAAATCACATCGACTACGATAAAAAAACCGGCCAAGTGCGAGTCGGACTCGCGCACGAAGGGCTCCGTACTATTATCTATATACGAGCAAAAATCATGTTTGTTGTATAGGAGCCTCCCTTAACTATTTGTTTTATTTTAATCTAATTATTTATTTTTAAAGTGAATATATAACTTAATATTCTGTGAATATTCCAAGCGTCTACCGGTTGCCATTATCGATATCGAGCAAAAACGAGCAAAAAAATCACGATTGTTGTATGGGAGCCCCCTTAAATATTTATTTTATTCTTTTTTTAGTATTTGCTGTTATAGCGGCAACAGAAATACATAATCTGTCAAAATTTCAACTGACTAACTATCACGGTTCATTAGATACAGCCTGGTGACATACGGACGGACAGACACAACACGAGAGAGAGACAACAGTCAAGAGCCTAAGTAATAGGGTCCCGTTTTACCCTTTGGGTACGGAACCCTAAAAAGATGCGGTTTAAAGAGACGCGAACTTAAAAAATTATCAGTTTTTCTCTAGCAAGTTGATATAAACTTATAGTTCAAAACTTACTTATTGGAATAAAAGTACATAGTTTGAACATAAGACACCGTCTTTACTAATATTGTGTCGTTTATTGGATCGTGTCGATATCGCATCGTCTAGTGTAAATGAGCTAATCAGTTTAGAAAACTGGAAAATCTAGCTCCCGTAAAAGTTTTTGTGGCTATTCGTTAGATTAATTGCCCAGGTTTAGCTTATTTGGATTTATTTGTTGTAAACAGAACTTATACAACATTTTTATGGCGTTTTTGTTGATGTTTAGTGATCAAATGATTTTATACTGACGTAGTTTGAATTAAATAGATAGATTATTATCCTAAATCAGCATTTTTGAGATGGGAAAATCCATTAAACTCGCGACACTGTTACCGACACCTCTGTTTATATTTTGAGATGGGAAAAAACCATTGAACTCGCGACACTGTTACCGACACCTCTGTATATAATTTGAGATGGGAAAAAAACAATGAACTCGCGACACTGTTACCGACACTTCTGTATATAATTTGAAATGGGAAAAAACCATTGAACTCGCGACACTGTTACCGACACCTTAGTGTATAATTTGATTTTAGTATGTGGTGAAAACTTTCTTAGTAAATTTTCATGTTTATGCATTTTTCGAGATGGAAAAAACCATTGAACTCGCGACACTGTTACCGTTACCGACACCGGTCCAGACGATTAAAAAAATACACACGTAATTGTTCAAGTTTTCACTTCTGTCGGCACTCCCGGAGCGCCACTTTTTTTTCATAGAACGTAAACAGGGCGCACCGACATTGTGTGGCCTGTTCCCAACGGCTCCCAGCGACCTCTAATCGGTCAGTTACTCAAGCTCAGCGACAAAATAAATAACGACCACATGATTTTCTTTTATCGATACTCTGAACAAATATTTGCAGATAATGCAAACCTCTTAGCAAGTTTCACGAGCATTTCACTTTAAGAAGGTCAGACGTAACCTATATCACTTTTCCTCATAGGTTTCCTAACCGTTAGTAAATAGCCAGTTATCATTGCCTTTTTACAAACCATGTAATTTCATCAACTGGTACTTAAACTTTCCCATATCAGTATTGCGATTGTTGAAGTTACCCTGTGCTACTTGACGTGAGTTTATATCATATTTTCAGTAGTTGCGCACTACACACTTTTGATTTCAGTCAAATTGATAGGATCACTTCGTTGCCATCTGGCTCTGGTCCGTCTGTCAAGACCCTTTTTATCAGGAACGCGTGTTGGTAACAAGTTGTAATCAATATCAAATACGTTTACGGTCCCATAGTGCTGTAAAAGAATCAACCTTCTAAGTTAAAGCAATAATAAATACGGCCTTTTTTGCCTCATATTTTCCACATATTTTTATTGAAATAAATCAAAATCTATGTGGTACTTTCCTGTTGTCCTAGAATCATGAAATTTGGTAAAAAGCAAGGTACACCTAAAGCGCTCAAGTCTTCTTCTTCCTGCCCTTTTCCCAAATTACGCGGGGTCGGCACAGCATGTATTCCTCCTCCACATCTCTCTATCAGCCGTCATCTCCGTCATCACTTCCCTCCTACCCATATCATTCTTCACACATTCCATCCATCTCTTCTTCAACCTTCCTCTATTTCTCCATCCACACTCATATCTAACACTTTTAGTCACATGCTTTTATTCCCTACGCATGACATGCCCATTCCACGCTAGCCTCTTACTCCTCAATTTTTCTATCACTGGCGCTACTTTTAAACTTCCTCTAATGCAGAGGTTTCCAATTTGATTTGGCCATGGAACCTTAATTGATCATACTTCTTTTGGCGGAACCCTAGCTGGCTATTTTGATAACTAAAATGTTTACCTTGTAGTTTGAATATATTCATGTTAGACTCGAAGAATTAACAAATTATAAATGAAAATAATTATTATAAGTATTGCAAATAATTTATTGTAACAAAGAAATACAATGTACACACGGCTACACGTCAAGCTATACACTTCCAGTAGAAGCCGACCTCTCATTCTACGAAAAGCCTATATGATGCGAGGTCAGCTTATACTGGAAATGCATAGCTTGATGTGTAGCCGTGTGTACCTAGGTAATAATTTGTTGTGAAGAATGAAATTTTTTCACATTATTTCTCATAATAGCCGTAAAATTAGGCTTTATGTCTGACAATTAAACGCAAACCAATCTCGCATCGGTAAGTCTTCACAAACTTAATCAGAACCATGACAGCTTTCTCAACGATTGCCAATTCTTCTTTAACTCTTCTTTAATTCAACTTTAACTCTCGGACAGACCGCGGAACACCTGTGACCCATCCACGGAACCCCAGGGTTCCGCGGACCACCTTTTAGGAATCACTGCTCTAATGTACTCATTCCTTATCTTATCCACTCTCGTTACCCCACACATCCATCTCAACATTCGCATTTCCGCCGCGTGCACTCTTCTTTCATCCGTCCCTTTCATGGCCCAATGGCTGAAAATTCGAAAGTTGTTAATTCGAGTGACGAAACTATTCGCGACTTGTCGAATCGACAGGGAGATGTTTCGTATTTATGCCAATAACAGCCTTTCTAGGGAGGACTGTCATTCACAAATGCCATAGTACACGCCTTGCCATGTCCCTTTGTCTTTGGGTTTCACTTCAAATGTTAATACTTAAGTACAAGAGCTTTTTCCATCACTTTCCAGAGATTTTATGCAAAGTTCAGTCTAACCTTATTTGTCAAGAGATTTAGCATTTTAAACTTGGCACTGCAAGATCTGTAAGTAAGAAAAAAGTGGCACTCCGGGAGTGCAGACAAAAGTGCAAACTTGAATAGAAGCAGACTACGCTACAGATAATTATATACAGAGGTGTCAGTAACCAAAGAGAATATCTGTCAGTAACAGTCAGTGTCAGTAGTCAGTGACAGGTGTCTGTAACAGTGTCGTGAGTTCAATGGTTTTTTCCCATCTCAAAAAATGTCCACCGTGCCTAAAGAAGTTTTCACTTCAAAAATATTGAGTTCCAATTTCAAATTCCATAAAAGTTGGCAAAGCACGAGTGTACATTCTCTACGCAAGGAGATACGAGGCGTAGTTGGTTACCGTCGGATATAGGAACCCACCATTAAACAGCATTGTAAGCTTCGTCTGCTTCCTGAAATTTACACCCGATGGAAAAAAGGGGTAAAGGAGAACGGGCATCCTGGTCTACAGTCCAATAAAAATGAGCAGCACATTTTCGAATTGGCATACAATAGTACATCAAAATATACTATTGGAACTTTCCCCAAAAGTCTGTCCGTTTTGAGTTACAGCCATGCAAACACCAGCATTTTTTGTTTTAAAGAACATAAAATAACGGTTTCACGATTACTATATCCATACATAAAGGCTCCTAGACAATGCAGTAGCAAGAGCGAGAAGGGAGAAGAGCGATGTAAGGGCCGTGGGGAGAGGGATGCGTACGCGGGGGAGGGGAACGGTTGTGTACGCGCCGCGCCGGACGGCTACAATAATCAGTCGCATCGCATCAAGTGAGTGGCTACGTCACGTCTTGTTACGATAGTGCTGTGTTTGAACTTCTTTCTCTGTTTTTACTGACCCTGGCTTGCTTTTGGACCCTGTTTCTTTCCCTAATGTGTTAACTTTGGCTCGACTTATTGACTTTTCGAACTGCCTACCGATAATGGAAGTTTTTCGAAACTGTGTGATGTGTCGTCGAGGACTTTACCGCGGACGGTACCAGCAGCATATCTTGGCTGATAACCTGCAAAGGGAACGACCAGAATTCGCCGCGTTTATACAACAACATGCTGTGTTGGAGGTTAGTTACCTTTTATTTTTATTATATTGAGTAGTTAGGCATAGGATTTATTTATTTTAAGTATTAATTGTTATTATTTTCAGGTGGTGTTCGACAGTACTCGAAGCTTGTGTCACCGATGTTGGCAGAGGACTGAGCGTGATCATAGACCTGCACAGCAAGCGGCGCGAGCGCCTGGTACATTGCACTCTCAAGAATACACGAGGGCACCGAACACTTCGGTGCATTGTATTTACAACAACTGTGCTAATATTACCCGTAATCATATACCAAACGCGATAAGAATTAATGTATTTTGTGAGAGCAAGCTTTTTATTCCTGATAGCGCTAGGGTGTGTACAGAACACTTACAAAATAATGAATGGAGCAACCTGCCGCAAATGTGTAATGTGACACATGATTTTAATGACGCTCAGTTTACATCGCTCTGTGACTTGATGAGAATGGCTGCTAACAACCAGCCCAGAATCGACTTCGAAAACAGAGGCACCTTGTCTAATGAAGAGATGCACTTATGGACTGGGCGCACTTACGATCAGTTCGAAGCTATATTAGAACAAACTCCGTCACTAAGTGAACGTTGTAACCAGCCTAGAACTGCATTAGGCATCTATTTAACAAAACTTAGAACTGGAGACTCTGATGAGAGACTGGCAACGTTATTTCATATGTCTCGTCGAAAACTAGAACGTTTTTTGCCTATAGTTCGAGAATGTCTGAGCAACGATTACGTTGTGCTGCATCTAGGTGTGGACCACATTACTAGAAATGATATCCTTCAAAGAAACTTAACAATTCCAAGGGCTTTATTTGGAAACGATGAAAACATCAAAGCCATAATTATATGTGACGGTACATATATATATATTAACAAAAGCTCCAACTTTTTGTTTCAACGGCTGTCATACAGCTTACACAAATATCAAAACTTGTTGAAGCCGTTTTTAATGGTATTCACGGACGGCTATATATTAGATGTCAAAGGGCCATTTGCCGCTACCAGAACCGATGCCCAGATCATGAGTGAAATAATGAATAACGAAGATGAGCCGCTGCATTGGTTACTCGAACGTAATGATGCGTTTATCCTAGACAGAGGATTTAGAGATAGTTTGCAGGATATAGAAGCTTGTGGCTACGAACATCATGTGCCACCAACTAAAGACAGAAGAGAAAATCAACTCACTACAGAACAAGCTAATCAGTCTCGTTTGGTCACCATGTGCCGATGGGTGGTGGAAGTAGTAAATGGGAGATTTAAGCGAGATTTTAAACTTTTGCGTCAAAACTATTTTAATAAAACGTTGCCAAAAATGTTTGTTGACTTCAAAATAGCTGCAGCCATTCTAAACCACTTCCACGCCCCCATCGAAGATAGTTCACACGCAGCAGCCTTTTTGAATTCAATAAGAGCTAAAATACACATACCAAACACATTGCACAATTATGTGGAAGCAAAGAGATTGAATTATAGGAGAGCAGACTTCATGCGAATCGAAGCAAATGAAATAGAAAACTTCCCAAGGCTTAGTGAAGAACAAGTCATACATTTTGCCTTGGGAACTTACCAGTTAAAGCTCGCTCGATCATATTGTAGCGAGCACTTACAAAATGGTCTTTATATAATCGAGACGTATAGAGATAACGCTCTAGAAGACTTGGCACAATATGATATCAACGAAGAGGCTTGGCTATTACGTGGACGTATACAGTCTCGACATGTCCGAGCCAGGAAATATTTTTGTTATATATTAATCAATAATATTAATAACAATATTACACAATATTATTGTACCTGCTTGACAGGGCGACGTACTATAGGTACTTGTGCCCATGTACTGTCAATTATATGGTACGTAGGTTATGCCCGTCATGAAGGGTTCAATGAACCTGCATTGTTCCTTAACAGTATTCTCATCGATGATGATGATGATGATAATGTTTAATAACATATTGTTTTGATTTTTTAAGAAGATGTTGTTTTTATTTGTATTACTACTTACCTAACTTAAATAAAATCATTACATTACACAAAATGTTTTTTTAATTACCACGATATTCAATGTTTGGCACTAAATATTATCAGATTCAATTTTTAGTAGAACTCAGATCGGACAATACTTAGAGAAATGCGACTTTCTACATATGAAAATACATAGAATTACCTTTATATTGACATATGACTCATTTTTATTGCAAGGTAGACCAGCTTCCATACACTTATGCCCGTTCTCCTTTCCCCAACATCTTTTGACTTTAAAATTTTCGGATCTCGATGTTGGGATGGGAACACGGTCTATAAGAAAACTTTCGTGATTGATTACAATCATTATTATAATACGAATTGAACCAAAACATTGTCGGTCGAAACACCGATAAGACGGTACGTGATAAATCCCGTATTTATAATAATGACGGTCTTTAAGCTTCATATCGAGTACGGCACGCTCCATGGCTCTCCGTGCAAACCGATAGGTATGTTGATGTAAAAATACGAGGAATCCAAAAGAGAAGGCGGAAGGTGCTATATCTGTCCGCTTTGATCTGGCTTCGATACGTGCATTACCGTTAATTAGCTAGCTACCAGCTAGCTTCGAGGAAATGTACCGGCGTGGAAAATGTAACAAACTGCGGTAGCTCGTAACACTTTGATGTTTGTATCGATGATGATTTATTTTGTTTTTGACCGATATATAAAAAAAAAGGTTATTTATGTCCAATAAATAAAAAAATTTTATACGTGTTTTTTTTGGTACTTAGTATCACCGCCATAGAATCGATTTTTTTGATTCTTTTTTTTAGAAAAAGGTGTAATAATAAATAAATAATGCTGAACATTGCACACAGCGCCATCTAGCTCTAAGCTAAGCAAAGCTTGTTCTATGAGAACCAGTTAGCTGATATAATACATACTTATACCTAGGTATTCTTTTTTTATGCATAACTTTGGATCTGGAGAACGAAACTCCTCAACGGTTCCTCCTCCTCTAGGTTTCTCACGGCAAAATCCAAGTCTATAATTAAGTCTCTCAAGCATTCAAGATGGATGTATAAAACAAAACAGTCGTGAGGTGTTTTTGTATACCGAGCATGGTTGATCGGTGAGTCAGGCAACTCAGGAATAACGGTAGTCTGGGACTTGGAATCCCAGCTTTGTAGGCTTAGAAGTTCTTTTTCAGAGCACGTGTGACTTTAATATCCGCAGTCTTGCTTGGTTATTTTTGTATAGTATATTATTTTTTTTTTATTTAACAACAGAGAAAATATACAATTATCTTTACATAGTATAAAATGAAGTCGCTTCCGCTGTCTGTTACCTTAGATCTTTTTAACTACTCAACGGATTTTAATGTAGTTTTCAGCAATATACATATCATATCATCCAATTAGTTTATTGATATCAGTTTATTTACGGATCAGTATAATCTCGGAGTCTTCAAGTCCAGAGTCAACAGGTTCTTTCTAAGCAAGCGTGCTCCATCTTCAATCACACCATCACTTACCATAGGTGAAGTTAGTGATCAAGCGCTTTACTATCGTCAATTAAAAGTAAATGGTTTGGGACAAGGGTCACCAATAAAACGGTAAAAATGTCATAAAAATTAAGTACCTGCCTGGTATAACTGTTGTGATCCAAATGTGTGAAATCAAATATAAGGCTAAGCCACTTGTCATGGTCACACAAACTATCAAATAATAGTATACTTTGTTGGAAACAATGGCACAACTGCTGCTCACGTACATAGCTACTAACATTTTTTGTTTCGCTAACGTACAGAAACTGCGCAAGAAAAACTAAGGTGCTTGTTATCCAAAACACTAAGGTCTGACAAAGAAGGTATAAATGGACAATAGCTTTAAATAATTTGTCAGCAACTGTATTGATTCGCTTCGACCTTTGTTACTATCTATAGGATATCGTGAAAGGCTAACAGTTCAAGGATGGGCCTATTCACAATTATAAATGCCTTTTGATATCTGTCACCTGATTTGTAGCCATCATCATCACCAACGTATGCAGCAAAACACCATCACACTGCATCAATTATTTTCAATTGATAGATGTCGCCAATCCTCTGTGTTATGTCAGTTACCTTGGTTTGTCAACTTTTTCATTTCTGATTCGATCTCGTAGAAAAATACCAATCGTAACCCTCTACATAGCACGCTTAGTGAACTTGAGACTCGAAATCTTAAACTTAGAAAACTGAAGTGGCATTGGGCGGGGCATATTTCTCGAATAACAGACGGCCATTGGGGCAGAAAGGTGCGAGACCACGCACTGAAAAACGCAGCGTAGGATGATCATTGTAGCCGGTGTAAATGTTTAGGATTTGAGAGCCTAGAATGGATGTTTACTGGTCTTTTATATCTACCAATGAGGGGTAATAACAGATGGCGTTGCTCTGTCATAAGCTGATTAATTAAATTTAATTGACAAAGTCATTTGCCGTGTCAACATTATTTTCTGAAGAACTTGAAATAAAAAAACGAGTGTGCTTTAGACCATACGACTGAAGTAAAACTTCTTATTCAAAATATTAATTTATAAAATTGTTCAATTACAAAATTGTCCACACGTCTGTAGGTCGATCAGTCTATGTTCATTCTGGACAGACGCAACTCGCGCTCGCACATTAACGTTTAAAAATATACGAAACATAACTCTCTCTCTTTCTATCTTCACTAACTTATATCTCCCTCTCAACTTCCGTTCGCACTTTTCGTAACGCATTCACCAGCTTACTCCCTAAGACAAGCGTGCGTAAAAAAGTTTTACTTCAAAAATCATTTGTGTTAGTTTAGACGAGGTGAGTTTGGTTTCTATGAGCGTTTAAGCAGAGCAGACTGGAATGGTACAGTACAAGCCCACAACACTTGAAGAAGTATGAACTATAGCCCTTAATGTAGGTCAAAAATATACTGACTCATGTCTCAAGTATTGTATGCCGTTTGGGATTTATTAAGAGCTGATAAACCATACTATCCGTGGTTTATTTTATTTATATATGTTGCAGGTTTATGATGAAATAGGGTTTTTGATCATAAACTAGGATTTTGATCAAGAACCGGAAGAAGACAAATTGATTACTTAATCTTATCCTAAACCTAATAAAATCCAGTTTTTTTATCAAAATCCTAAATTTTTTTAGATTTATGATAAAATTTAAGCTCGCGACGCGATCGAATCGAAGATTTCGGTTGACGGGGATTTAATAATTAAGTAACTATATAAATAATTGATAACTCAAATCATATTGATTAAATTGTATGCGTGCTGTATTCTTGTATGCGGTATTTGACTTAAATGCTCTTTAAAAATGACATCTGAGGAGAACAAAATAGACAAGCAATTTCCGTGTAACAACAAATTTGATAGGGCTCTTTATATTATTTCATAGGAAGAGACTTACATTCAACTCCAGATGGACAGTAAAATGGCTGTTACATTATTAGGACCATAGGACAACATAGACTTGTTGCAACCAAATCAGTGGAGAACCATTATTGATTATATGCATAAATGTACCTATGTAAAATAATGAGATTTATTTTTCAAATTATTTTAATATTTCTTGATATGATCATGATTAGTAGATAACCAATATTGATAACGTGCTGAATATATGTAAAATTTTAGCAAATAAATATTTTTTTATCATCAATTGTTTTTTTATTTAAAGAAAGATTGATTTTATCATAAAACTAAATCAGTGTTTCGATATTGATTTTTAACATAAAACTAATCCAGTTTATCCAGTAATCCAGTTTAGATTTTGATCAAAAAACTGGATTTTCACAGGTTTATGATAAGATTAACTAATCATTTTGTCTTCTTCCGGTTCTTGATCAATAGCCTAGGGTTTTTGATCAAAAACCCGATTTCATCACTAACCTGCGACATCTATAACACTGAAAGTAAAACAGGATATGAAAATATTCAAAATAAAAATAGGTAAGAATTTGGCTCAAAAGTTTCAAACATGATTCTTGGAAAATTGATTTCTATAGAAGCGTTTATGCTCGTCTTTGAAGATATTCTAATTATCTTTATAACTGGTGTGATCTTGTAATTAGTTGCATCATCTCTACGGAGATCCTGTGTGCCAGTGAACTCTAGCCTGTTTAATAGAGTACTTCCGTTGTAGATCCATCTGTCCAGACTATTAAGTTAATATCGATTCCTCTTCATCCTTATAGAATACACTTGAAGTATCAATGATAGAATTATACAGTTTATAAAAAAGTTTTTAAAGTTAAAGCATTTGTAAAACCAAGGTTTTCTGCAGACACATCGTGTGTTGGATAGAATGTGTTGGAACGATTTATTGATTAAGTTTTGCCAAAACAAAACTAGATGGCGCTAGTAAAATTGTACCGATGCTAGAACGCGCTAGAAAACGCTACGACGTTTTGGGTATTTTTTGGTCACTTCGTATGTTAGTAATTAGTGCCATTTTTTCGTAATATATTGTCATTCTATCCAATAGATCCGCCCGCGAACAAAACCCTCCGTCGTTCGAGACACGTTCTCGGAGACCCGGATGACAAAATCACCTCCGCTAACGCGGAAGAGATTTCTGAGTACAAGCACGTACCCGGGCGTTTTTTCTCCTCTATCACCATCTTGGCAACAGCCCAAGCTGAGGTTCGTACCTAAGTGGTGCCCTTGCGCTAGTTGCCTCATCAAAAACTTACAGGGCTGAGCGCCTTCTTCGCTCGCCAAAAGTTCGGTTAAGCTGCAATGCCCTCAGAGGCCAACAGCGAGATTAGTCCATTCGAAAAAAAATATATATTGTCATTGAAATTAAAGCAGTTTTACTTCCAAGTCTTCCAACCCTTGAGAACCCAATAGTCATTCAGAATATTTATATTTATGCAGGCAAAGATGGTTGTTTACACATAAAACCGCAAAATGGCGTAGCTAAAATCTTATAGGATTTAAAGAAAATATGAAAAACAAGCTGACCAATCCGCAGCTTCTCACGCGTAGTTTTTCAATAAAAATATTACTATCCTTCTGCGCAGTTGGGTAATAAGTAACCTATGTCACCTGGGGATAGTGTAGCTTGAAAGAAGTGAAAGAATGACAGTGAAAGACAGTGAAAGTTGACAGTGAAAGAATGTTTTAAATCGGTCCGGTAGTTTCGGATACAAACAAACAAACAAACAAATCTTTCTACTTTATAATATTAGTATAGAGTATAGATAAACAAAGTCCATGTCCATAAAACAGAAAACAAATACTAATTTCCTAAGGGACAAAGAGAAACAGTAACTCAGACGCATAATAATTCAAAGGTATTCTAAAAGCAGATTAGGTAACAGTAGTGAGCCAGGCATGCAGCCTCATTAAAATGCAGTTAGCTGCTAATTGATTGTTTTACTGTGGTCCAACTGCTTTTAGCAATAAATCTTCCATTAGTTTCTTTTAGCTAAAGGAAAAACAAGAAAAAAACTAAGAATTAAACATGCTTGCTGTTTTATAATGAATGAAATACTCTTAGAGGATTTTTTTTGTACAATATCTTCATAATGTTTATTAGAAAACTTATTTTAGCTAACACGTCTATTTCTATCTGAGGTTTCTACTTGGGTTTCTACAGGACATGAATGACAATACAAATATAAATAGTTTCTATACTATAGACAATTTTACTTAAAAACTTTCGTGATTTATTTCAATCACTATTATAAATATAGACATAAAGTAAATAATATATAATGTAACGGAAAAAAAAACTAACCTTAATCTAAACAAATGTTTTTGTTTCAGGTAGTACCACGGATCTTGCTCCAGCTCTGATCGGCATATACGACTCCTTTCTAGAACCTTCCAAAAGTAAGGGAATTGACACATCACAGATAGAAACCGCTAAAGATGCTAGAAACGACCCTCCTGTAGATGACACAACAAAAAATGTTAAAGAGGAAAGTAACATAGAAGTAGTAGAGGCTAAAATAATAAAAGAGGTTGAAGAATTTAGTAAAAAAACGACGAGAGATCCAACAATGATTGCAGGAAGTGTTAAACTACCGATAGCGACTGTAAATAAAAGTAGTCTGTATTCTTTAAGAACTAAAAGTGAAAATATCAGTTGTGAAAAATACGATCTTACGTGCAGTGATTCAGTATTAGTGAAAGATAAAAGAACGTTCAGGGATAAAGACATGACGTTAGGAGCTTTATCTCCAAACGTGAAACGAATGATTTCAAGTGCCACTGAATCTACCACAGTGAAATATCAGAAGAAAACAACCAATATAGGAAGAGCGTCAATGAGGCATAAATCTAACATTCCCTTAGTTGGAGCTACATCCAAAATCTCTCAATCTGGCGTTGAAATACTTGACTCAGTAGACATATACGATAAACCTAATATTAAACCTAAAGAAGAACCAGTGAAACCTGAATTTAAGATAGACAAACCAACATACGATGTCCCAACGAACAATAGACCCGCCATATACGACGTGCCAAACAAAACTGCGTTTGAATCACTATCTCTACCATACATCGATCAATCCATCGAGCTTTCTATAACTTGCAATGATCGAGAGTTTGATACTAAAGTCAAAGATAGTTCGCCTAAACAAGCGCCAAAAGTACCACCTAGAAAGGGTTCGGAGGGATCACCAGCAAAGTTCCCGAAAGTAGCTGGTACCAACAGTCTAAATCGCAAAGATTTCACTGCAAAGCAACTGCCGAAAACTGGACCTTATCCTGAAGCCATAGGTTCCACGGGGAATCTTAAATCTGAATCGTGTGCTATACCTGAGAAGGAGGTAGTGAGATTGAATCCTCCTATAGAAGTGACTCGTCCGTTATCTATGAGTTCCATTGCATCTTCTTCTTCAACGTCCAGTAGTGGAGTTCAAAATAAAGGAGTGAATTCGGCGTATCTCGCTTCGATCGAAAGTTTGGACGATCATAGCGATGCTGATATGACATCAGCGAATGGAAGCAACAATTTCGTCAACAGTGCTGGGATGCTGAACAACAGTATTTCTGAGGAAGGAAAGTCAGAAGATGCTTCTTCCCGTAAGTTTTTTTATTTGTCTCTTTTACATTTAAAACATCGTTGTAATTTTTCACACCATAAAGTTGGGGCACAATTTAACGATGCTAGCAACATAAACTATTCAAAGTTGTTTTGCAAACACGTCTGCAAAGATGTTTTAATTGAAGCATTTTTTCTCGCATTAATTTTATCATCATTCTAACGATGACTGTATGTTTATCTGTATGGAACAGAACAGATAAACATACAGCCATTGTTAAAATAACTCTTCTGATATTACATTTGAAACTAATGCATAGGTCTTTGGTTAGATTGAATAACATTTTTAAATTCATCGTTTCCTTCTATAGAATCATACCATAATTCAGATTTATCCGTTGGCTTAATATGGAATATTTAAACGTCAAAAAGACCATAAAATCTTACGAACTAAACCTATCTAGCTAGATAAGTAACTAGGTTTGGTTGGTAGCATTTTATTGATGTCAAACAGATGTTGGCGGCATTGCCCTAATTGGCTATTATAATACATATTGTTTGTAGTTTTAATAAACCAGTTCGTTGTATCTTACCTTAATCGTAGTTTGATTGGAACTGCTTATGTAAACTGACTGCTATCGAATGTTAAGTACTTAACGATTAGCTACATTTATTTTTCTTACTATAGTTTCACACAAACTAGCGTGCTTTAGACCACAGGACTGAAGTAAAACTTCTGTTTCAAAATATTAATTTATAAAAATGTTCAAGATCGAAATGAAATAACGAAAATTAATCAAGATCTCACCGTTCGCGTAACGCTAGCACACTCGCAAACGAACTACTGACTGAGATATATATATATATATATTTCATGCACTGGCTATGAGAGGAAGAGATAGAGAGAAAATGTGCACGCGCACTGTTCTCTCTTGCTCCTACAGTGTGATACAGACAATAGGCCTGCACTGTGTCTTAAATATACGAAACGTAACTGGCTATGAGAGAAAGAGAGAAAGAAAATGTGTGCTAGCACCTCTCTCTCTCTTGCCCCTAATGATTATTTAATTAATATACTATGTTTTTTAATCTTTTTCTCTAGGTGACTAATTTCTTAAAAGTTAAGTCTATAAATTGAGAATCTGTTATTGGCATTAAGCATTAGTTATAAGGATTGTTTACATTGTTAACAAGTGCTGTTGATTCTGTAATGAATAATAAAAAAAATACCAAACGTAACTCTCTCTCTCTCTCTTTATATCTTCACTAACTTATATTAAGTATTCAGTTTTTATTTATTCATATATTCTATCATTATTTGACATGTGTTTTAATTTATTTTTGATTTAAATTTGTTATAAAATTGTTAAATTTGACATAAACAAATGTAGTAAGTACTAACCATATATGGACATAATTATGCCTCAAATAAATTTATTGAAGCTCCTTTTCAACTTCCGTTCGCCTCGCCTTATCACACTTTTCATAACGCTCTCGTAACGCATTCACCAGCTTACTCCACAAGTCAAGCGTGCGTAAAGAAGTTTTACTTTAATAATTTAGTGGTTACGCTCTGGAAAGCGTAGCTCTCACTAAATGGAAGGACGACTTGATAAAGAATGCTGGGAGCCATTGGGTGCAGGTCGTACAAGATCGGCCTCTAGAAATCAACGACGGAGGCCTATGTTCAGCAGTGAATGTCTTACGGCTGATGGTGAATTTAGCAGTAGCCTAAAAAGACACGCTGATTTTACAATAACCTCATACATAATTCATTAAACATCACATTGTTTACGGGTCCTACAGTTTTCTTATTAATTTTTCAGGACATCATCAGATCGTTGAGGAAATGTCGGGATTGTCGCAGTTAGAGAGAGTTTGTTCTGAAATCATACAGACGGAGAACGTTTACGTTGAAGATTTGAGGCAAGTTGTCGAGGTAAGTTTACAAAATTAAATATCATACGACAAACAAATTATGAAGAAGCCATAATTGTTGCCATACTTATGATAAATTCGAAAGTAACTGTCTCTGTCTGATTGTTACGTTTTCATGACTAAACGACTGGACCGATTTCGATTAAATTGGGTATATAGATTACGACCGACATTGGGACATATGCTACTTTTTGTCCGACTGCGCAGAAGGAGGGTGATGTATTTATCGACAAATCAAACGGGCGGGCCAACTAAGGTAAACATTAAATATTGTACGTCAGAAATGGATATTTTTTGTGTTCTAGTAGATAATTGTTGCACTTAACTATTATAGAAAGAATTTATTTACTTATCTAATAAGTTGGGGAAAAGTCTTTTCGCATTATAGTATGTATGAACTTGTAATAAAATCCCTTTGGCTATACTATTTGTATCTGGCTGGTTTTGGTATCATGCAAAGTTTAAATTTTAAAGAAAATAATTCCAAATTCAAATTAGGAAAATGTGTGATTTTTATTTGTTTTTCGTACTGTAAAGATGAGTTACTCTAATGAAGAAATTTGATACATTTTAAAAATTTACTACAAAAAAGGTAAAAATGCAACGAAAGCTGCGAAAAAAATTTGAGATGTGTATGGGACCTAGTGCAGTGTCTGTGAGAGTAGCACAAATTTGGTTTAAGCGTTTTCAATCCGGAAATTTTGATGTGAAAGATGCACGTCGCTCTGGTCGCCCTATTACGGATAAAAGTGATGCCATTTTTGAAAAAGTGGAGCAAGATTGGCATATCAGTAGTTACGACGTATCTGAAGAACTTGGAATTGACCACAAAATAGTTTTGGCGCATTTGAAAAAAACTGGGTACACAAAAAAGCTGGATATTTGGGTACCCCACGAGCTCACTGAAAGAAACCTAATGAACCGTGTACTCATTTGTGATTCTTTATTACGACATAATGAAACCGAACCATTTTTGAAGAACCTGATTTCTGAAGATGAAAAGTAGATCACGTACGACAAGAACGTGCGAAAAATGTCGTGGTCAAAGGCCGGTCAGGCTTCACAGACTGTGGCGAAACCCGGGTTGACTCGCAACAAGGTGATGCTGTGTGTGTGGTGGGATTGGAAGGGCATTATTCATTATGAGCTGTTACCACCCGGCAGGACCATCGATTCTGAACTTTACTGCGAACAACTGATGAGATTAAAGCAAGAAGTTGAGAGAAAGCGGCCGGAATTAATCAACAGAAGGGGTGTGGTTTTTCATCACGATAACGCTAGACCTCACATATCATTAGCCACTCAGCAAAAATTAAGAGAGTTTGGCTGGGAGGTGTTAATGCATCCGCCGTATAGTCCTGGCCTTGCACCTTCAGATTTCCACCTGTTTCGGTCTCTTCAGAATTCTTTAGGCAGTGTAAGGTTAACATCACGAGAGGACTGCCAAAACTACTTGTCGCGGTATTTTGATCAGAAGCCCCAAAATTTCTATAGCAATGGGATCATGTCCCTACCTACAAGATGGCAAAAAGTTATCGAACAAAATGGTACCTAAATACTTTAGTTAAATGTAAATAAACTATATTAATATTTTTTTTGAATTTTTTCAAAAAATGCGAAGAAACTTTTCCCCCAACCTAATACCTAGTCAGGTCATAAGTATTGTCACACAGTAAAAACTTTTCTTTTAGAATGCTGGCCACAAAAAAGTTTATAGAATTCGAATTTCGAATTGTTCATGAAAATAAAAATGTATACTTTTTAGAATTTTACTCATTTTTAAATATGGAGTGGACGCTTAAAGAAGACCGTGTTGCAGTTATTGCGTTGCAGCGTTGCGGTTACGCGCCAATTCAAACTTTTGACATACTGAAAAATTTGAATATAACCAAAAGATTCGTTTAATAATAATAATAATAATAATAATAACCAAAAGATTCGTTTATCGCACCATCAAACGATACAATGAAGACTCTAGTGTAGATGACAGGTCAAGAAGTGGTCGCTCTCGGTCTGTTAGGACTCCAGCAATGATAAAAGCTGTGAAGGCGCGAATTCAAAGAAATCCCAAACGTAAGCAGAAACTGTTGGCCCTTCAGATGGGGTTAAGCAGAACCACGGTGAAAAGGGTGTTAAATGAAGACTTAGGGCTTCGGGCATATCGAAGAAAAACAGGACATCGTTTGAATGTTCGTCTAATGGACCTGAGACTGAAGAGATGCCGCGCTTTGTTGAAGCGGTACGCGGGAAAAAAATATCGGGAAATTCTTTTTTCGGATGAAAAAATTTTTACCGTAGAAAAGAGCTACAACAAACAAAATGATAAGGTGTACGCACACAGTAGTGAAGAAGCGAGCAACCGTATTCCGCGTGTCCAACGAGGTCATTTTCCATCCTCGCTCATGGTATGGTTGGGAGTTTCTTATTGGGGCTTAACAGAGGTACATTTTTGTGAGAAAGGTGTAAAAACGAATGCAGTTGTGTATCAAAATACAGTCCTGATGAACCTTGTGGAACCTGTTTCTCATACCATGTTCGATAACAGGCACTGGGTATTCCAACAAGATTCGGCGCCAGCTCATAGAGCGAAGAGCACACAAGACTGGCTGGCATGGTAAGTATCAATACATAGATTAATACCTATGTGGTTTAGTTTTGTTCTAATACTTGAAGAAATAAGGAAAGACCTACCAAACACTATTCCAACCATTTCATGCAAACAGACCGCGAATTATCGACTATTAGACACCATTTATCACTAGGAGCCAATTACCGTGGTTACCGTTCTCCACTGACCCCTTAAGTAACAAAGTCGACCTACATTTCACAGATGTTGAACAGTTTCAATCGATATTTTGTTGATGCAAAATGTCTAGGTAATGATCGTAAGGATATTATGTCAATTAAGTTATCACTTATCATATACTAATGGTTCGACCCGAACTGAGATCTCGCGAGTCTCCGATTAAAACAAAAAAATATTATTTGTAATCTTTGACTATCAAAATAGTGCCACGAAATATCTATCCAAAATACTTGACCTAGGTACAGATTCATTCAAATTACAGGTAACGAGAGTTCATGTTATGTGGTTCACTTTTTTGGGGTACGAATTGCAGTAATTCTGGATTTCAGACTTTTGCCCATATTTGTGTCACTAAAGCTACACGCATACTAAATTATAGCACTGTGGGGTCACTGGTGCACCCTGTAATTTTTTGCAAAGTTCAGTTTTTATAATGGTTAATAACTCAAAAAATATAATAATTTATAATAAAAACGGAGTCTAAATGTACTAATGAAGACCTTTTATTTGACGTCCCATTTGACCAGTCTCATTTTATTTTTTTTCACCCCTCTTGAACCTTAATATCCCAACAACACCCCAACATTTTTAGCTCATATAGTCACACCAAAATTGTGCCATCACTACCTACCTATGTATCAAATTTCACGATGATCGGATCAACGCTTCGAAAGTTATCCTCGGACAAACAAACATGCATACAACGCCGATGAACTTTATCCTACGTAAAGTTAACTTTAAGATAGTGCTCTTCACCTCATGTAGGTTGTTATAATGTTTGCATCAAATGTATCAAATTTGACGATGATCAGATCAACGCTTCGAAAGTTATCCTCGGACAAACAAACATACATATATACAACGCTATAATTTAACATACATAATTTATTACGTAACACTATTTTGATAGTCAAAGATTAAAATGAATATTTTTTTTGTAATCGAAGACTCGCGAGATCTCAGTTCGAGGCGAACCACGTTAACAGAATTATCAATTTGCGTAAATAAAGCAACTATTATTTTGTTTATCCGATATTTATAGCTCGTTTAGCCATTAAGTTATTTCGTAAACAGATAAATTGTGCTTATTGATAAAACTCCATGCAATCGCAATAATTCAGCGCTTGCATGTTCGATGTGACGTTAAAGCGCATCCAGGTCAATCGGGTCGCACGCAAGCTCAGGTTATGGGCCCAGAAACTATTAAGATGGTGACTGACCAGCCTGCTTATTTACTTGGAAGGCAGAACCTGCCTATTATTCAATATTTAGATGTAGATGATAGTGAAGCTTGAGATTGAAATTGCTCCAACTCGTTCCAAATGTTACTTATGACGTAACTTATTTCCTGTATTGTTATGTACTCTAAAAGGATCATCAAAAACAACCAGCCTTGTTTCTTGCTTTTCTTTCCTGGCTTGGTCGCGAAGGAACAGGCAGTAAAATTGACATTTCAAAGTTATCCTTGTGATTTTAATGAATAAAAGATTTTGACTATGCCTTTGACTTTGTAAATAGTTGATCATTTGTTTTCTCAAAAATGATGTGGTTTTACATATTAACATTCAGTTGAATGGAGTTTCAAACACACCCTGTAAGGGCATATCAATGATGAATCTAACTTAGGTTGCCATATTTTGATCACATATAGTGAGAAGTAAGATAAGGTAAGGTCTCTTTAAGGTAAGAGTGAATGGGTTTCTTCTAGATCTTCGTTCTTTATCTTAGACCACATGATCGCTTACCATCATGTGAGATTGTGGTTAAACGAAGATATATCCAGTTAAAAAAATGTGTTCAATACGAATCTAAGTTTCTTCATCTGAAACTCTTGCCGTAAGTGATTTTTTTTTAATTTTCTTTAAGATAATTTATTCAATATTTTTAAATTTAATTATTTATACTTTTTTGAAAGTATTTTGGAGTTTGGTATATATTTTTATAGCCAGAAGGGCTAGAATTAATTAGAGTAAATTACAGATTAGTTAAAGTATAGTTAGTCTAGCCCTTTTCAAAATTAGCTATATAATTTTGAAAAGAGCTAGACTAAATTTGCTTTAAATAATCTGTGGCCTTATTACCTAAGCCAAATTGCTGTCGTGTCGCTATCGCTAGTCAGGCCATCCCATTCACACGTGTGGTACGTACTGTACGTGTGAAAGGGATGGCCTGACTAGCGATAGCGACACGACAACAATTTGGCTTAGGTAATACGGCTGCCGTTCTATAATTAATCGATACGTACGCTTAATACCTTATTAATAGCTTCAGTTTAAAATAACACGACTTCCTTCAAAGAGATTTAACTAAACATATTCTTCCAAAACCATCCATTTCATGAAAACATGAGCTGGTCATTTTTTGATCTGCATGATTAGTATCTGTTATAAACAATTTGTTTATAACAATGTTCTACATAACTGTTATTTGTTCATTTCTAGGATTCCGTACCCAAAGGATAAAACGGGACCCTGTTACTAAGACTCCGCTGTCTGTCACCAGGCTTTATCTCATGAACCGTAATAGTTAGACAGTTAAAATTTTCACAGATGATGTATTTCTGTTGCCGCTATAACAACAAATACTAAAAACAGAATAAAATACATATTTAAGGGGGGCTCCCATACAACAAATGTGTTGTTTTTTTGCTCGTTTTTGCTCGATATTGATAACGGCAGCAGACGCTTGAAATATTCACAGAATATTAAGTTATATGTATATTCACTTTAAAAATAAATAATAAAATTTAAATAAATATTTAAGGGGGACTCCCATACAATAGACATGATTTTTATGCCGTTTTTGTAGATAATGGTACGGAACCCTTCGTGCGCGAGTCCCACTGGCACTTGACCGGTTTTGTTATTTATTTCTTTTTGACATACCATTATTATGGTGAATAAATGAATAATGAATATTTTTTTAAAAATAATTATAGACTAGCGTTTGACCACGATGTCGCCTGATGGTAAGCGATGATGCAGTTTAGGATGGTACACGCTTGCCTAGAAGAATGATGATGATGAATGATTCACTCGCGACTTGAAGACCCCTAGGTTGTAGTTATCAGGAAACACATACTAGCAAAGCGTTTGATCAATATTGATTAGATTGCACTGGAATTTGATTATATTTTATAACGTGATTTGCCAGCCTGTTCGTGTAATGCTCGCTCTGTAACAAGTAATATTACGTTTCAACGCCTTGAGTCAGCCAGGACCTTTATAAATGTTATAAGCAGAGTAAATAGAAATACAATTTTGTGTGTTTATGCAGATTGTATCCTATTATGGATTACCGGAATACGTGGGTTCTCTTAAATACAAGATTCAGGTTAGGAAGGTTACACGTAACCGCAGGTTATGGGCCCAGCTAATAATTATACTGCTAGCAGTAACATGCCGTAGAGGAAACAGATAAACATAATTGTTTATTTATGGAGATTGCTACTTCCTTTTTGAGGTTTTAGTCAATTTTGTCCAAAGATATAAGTAGTTTGAACATTTACTGACATAAATATGTGTAAATGCTTGTAACTGAACTTCGATGCAATGGCTGTATCGGTTTGGATAAAACTCGTATCGTTATAGAGTACTTTGCCTACTACTATACAGCTACGGGATCGTAGGACATTGCGTCGTGTCGGTTGGACAAGTTGACGAATAAAATCTTTATTTCTACAAACAATAAATCAGTTTGGGGATCCTGTAGAATCTGAGATTTTGTCGTCATAAATATCATATCAGCTCTAAGATTATATACAGACATATAATCAACTCTATCTTCAAAGGTTTGCTGGAAGTAAACTCTTTTATTAGGATTAAGCTGGCCTTTGTACATGTCCATTTTGTAAGCTTTTTTGTCTGTAATCTATTTGTGTACAATAAAATTCTTCCGAAGCTCTACAGCTTCGAGCTCCAGTCACAATTTTATGGTGACTCCTTCACAGTACAAGCTGTGCGACTGTGAAACCCCTTACCGTTGTCCATAAGGTCGTCCCAATCTCTTCCTATTTTCAAAGTCAAAGTGTACAACCATTTCCTTTCGTTGTCTCGTAACTGTTATTTAGTGTAGTTTATATGTAGTGTAGTTTATTTATATATTATTTGTATGTATTTAAGTTTATGCTTACTAGTATAATCAATAGGTATATCTTATTTTGTGAGTTCTGTTTGTGTCCTGTCCATCCAAAGGTTGTCAGGAAGATGATCGCTTTTGACAAATGGTGGGCAAAGCGACGTGTGATCTGAGAGCTGGCGCTTCCGCCTAGAAGTGATCTGGAGCAGTTGAGCTATCTATAGATCGTGAATCGTCTTTAGGCGATTCAACTGTTTCTTCTGTATTTTATTGAAAATAATTGTATATTCTTTATAAAGAATTGTTAAAAAAAAGTCAAATGCAAGTGTCGATCTGATCTCAGTTACTGGTGATGCTTGCTGCCTCTAAAGATCGATATGCGACTGACAGTTTACTTATTAAAGTTAAAATCAACAGTATTGGGGGGGTACACACGGCTAGACATCAAGCTATATGTATTTTAATTAATTATATTGTTTCAATATAATTTTTGAACGCTAAAATGGCGAAAACTAGTATAGTTCTATAATTAAGCTCAACCATCTTTATGTACCTAGGTTTACAGACAATAAGGGAAAATTTATTATTATGAAGTATTATTATTATAATTTCCAGTATAAGCTGACCTCGCATTGTGTAGGCTTTTCGTAGAATGAGAGGTTAGCTTATACTGGAAAGTTATAGCTTGATGTGTAGCCGTGTGTACAAGTACGCCATAGCCATAGGCAAAAACTAATTCGTCTAATACCAATTAGGAAGTATTAATAGAGTAATTTTAATAATATGCAGAGTTTCACTCTACCAGAATCGTGTCGTGTCAGATAGCCGATACGAAAGTGACCGATCACTGTCACAGCGACAGCTGTCAAACTGTCGTCGTTAATTAGGCGTGTGCGCGTTCAAAAGGGGGATTTTTTACTTTAGTGTACATATTTAGGTCGAAGCATTAGTTAATTTTTAAAGAGTCTATTTATATTCGATACTACAGAAACTCGTTTTGAAACTTCAAACACAAATCGAGGCTTCCCTCTTTCAAATTTTGCATGAGACAATACTTTGTTAAAGGCGATGGTTACCACTTTTCTATAGGAGTATTATACAAGTCGTAGAAAACAGAAATAAAAAAAAGAGTGCTTTGGACCACACGACTGAAGTAAAACCTCTCTATCAAAATATTAATTTATAAAATTGTTCAAGAACGAAATGAAATTACGAAAAATAATCAAGTAATCACCGTTCGCGTAACGCTAGCAAACTCGCAAACGAACTACTGACTGAGATATATTATATTTCATGCACTGGCTATGAGAGGAAGAAAGAAAGAAAATGTACACGTGCACTGCTCTCTCTTGCTCCTACACTGTGATATAGACAATAGGCCTGCACTGTGTCTTAGATATACGAAACGTAACTGGCTATGAGAGAAAGAGAGAAAGAAAATGTGTGCTCGCACCTCTCTCTCTTGCCCCTACAGTAATATACGAAACGTAACTCTCTCTCTTTCTATCTTCACTAACTTATATCTACCTCTCAACTTCCGTTCGCCTGGGTCGGTAACACTTTTCATAACGCTCTCATCACGCATTCACCAGCTTACTCTCCAAATCAAGCGTGCGTAAAGAAGTTTTATTTCAAAAATAGTGGCACTCCGGGAGTGTCGACAGATGTGAAAACTTGAATAAAAGCAGACTACACCACAGATACTTTAATACAGAGGTAACAATTTCGCAATGTTCAAGTTCAATGGTTTTTGCCCATCTCTTAAATTCCCAACGCGCCTAAAGAAAGTTTTCACTTCTAAAAAAATTTACTTCCCTGATACATATATTATGCACTCAGAAAACATAAAACGCATTTCACTAAGTTAATGTTGTAATAAAAACATTTAAATAAATAAATATTGCTGGACATTTCACACAGCGCTATCTAGCCCCAAACTAAGCAGAGCTTGCACTATGGGAGCCAGATAACTGATAGAATACTTATTTACATTTTTTTTGTAAATACATACTTATAATACATAGAAAAACATCCAGACCCGGAATAAATATCTGTAGACCATGCACACATTTGTTCCGCGGCGGGAATAGAACCCGCCACCTCCTGCGTCTCAGCTGGCTATTCGCCCACTGCGCCACGGAGGTCGTCAAAACCAATAAAACCCTAGATATTTGCAACTAAGATGTTAAGCCGAAGTAAAGAGGCTTATGGGTGATAAAATGTAAACTGAACCGCGGTAAACATAATTTTAGTATCTTATTAAAATTAACAGTTATCTATGGCGAAACTACCCACTATCAGCTGTCAGTTGGATGAACATGAGTAGTTTCTGTAACCTTGCTCTCTACTAACACCATATACCTACTTATGAAGTCGGTTGAAATCATTCTGCATTCAGACGCTATTTATTAAAACCAAACCAGCCAAGTGCGAGTTGGACTCGCGCATGAAGGGCTCCGTATCTATAAAAACGGCAAAAAATCATGTCTGTTGTATGGGAGCCTCACTTAAATGTTTATTTTATTCCATAGCACAATTTTATTTATTTACCTTATTTGAGGTTGGGCCAGTCCTCTAAATTGTATGAGCGCCCATACAACTCAGAGGACTTAATTGGCGTCAACTATGTATGTATGGGGACACCCTTTAATTTTCAGCTTATTTGTTTTTGGAATGTTTTCCTTTATTTGTGCTGCTTTTTACCAAATTTCGTAATTCTAGGTCTACGGGAACTACCATATAGGTTTTCGACCCAAAACTTATAGGGTACTTCCGGTTGATCTAGAATTGTCAATTTTGGTTAAAAGCAAGGTCTTACAGCACAAGTAAAGGGAAAATTCCAAAAAATAAGAAAAGTTGAATATTAGGGTAAATTTTGGTACTCACAAGTTTTCGCGAAAATATAAATTTGCCCATATCTTTTTATTGTGTTGACTCAGGACCTTGATTTTTTTACACCTAATAGGGACTGTAGACTTCAATATCTGATATAAATTGCAACTTGTTAGGTCCATCCGTTCCTGAGAGAATCGGTGGTGATATACGGACAGACGGGCAAACGGACAAGAGAGTGATCTTATAAGGGTTCCTTTTTTACCTTTTGAGGTATGGAACCCTAAAAATGATAATAGTTTTCACGGACCGATATGTTTCTCGTACGAGTAGTTTCAATCCGAGTTGTATGTGATTGTGGTTTGACACCTATAAGAAAAGATTCTCGTAAAGGATAATCATTTTCCGTGTATTAGGTATCTAATTGTATGAAGCCAGATAAAAATAATAAATACGGATCTGGATCTTTTGTCGCTGGCTATTGAAGTTGTTGCAGAAATGTTAATAGAAAAGTCAAAATCAGCTCCCATCAGCCATTTTCTAGGTCAAAATTTTAAATGACTTTGTATGAAACTCGGACACGAGCCAGCTCAAAAGTTCTTAACATAAACTTGACCGATGTCCGATTAAACACGGATGAACATAGCGCAGTGGCGTAGCGTGGGTGTTAGCTACTGCTTAGTTTGGGGCTAGATAGCGATGTGTGAAATGTCCAACGATATTTATTATTATTTAAGCCATGAAGCTATCAAGTAAATAAATAAATAAGCTTAATAACAATAATTATTTAGTTAACGAATTCTAGCTTAGTAAGCAGTTTTTATAAAAAGCTTTGTCTGTCATTTTTCTACATTGATCTGAATCCGTTTATCACCAATATAACTAGATATATCAATCACCCCATCTTATCAAACACTGTGGATCAAATTCCAGTGGTTGATAGGTTCTCTGGGAGCGAACTAGGTGCTAACGGGAATTTGATCTCTATGTTACATAAACATAAGGCGGAAAATGGGGTAATTTGTCTTGTGATGTATTGAACGGGTTTAGACTAGGAGCGTCTGCTAACGGGATAACCTAATATGGGGGGTAGTGTAAGCGGTGGCTATGGTTCCGTAATATTAAAATAAATATAATATAAATAAATATGGCTGGACATTTCACACAGCGCTATCTAGACCCAAACTAAGAAGAGCTTGTACTATGGGAACCAGATAGCTGTAAGATACTTATATACTCTTTTTTGTAAATACATACTTATAAATAGAAAAACATCCATACCCGGAACAAATGTCTGTAGATTATGCAAACGTTTGTTCTGCGGGGGAATCGAACCCGCTATCTCCTGCGTCTCAGCCGGCTATTCGCCCGCTGCACCCACACGGAGGTCGTCGGAGGTGATATCTATCATCTTTTATCACATTATTGCACAACAAACAAAATTAATATTTCAATATTTTAAGAATTCATGCCGTGGGGTGCCGGTAGTAGAATGTTACCCCTCCTCTCATGCCCGTGGATGCAGTAAGAGCCTGCTAAGGGTAACCTCCGGAAGATGGGCAGCAGCGTCTTTCCGTGTATCAACATCCCGTACTGCGCTCGCCAACCCGCCTGCCAAGCGTGGTGAGTATGGCAACTACCCATCATGGAGATCCATGGAGGCCTGTGTTCAGTAGTGGACGTTTTACGGCTGAAATGATGAAGAATTCATGAATGAATTAAAATACTTTATTGTAGGCAGGTAGGTAGGTACGCCATATTTTTTTATTATAAACGATATAGAAGTTGTATAATAAGTAAGTTTTTTTATGGTACATGGAGCTGGAACAAGCTTATGCCCCACCTGATGTTAAGTGGTAACCATCGCCTATAATAAAGCCAAAGTTACAGTAAATAGAGAACTGCCTCGAAGGTAACGCATCTTACAAATGTGCCCTACGTTGCACTGTTCTGCGTCCATCAACTTGAGGCATACATGTAAAGCACATGTACACATGTACATTTCGGGGAATGTGCCCAGGAACTTTACGATCTGGTTCCGCCATCTCCCTTCCATCAAAGGACAAGCACGCGCACGGCTCAGTACCATCCGTACCTAGTTGATATACCACCCATTCGCACACACCGTTTTGGTTCTACGTTCTTGATGCGTACAGCTAAGGTATGGAACGCTTTGCCGTCGTCTGTTTTTCCTAAAGAATACAATCCGGGCCTCTTTAAGGTAATAGTGAATAGGTTTCTTCTAGATCTTCGTGCTTCATCTAAGACCACATCATCGCTTTCCATCAAGTGAGATTGGGGTCAAACGAAGATCTATTTAGTTAAAAAAAAAGCCTTGGGCCGCGGTTGAATCCAACCGGAACCCCGTGACCCTGTCAAGTGCTAGTGCAGCATCGACTCACTCATCTCAAGATGGGCGGTTTGATGATGCACTGGCACTGAGGTGAATGAAGGAATATCGGTGGGTTTTAGTCGGTATACCGTTGGTTGTTAACCTACGGAGAGTTCGACAGACACCTTCAGCTCTCCCCGAGCTGGAGGACACGCGTAAAGCATTTTCTCATCGTAAACAAAAACAAAAAAAAATACATGTAAAGCCTCATGTGCCTGTAATTTCATAGGCAACCATACCCTTTATACCAAAACATAGCAATGCTGCTTGGCGGCAGAAATAGGTCAGTGGTACTTCCCCGGGCGAGCCCTTTCACGAGGAACTCCACTACTCTTACTGTACGTATTTTAATTAACTGCGAAGGAGGGTATGGGCTTCACTGGCGTAGCGGGACTGGGTCACTTTTGATTACACAAACTGAGTTAATACAAATTCCTTTTAAAAATACTCACATGTTACCAACGTGTGGACACTCTACTAAGTACCGGGACTTACCAATAGTAATAAAAAAAAAAGCTAGTCTAGTCTTGTAGCCTTTATCTTAGCTTGTATTAAGTATTATTAGTATTGAAGTAAAACTTCTTTACGCACGCTTGACATGAAGCTGGTGAATGCGTTACGAAAAGGGTGAATGGAAGTTGAGAGGGAGATATAAGTTAGTGAAGATAGAAATAGAGAGAGTTACGTTTCGTATATTACTGTAGGAGCAAGAGAGAGAGGTGCGCGCGCACATTTTGTTTTTCTCTTCCTCTCGTAGCCAGTGCATGAAATATGTTCTGCCTGCCTACAGCTACTCGTCCACTGCACCACGGAGGTCGTCAAATATAAATATAGAAATATGAAACACGTAAATAATTCAGGTTATTCATAAATATCTGCCAAATATTTATGCCTATGCAGAGAAAATAATGCCATAATATAAGAAAAATAATAGATACAAGCGCATGGTTGCGAACACTCATTCAGAATAACAACTCATTCATGTGTTTATTTTGATCGTTCGTAGCCACATGGTTCGGTTTGTATTTTTAACTGAAAACAACTCAGCGTGGGCATATGTGGTGAAAATAGCTTTCCTTTTGCGCACTATTTGTTCTTTGTTGATTCAAGTATGGATTCTAAGTTTTTTCGAACCATCTCGAAAACTTTCGAGGTGGACGGGACTTGAACCTACAACCTTCCTCTCGATACGAGAATGCACAAAGCCTGTAGCACACCATGGCATCCTCGTATCAAGAGGAAAGTTGCGGGTTCAAGTCCCGTCCGCCTTGGATGTTTTCGAGATGGTTCGATAAATCTTAGATTTTTCCGTAAGTATCGGATTACACTCCTTGCCAAAAAATATATCATAGCCAAAATAATCGTATGAGTCGACCATTTCAAGTTTCTCGCTTCGAACAACGACGTTTGGGACTGAAACTCTAGAAATCCTGAGGCCCACTCTTAAATATGCATTATTAAGCTCATTCAACGTGGTCTACAGGTCGTCCATCGTCTCGGCAAACAGACCAAGATCATCAGCTAACTGCAAGTGCGACAGGTATACACCATTAACATTTATACCACATTGGTCCCAAGAAAGCGTTTTTACGACGTCTTCTAAGACAGCTGTAAAAAGCTTGGGTCTACCAGCGAGATTAGTCGACGACATCCATAAGATCGTGGGTCGTACGTGGTTCAGACTGGCACAGGATCGGGAAGAATGGCAGAAACAAAGAGAGGCATATGCCCAGCAGTGACTCGACACGGGCTGACAATGATGATGATCGGATTACACTATAAAAATAAAATACTACATGTATGAATCCCTAAAAAACTATCCCCGGAAAATAATATTATTTTTGCTCGTAGAATTGATTCCATAGTGGAAGATAATAACATCGAGTAGAAGTTAATCTTTTGGATTTTCAGTAGCATTATTTTACCCTGTATTTATAAGGCTGAATGAGAACACATAAGAAGGTTCTCTTAGAATAACTACACATTATGCTGGTATTATGAAGACTTGACTATAGTAGACGCCCACAAAATATTGTAATCTGGTTACATTGAGAAATGCACTTGATTTTATCGACATTTTATTACGAAAGCGACTTTTATTACTGGCAGTAAAATAAAATTTAGTTAAAAACTTGATTATTGACTCGTAAGTTCATGTTTAGTTATGTATTTCATTTACGTAGTTAACATTTATTGCTTTTAAAAGTACAAGTACTAAATTTATGTCTTTTACCTTAGATAAGAAAACTTTTCGCG
Organism: Philereme vetulata; assembly: GCA_918857605.2. NCBI lineage: Eukaryota > Metazoa > Arthropoda > Insecta > Lepidoptera > Geometridae > Philereme > Philereme vetulata. The sequence continues at coordinate 6,287,573 of OU975425.1, forward strand.
ATTACGTACGACGCTAGGGCCATAGTATTTTGCCATAGCTGGGCAAAATACATGCTTTGCGTTAATTAAAATATAAATTACAAAATGCCATCTCGTACCTACGTATTTAAAATACGAAAAACAAAACATTTTTAAGTCATATATACATATATTACATATATTTACTGGTGGTAGAGCTTTTGTGAACGAGCTCGAGGAAGTGGGCACCACCGCCTTACCTTTATCTGCCGCCAAATAGCAGTACTTGTGCTGCTGTGTTCCGGTTAGATGGTAATGGTATGTTCCTGTAATTACTGGCACATAGGCATAACAGCTAAGTCCTATAGTATGGCAACGTATCCACATAGAGATCAAGACAACAGAATAGCTTGTTTTGAATTCTATATGGATATCCATGGGCTGCAGTAGCCACTTAACGTCTGGTGGACTGCATGCTCGTTTGCCATATAAGTAGAATAAAAAAAAAATTATATAAAATACAGTATATTAACTATTTTTGTTTAAAATACTCATTTATTTGTACTATTTTATGAAAAACTTTTGAAACTATCATGGTTATGAACACTATTTATATTAAAAACGGGATATTTACCATGATTTGTGAGTATTTGAGTATCCCGATATTTCGGCGCAGTTGCATGCGCCATGATCACGGGTAAACTGTTTACCCGTGTATTTTTACTGAGTTTACCCGTGATCATGGCGCATGCAACTGCGCCGAAATATCGGAATACTCAAATACTCACAAATCATGGTAAATATCCCGTTTTTAGTATAAATAATTTACGAAAACTATCGAGCGCAATTTTCTGTAGAACGCACCATTAATAAGATCGTTAAATGTATTTATGTTCAGATGTATTTTGAAGCCATAAGTATTTGAAATACTAATTACAAATTACATATTTACGAAGTAATTGAATTATAAATAGTTATTTACTCAAGTTGATAGCTATAATAAAACTGAATTATGACAAAATTCACAGGGTACATTGACCCTAGTGTTATTTGGTATGCGTACAGCTTAAGTGACACAAATATAGGCAAAAGTCTGAAATCGAGAATAACTGCAAATTTGTAGCCCAAAAAAGCTTAACCATCTAACATACGCTCCCGTTAGCTGTAATTTGAATGAAACTCAAATACATCAAAGACGTCAAAGATTACAAATATTTTTACTTTTAATCGGAGATTCTCATCTCAGTTCGGGGCGAACCACTAGTATGATTATAGTTCACAATTTTGTACATTTTAATTATTATTATTAATGTACTTATTTTTTTAGGTTTATGACGTGTAATTATCTCATACCAATAAAATTGTTTTTTTTTATGTATGTTTCCTGATTACACGAAGACGCCCTGGACCGGTTCGAGAAATTCTTTTTTGTTTAAAGGGGTATACTCTCCAGGTGGTCCCATTGGCACCAAGTCAGGATCTGATGATGGGAGATCGAAGGCAACCCTCAAATTTTATAGGGACGCAATTCGGTTTTATGTTTGTTGTTACCTCAGAACTCCGTCATATATCAATCGATTGGAAAAATATATTTATTAGTTTTTTAAATCATATAATAATTATAGTAATATTTTTTTATTAGCCTATATTGTCCCACTGCTGGGCAAAGGTCTCCTCCAAGTCTCTCCATCTATCTCTGTCCTGTACGACACTCCACCACTCCTGCTCGAAGGCAACAAGATCGTTTCGCCAACGCTTTCTTGGCCGACCCCGACCGCGTCTTCCATCAGGGCTGGTTGTAGCTAGATAAGCCCACTTAACGTGATGCATTCTGTGTCCCGCCCAATCTCATTTGAGCCTGGCTGTCTTTTCTCTAACATCAGCAATGCCTGTCAACGAACGCAGCGTGCTGTTTCTCACTCGATCAATCCGTTATAATACTAATATAAAAATACTTTTTTAAATCAGTTCAGTAGATTGGTTAAGTCGGTAATATTTCTGTTAAAAGGCTACTTGTCTCAGGATCAGATCTAAGTGCATTTTCAGCATGTGACGGAATATGTGCGCGCGCATGAAACACACCACAAAGTTCATTTTTCCAGTCTGAAGTTATTCAAGGGATGCGCAAATCGTCGCTGTTCTGACTAAGTGGCGTATTTTTAGCTTTTTATTAACTTGCAATGTATGTATGTTTGTCCGGGTGGAATCTTGCAACTAAACTTTAAACCCGTTCCCCTCAACCGATTGAGCTGAAATTTGGGATACTTCAGTGACAATGCAATAATATGGTACCATGGAGGTGGTCTCATGATTGAGACGGATGCTAGACAATGGAACTTGTGAATGGATTATAGTAGGGTACTAGTGTTTGGGCTCATTTGAATCTGCTTGCGGTTCCGATTATGAATGTTATAAAAGCTTGTTTTGAAAAAGTAATTTTCTACGAAAATCTTATTAAGTATTATCGAAGCTATGAGATGTAAATGATGTTTTTGGTTATAAACCTAGATCCGTTACTAGGTTACTCATCTATATATGCCTAACTGTATAGTTGTTTTGACAGAAATACTTATAAATTAGAGAAAGCATAAAAAATCCCACGTATTCAGATCTTAAATTGTAAATTTTATTAAGATGTTATAAATTCAGAATCTATTAGAGATTTATCGTCTTTTTGTCATTGGAGCATGGCTTCGAATTAAATATAAATAAAATAAGTGATTTATGAACGTGTTCCCGTTAAAAATTGTGATCATCAATTCTGTAGACTCCAATGATAACTATACCATGCTCTACAAGTTACAAGATGCCAGCGATTTTAAAAGTAACCTAAAAAACTGTAACCTAAAACCTACGCAGGAACGGCACTGATTTTAATTTTCCGATAGAGACTTTGACACCCTATTTTAATCCCAATGGATCCTGATTTATGGGATAAAAAATAGCATATGTGGTAATCCATGTTATAATCTACTTTCGTACCAAATTTCATCGAAATCGGTTAAGCTACGACGTGACTGAATAACAAACAAATAAACAAACGTCGAAACTTTCACATACATAATATTAGTGTGATATACTCGTATTGTGATAGATTAGTACACATTTAGTAGTGTAACGCGTACGAAGTCGCCGGAAACAGCTAGTAATATATAAAGGGCTTATAATGAAAGTATGTGGGTGTAGCTTTTTTTAAAGTACAGACAGCGTCGCTAACTTGTGCACGTTTAAAGATTTACGTAAATAAAAACACGCAACAGGTTATTAGTTAGCAACGCTGACTGTACCTAAGTAATTATTTACGTAAAATTGTATAATGAACATCATTCCTTAACCAAAAACAAAAGAGAAAAAAATGAATTGTCGATTAACAAAATAGTTGATTATAATGTATTAATTTCATACAAAAGACTTCAACGCGCATATCTTGTTTGTACAATTTTTTTTTTAATTCTTGATAATAACAATAATAATTTCCTAATTCTTATTTTATCACTTTGGAAATAAAAGGTAGATAATTTATAGGATTTTTTTAAACAATCATTGCAAACTCAAAACCGAAGAATCCCGTTTTTATTGGGAATCGAACGTCCTCCACGTAGGCAAAAAAAATATTTCCAAAAGAGAAAGTATTTGACTTGTGTGCAGCTAAAAGGGCGTGAATGTAGTTATTTAAATACGGTGCACGGCACGTGGGTTTGATCTACGAGCGGGATGTGCCAAGGTTAGAGCTGTACGCTGGACTTGTCGATAGATTATCGACATTAAATACAATTTATTGCAGGCACAAAATATACGACCTATATCGCACAAACAAAAATATAAAATACAGATTAACATACAGAGCAAAATATGCTACTGTGTAGTATTTTTTTATTTCCGTCCAAGCGGAAGGAAATCCAATTTAAATACACTCTTTCTATATATTCGGTCAGAGACAGCCCTCAGTACGCTAGAGTTGGAGCGACTCAGCCTACTCCAAAAGAACGCTATGCGAGTTCAGATGATAGCGAAACAATTATTTTTCCGAGTTTAAATAGTTACTCTAAGTTTCTATAGTATTATTTTTTAATAATAATAATTGTGTTAATAGGCAAAATGTTACTTCACTTATTAATAAAACTATTTAAATCAAACAAAGTGTTTTTACTTTTAACTTTAGCATAATTTAGCATAAGTCATAAAATTAAAAAACAATGGTGGTTTTCGGTATGTAGCAAGCGTGGTTAGTAAACGGAACAATTCCAAATATTTGCATGATCTGCAAATATTTTTCTCGTTCCGGTCATTATCGTATAAAGGTGATTGTAAAAAACAACTTTCATAAAACAATGTGCTAGTTCTCGTAAAAATTCTTCCAAGGTAGTATTGTTTACCTATTGTCAATTTTAAAGCGATAAAATATCAAAAGAGCCGCGATAAGCTTGCCTGTCACGTAAATGCTCAACTCCTATGCAAAAAGTGAGCTTGTATCAAACGTAATGTTTAGACTTGTCTCTGACTACCCTCTTGTGAGATATCTTCACGGGTCTGCGTACTGAGTTAGAGATCCGAGGATACATGAATAGATATATACATATCACGGAAAGTTAAAGAGCACTATCTTTCTCTGTAATTTTATTTTATTTATTATATTCATTCATTTTATTACTTACTTTTGGATTTCGTTTTATTTGTTTAAGATATGACATATTTATGATTCTTGTACACGCACCTACCTTTAATATCATCTCTCTCTCTCTAGCCTCAAAGGTTTGCTGGAAGAAAACTCTTCTTAGGGTTAAGCTCGCCTTTGTACATGTCCTCTATTTCTGTACTTTTTAATGTATTTTCTTGTGTACAATAAAGAATAAAGAATGGATTAGTATAATCATGAGCTATATAAAATGTCGATCGTTTTATCGTATATATATATGTATATATACGTATATATATATATATTTTTTTTGTTTTTTTTTAAATCATATACTTATAAAATTAATACACTTTTAAAACCTTAGTAGGTTTGTCCTAAGTGAGAATTTGACATTCCTCTTTAGTATACATAAAACTATTTTTACATGTGCGAATTTTTTTTATAAGTTTTGTTCTGTACGTCACTCGTGCGCCGGCTCACATTCCATCGTTATCTGCACAAACATACAGGTTGCTCTAAAATGGCAAACTTTGTGGAACAATTATTCAAATATCAGTTCAGTCGTTATGAATGAATAAAATATTATATGACACCATATTATACATATACTTACTTCAATATACTATTTAAACTTCAATATGTTATTTATTTCAATATGTTATTTAGATATCGATGAATTTATCGTAAATATCGATAAAATTATCGTAAGCATAGATACAACTTTCCTCACTATTCTCTGTAGGCGTTTACTGTTAGTCCACGAGCTCAATAATATTTGAAGTCTGGAAATGGAACTTCATCATAACGAAGTTCCAATGCACTTGCAGTACAACGTATATTTACCTGAAGTAAACGTTATATTATTATAATTATAAGGTTTATATTCAATTACATCAATAAAATATCATTTCTCCTAATATTTTGTACCTACAACCTTTTTAAGCTTATTGCGGGCAGGAGGTGTGTGAGAATTGGCTTAGTTAAAGTGTATATGGAGAAAGGAATACAAAAATTAAGTTAAAAATATATGTATTACGGTTGAACTTCGCCTCTGTGCACTGGCAACGACATCCTTATGAAATATACCCATATCTTAATTGATCGAGCAAAGCGAGATCTCAAATTTTACTTGGACGAATCGGCGTTGTATGTATTACTTTCGAAGCGTTGATCCGATCATCATGAAACATGGTATAGTAGATAGTGCTGGCATCCTGGTGTGACTAAATGAACTAAACATGAGGGGGGGGTGTGTTGTTGAGATATTGGGGTTCAAGAGAGGTATAAAAAAATCTAAATTCGACCCTGTTTTTATTGTTAGTTTATTTAGTGTAGTTTTGAGTTATTAGCCATACTAAAAACTGAACTTTTACGAATTCAAAATCAATTTCACTCTAGTGATCCCACAGTGCAGAAATTTGGTATTAGTGTGGCTTTAGGGACACAAATATAGGGAAAAGTCTGAAATCCAGAATAACTGCAATTTCGTTACCTTTAATTTGAATGAAACTGTAAGTCAAGTTATTTGGTTATGTATTTCGTGGCACTATTTTGATGTCAAACATTACACATAATATTTATTTTTATTTTTATAGGCGACTCGCGAAATCTCAGCTCGGGGCGAACCACTGGTATTAATCTATAATTAAATAAAAAGGATTCTTAGAATAAATGTAAGCACCGGTGCCAACCGTAGAACGAGGACCTGATGAACCACCCGCCATCACGATCTGCAAACAGCATGACGGGTTATAATTATATATTATGATCCAATTCTTACATCTGTACTAATATTATATATACGAAAGTAACTTTGTCTCTCTGTCTGTTTGACTAAACGGCTGGACTGATTTCGATAAAATTCGGTATGCAGATATATTATGACCGGGATTGGGACATATGCTAGTTTTTATATGTGCAGAAGAAGGGCAATGTTCATGTTATACAGACAAAACGTATAGATTTATATCAAAATCAAAGTTTTTACTAACCTCGGCGTTTCGGCCAAGTTACATCGACCGTGGTCACGAGAGATTGAAAGCGGGCGGGTGTCATTGCCGGGAAGCGCGAATGTGTAACTACCCGCACTTGGTTTTCTGAATCGCACGTATCACTGTTGACGTATCACGTATCCCGGCGATGACACCCGTCCGCTTTCAGTCTCTCGTGACCACGGCCGATGTAACTTGGCCGAAACGTCGAGGTTAGTCAAAATTATGATTTTGATATAAATATGTGCGCGAAAAGACCCGGTTTGTCTTAAAAACATGAGTATAGTTCGCGAAAATTTAAAAAGTTCAAGGGTAATGTTTTTATTGATATGAGCGTGCAAAGCCGCGGGCGGGTAGCTAGTACTTTTCCATAATTTAAGAATCTGTACTTCAAAACAACATACTATATATGTACATTCAGTTATTAAGACGCACGTGTGACAATGACAATGACTATAATACCGGTGTTACAGGTTACGACATACGAGTAGGCCTGCTTTATTGTTTACCTACGTGCTGTGTTTGAATAGGCAAGTCGATGGAACGAGTGAACTGGAATGTGAGCTACTCAGCCAGTCCGTTGTGGCATGTGTTAGGTAATTTAAAATATTTATAATTCAAAATGTGTAAGTAATGAAATAATTATGTTTGCATTTATGTCTAAAAAGTATTTTATTTGAAATTTGCAATGAAACCGTTCGTCCAAGGAGTTTAGTAGTGCACTGGACGCCATTTTTATTTTGAAAGCGAGAGTAGGTGGAGCGCTAAGACAGAAATTAACGGATAGATATTAGTTCAGGGCTTTAGTTGGAATCTTTGTTAAAAACTAGATATTGCACAAAGTCCTTATAAAGAGGATAATTGTCTCTTGTTATTTCTTTGGTGATGGCATTACATCACATGTTTTGACTAAAAGCCGACTACGGTGATTGGCACGATTCATAGAATTGATCAGAATAAAATAATTTATTTCAGACAATGTCCATGGCATATACAAAAGGAATAGTAATAAATACAAACTAACCTATGGCTAGATAAAAACAGAAACCACTGATGAAAATTACAATTGAAAAGTAAAATGTCATAATAAAATCGTCACATCTTTGCTCGTCTTTAATAAACTATTGTATCTCGTCTTATTAAAGTAAATTACAGTATTTCTTGAGGTTCAGTGGCATCAGACTATGTGGATTATATCAGAAAATAGTCAAAATTGGGTGGGAGAAGGGGGAGGTTAATAAATAAAACGACAAATGTAAAAATAACAGATGGTTGATTACCGACAAGCGGGGTCAGCAAGCGATAAAAATGTTTGCATAAAATGTAAAAGTAAAGTAAAGTTTTATTTCTCATATAAAATATACTCTTGCAATCAATTCGAGCCATTTATTTTAGATTTAAGAATAAAAATAATTTATTAAATAGAACTTAACAGTTGTACTTAAATTTTATAATATAAGTTTCTGTATTAATCAGATTAGTTACATTCATGAAGTGACAAGCTTATATAGCAGTAAATAATAATGTTATAATTATACTTCTCGCCTCTCCTTATTGCAATAATATTTTAAATTTATTATGAGGGGGGGGGGGGGGGGGTTGAATCCCCAAAACCCCCCTCTAGCTACGCCAGTGAGCTAATCTCTGGTTCATCTAATGAGGGTTTGCTCGTTTTCGTCCCTGTCGTATCGTGCCTACTGGAACGCACTAAACGCTCCTTAGAACTAGTAAACTCGTCTCAGTATCATATACCATAATATAATCTAATGTAATGCAATATTCTGTTCTACAAGCGTACCCAGGCTTTTATACAGAGGAAGGATTTTATGGCGTTTCAAGAGACAACTACTGTTTTATTGTGATCTTATCAACGGGGTTCCGTTTTTATTCGGTGGGTTATTTGTCGCTTTTGGGTATCTAAAACCCATAAAAGTTTATGTTTTTGTGTGTTAAGGATATTGAATTACGTTGGAAATCGTTTTTTAGGGTTCTGGAGCTAAATGGTAAAAACGGAACCCTAAGGCCGTTTGTCCACCGCCACCGGGATGTCACAGAGAAACGAGATTATTCGAAATGAACATGACGTCGTGCGGTGGACACGCGGCCATACTAAATGTATGTATCGCTACTTCGGCGCCGACATCTCGTTCTCGGTGACATCCCGGTGACGGCGGTGGTGAACAAACGGCCTTGTCTTTGTCCGTCCGTCAGTCCATCTGTCACAGCTGATTATCTAAGCAACTACTGAATCTATCGGCTTGAAATTGGAAATAGTTAGAAATAATACTTAATTACTTACCTTCCTCTATTGCAAGTAAAAATATTTTCATTTTGATGGCTAAAAAGAGCTAAAAGGTCAAAATTTCAAAATAGGGTTACTAGGTAATTGGGGTATCATATCAAAGAGATTGATTTGCACATTCAAAAAACATTTATTTTAGTTTTGGAGTTATAATAGAAGAATATATTATGATATAAGTTGATTATACACGAGGCTGTGGGTTGCAGCCATGGCCGTACGCGAGGGCGTAAATCAGCCGAGTGTCTAGTGAGCAAGTTGCTCACGAGTTTCATACGCACTTTTTCAACACACTTGCGAAGAAAAAACAAATCTTCTGTACTAAAGCTTGTCATTTTTACAATTATTTACCACACAGCAACAAAAGATTAAAGGAAAATTTTAAAGAAGCCTTTATCTAGAACAGTTTTTAGATATCTGTCTTAAAAGTTTTCTTTGTTTACGGGTCACATAACTAGATGACGTTGCTTAATTAACATAAATAAACCTATCAAGGTTCGGAACGAGTCCTACTCGTACTTGACCGTTCTTGTTGATTAGTTGTTTGTCTTAAAGAGTACCTAAATATTTAAGGTTTGTATTGCCATGGTTCGGTAGTCCTCCATTAGAAAGTAAAACTCAATCAGATAACACTAAGATCGGTAGCCCGGGTGGTCCAACATTACAGGGAGCCCCTAAATAAGGCAACGCTCGTGATACACTTATCACGCTATCTGCACTTTCTATGCACGCCCTGTATATCGGGGAGATCGCAGATTTTGCTGTTATTCATTTGTAAGTCCTAAAACAATTTATCCTGCCCTCCTAAATGTTATGCGAAAGTTTGCTCTAATCTTCTTACATATAATAAAAACAGCCAAGTGCGAGTCGGACTCGCGCACGAAGGGTTCCGTACCATTATCTATAAAAACGGTAAAAAAATCACGTTTGTTGTATGGGAGCCCCCCTTAAATTTTTGTTTCATTTTAATTTAATTATTTGTTTTTAAAGTGTATAACTGAATATTCTGTGAATATTTCAAGCGTCTACCTGTTGCCGTTATCAATATCGAGCTAAAACGTGCAATAAAATCACGTTTGTTGTATGGGAGCCACCTTAAATATTTATTTTATTCTGTTTTTAGTATTTGTTGTTATAGCGGCAACAGAAATACATCTTCTGTGAAAATTTCAACTGTCTAACTATCACGGTTCATGAGATACAGCCTGGTGACAGACGGACAGACAGTCAGACGGACAGCGGAGCCTCAAAAATAGAGTACCGTTTTACCCTTTTGGTACGGAACCCTAAAAATCTCGTGTCACGGTGTTTGTGGTCGCACTCCCCCGAAACGGGTAGACCGATTTTAATGATTTTTTTTGTATATTTGGTAGGTATGAGAATAGGTCTAAAGTATTTTTCAGCCCCCTACCCGTCATTTACATGAAGTGTCACTCTGACAAGAGTACTTTATATAGTTTTTATCCCGAAGTTCCCACGGGAACGGGAAATTTCAAGCATGCGAAGCCGCGGGCGTGTCAGCTAGTAAATGTATAAATTATAACATTTTTTTATACCACCAAGGTGGCAAACTAGCTTACGGCCCACGGTATGCGGTAACCGTAGCCTATGGACGTCTGTGACACTGGCACGCTGCCACCCTGAGACATACAGGTGTAAAGTCTCATGTACCGGTAATTTCATCGGCACCCTTACCCTCAAACCGGAACACAGTTCACCACTAACTACTAAGTCTACTAGGAACTAGATCACCATTTTTTGAGGTATAGTTAGTCCACATTTTGTACGATTTTGGTACAAAAAATAACGTCATGAGGATATAAACATGTGAACTATGGTTATATTAAGCACCATTTTTTTCTCAATAACAAACACTACGTAAAATAGCGCAGAGCTAGCAAACTTTTGATCTGGATTTCAGTTGCTATAAGACATAAGGGGTCTGAATTATCTAATAAGAAAAGCAAGCAAACCATATTTTTTGCAATCAGAAGACCAAATCTTGAAATTGTCCTAGTCTTAGGCCCGTAAGATCAATAGCAGTTTAAACTAAAATTCTAAGTTTAAACCAAAACTTTTTTTGTCAGTGATGGTTTAAGCTTAGCAGTCTAGTTGATCACGGGCCTTCACCTAGTAACCAATTCCAGTTTCTACAATCTTAATATATATATATAAAGTAGGGTTCGTTCGAACACTTATAACTCGAGAACGGCTGGACCGATTTTCATGGTTTTTAATTTGTCGTATTTGTCTCCGTCCCGAATAGCAGAATAACTATTAAAAACATTGAAAAATTTACGAAAAAATAAAATAAAAGAAAAATCATTTCCTCATACATAATGATTGCAGATTTTCAATTCTACCGGGGTAAAGTACATTAACAGCCCGCGTCATATGCATGTCATGGCGGTAGGAAGTTCGGCGGGTCAACTAGTAGATAATATAAATAACTAGTATTACTACCTAATCTCAAAACTTAACTGAAGTTCAAATTACGAAAATTGATTACTCTCAGTTAGAAGTCACTTTCGTGCAGATCTCATAATACTTAAGGTGGGTACTGACCAACGTTACGAGGTGTAATGTAACTTTCGCATCGAGCATGTTACGCATTAAGCATGTTCGCTGTGTTCTAAAAATCGGTGTAACATGCTCGTCAAAACTCTGTGCTCCATTCGCCAGCCAGTTCAGTCAAGATGGCCGACAGCGAGGACGTGTTGGTATCTTTGATTCTACTTAATTATTGTTTAATCAAAATTAAGAAGAAAAAAAAACGTTACTGGACATCTAACTTTCAAAACATTTAAAAACAGCGTATGTGGTGGTTTGTCATTGATGGCAATATTAAAAAACCAATAGTTACTGGACAGTATAAAAACTTTGTACGCATGTCTCCGATCGGTTTTGAAGAACTTTTGAATTTAATTGGACCGATACGTACATAAAAATGATACAAATTATAGAAAAACAATCAGTGTCAGACGTGCGGAGCACCGCGTGCGTTCGTGACGACTTGCAACAGCGTACTGACTGAACCGCGTATAAAAAAAAAACAGTCAAAGGATTGGCCAAAAAACCGACAGCCTGGTGGAGCACTCAAATCGAGCAACGAGCGGCTCGTTGCTCGCTGTTTTCCCCGTAACACTACGTACTGACTGCATGAATGCTCGCTGTGTAACATGTTACATTACACCTCGTAACGTTGGTCAGTAGCCACCTTTAGAACCAGAAGGTACATGATTAAATTCAATTCCTACACATGTCCTAGTTCTAAGTTTAGCCAGAAAGTGGAACGGAAGATCATTTTACGGCGTACCACGCGTCTCACCGCATTATTAATTCTAAATTCACACTGAACAAATAAAATAGGACGTCGCGTAATCACTATCTGAAAGATAGATTTGAATTTTTTCATTCTTCGGTTTAAAGAGTTTATTCCCATAAGAACAAATTACAGTTCACTTAAAATGAGCTTAAATAAATTATAACAGTAAGTATAGGCTAGTTTACAAAGCCTGCATTCATCATGTAGGTATTTAATTTAAAACATTGTAGAAACTTGTAAATCAAAGGTTTTCCAAAAGTAGGTACCAACACACTCAAACTATAATGATTTTAGGTAGGTTATTTAAATTCTTCAAACAATACAATGAGATTATATTAGACCTACCTACAGCTAGTACACATACGTACCTACCCAAGCTTCCTTATGAAAGGGCTCATGAGGAAACTGGTATGCCTTTACCAAAGAGTTAGAATTGGTTTAGGCATCGTTGCGCAAAGCACCCTTACTATCATCATCATCATCATCATATCAGCCGTAGGACGTCCACTGCTGGACAAAGGCCTCCTCATTGATCTCCAGGAACTGCGGTTGGAAGCGGCCTGCATCCAACGCTGACCTGCGGTTCTTACCAAGTCGTCTTCCCATCTTCTAGGTGGACGTCCTACGCTGCGCTTGCCGGTCCGTGGCCTCCATTCGAGAACTTTCCGGCCCCATCGGCCATCTGTTCTGCGCGCTATATGGCCTGCCCATTGCCACTTCAACGTGCTAATCCGTCGGGCTATGTCGGTGACTTGAGTTCTCCTACGTATCTCCCCATTTCTGATTCGATCCCGTAGAGAAACCCCGTGCATAGCCCTCTCCATAGCTCGTTGAGCGACTCTGAGCTTATTCATAAGGCCAATAGTGAAGGAGCACGTCTCGGTTCCATATGTCATCACTGGTAACACACACTGATTGAAGACTTTCGTCTTAAGGCACTGATTGCCCTTACTATAATTATGTCAAACATCTTCATTGTTCTTTAATTTTATTAGAATCTAGCCAAGTAAGCTAATTAGTAATTAAAAGCTAACTTAGTTGTATAATTTACTAGCTTCCGCCGGCAGCTGTGCACGCGTGTTTCGTCAATGAAAAGTAGCCTATGTGTCAATCCAGGTCGTAATCTATCGACATACCAAATTTCATCGAAATCGGTTCAACTGTTACGACATGATTGAGAAACAAATAAACATACTAAGTCCTCTCCATCCAAAGGTTGTCTGGAAGAAATCGCATCAAAGCGATATAATCGCCCATTGTACTATTTGCTTTGTGTCTTTTAATATGTCTGTAATTTTAGGGTTCCGTACCCAAAGGGTAAAACGGCACCCTATTACTGAGGCTCCGCTGTCTGTCTGCCTGTCCGTCTGTCACCAGACTGTATCTCATGAACCGTGTTAGTTAGACAGTTGAAATTTTCAAAGATAATGTATTTATATTGCCGCTTCAACAAAAAATACTAAAAACAGAATGAAATAAATATTTAAGGGGGGCTCCCATACAACAAACGTGATTTTTTTGCTAGTTTTTGCTCGATATTGATAACGACAACAGGTAGATGCTCGAAATATTCACAGAATATTTATTTGTACATTCATTTTAAAAATAAATAATACCATTAAAATAAAACAAATATTTAAGGGGGCTCCCATACAACAAACTTGATTTTTTTGCGCGTTTTTGCTTGATATTGATAACAACAACAGGTGAACGCTTGAAATATTCACAGAATATTGAGTTATATTATTCACTTTAAAAATAAATAATAAAATAAATATTTAGGGGGGGGGGGGGGGGGGGGGGCTCCCATACAACAAACGCGATTTTTTGCCGTTTTTATAGATAATGATACAGAACTCAACGCTCACCACCAAGAGTGGCTCTTCCCATACCAAAGCACTGACCACACAGGGAGAGAAGCGCGAAAACTAGCTTTATCGCTTAATCTCACCCAGCTGGTCCAAGGAGCAACGCGGGTTTCTGATGTTGACGGCCAAACAGCCAATTGCTTGGACCTTCTACTGACAACTGATCCAGACCGCTACTCCGTGTCGGTTTCATCACCTTTGGGTAGTTCCGACCATTGTCTGGTGAAATCTGTATCTGTCTACTCCCCGCCCGATCTTAGCGCTAGAGGCAAGCGAAGAGTATGGCAGTACAAGTCAGCTGATTGGGATGAAATGCGTGCATTCTTCGCATAATATCCTTGGCAGCAAGTCTGCTTCTCCTCGGATGATCCTTCAGATTGCATGGATGCCGTGACAGATGTGCTGCGTCAAGGGATGGAATATTTTATCCCATTCTCTGACGTAACAGTGTCAGGCAAAGCTCAACCTTGGTTCGGAGCCGAATGTAGATGCGCTGAAATGCAGAAACATGAGGCATACCTGGCATAGGTTGAAGCTCGAAACCGCAAAACCAAGGACCTATCTAAGATGAAGACAGCTTATAACAAAGCTGTCAAGTCCTGCAAGAAGGCTTTACGGAAGGCTCGATTTGACCACATATGCCGAATAGGGAACAAATTGGCGTCGTACCCATCGGGCAGTAAGGCGTTTTGGTCCCTGGCTAAAGCGGTTCAGTCGAACTTCTGTCGCCCCTCACTACCTCCACTGCTGAAACCTGACGGTACTCTGGCCCATACCGCTGAAGAGAAAGTGAATCTGTTCGCCAATCTTTTTGCGGAATCTTCTCGTCTAGATGCTGCAAGCGGGACACCTCCGAGTCTACCGGATGGTGGGGTATATATGCCGGAAATCCGCATACATCAGACCGAGGTTCGAAAAACGATGCAGAATCTGGACGTGAACAAAACCAGTGGCCCTGACGGTATTCCGGCAGTTGTTCTTAAATTCTGCGCGCCTGAGCTCGATCCTGTACTGACACTCCTCTTTCGCCGCTCTGTGAAGTTTGGACAAGTGCCAAAATCCTGGAAGATTGCAAACGTGCAGCCCGTGCCTAAAAAAGGTAGTCGTGCCGACCCCTCTAACTACAGGCCCATCTCGGTCACGTCCGTCATCTGTAAGATTATGGAACGTGTACTGAACAACAGGCTCCTGGCACACCTAGAAACGCATAACCTCCTCAGTGATCGACAATATGGCATTCGCCGAAATCGTTCTACTGGGGACCTTCTAGCGTATGCCACGCACATATGGAGCGAGGCCGTAGAGAAACACGGAGAAGCGCTGGCTGTTTCTCTTGACATCTCAAAGGCCTTTGATAGGGTCTGGCATGATAGCCTTATTAGCAAGCTTCCATCATACGGTCTGCCCACTGGTCTGTGTGTCTGGATATCGGACTTCTTGAGGGACCATTCGATACGAGTTGTCGTTGAAGGCTGCTTGTCCGATCAATTGGCGATTAACGCCGGGGTCCCACAAGGGTCAGTACTTTCCGCAACTCTGTTCTTGCTGCATATCAACGATCTGCTAAAACCCGGTACCTTTGGGTATGCAGACGATAGCACAGTTGTGGAAAGCTATACCTCTAGTGCACGAGCCATGGTCGAGCGCTTAAACTTGTCCTTGAAGGCAATCTCCGACTGGGGTGATGCCAATCTGGTCAAGTTCAATGCGAATAAGACCCAGGCCTGTCTGTTCTCCGCAAAACGAAGTCAATTTAATCTGACTCCTACTTTCCAAAATGTATCCGTGCCGATATCTGACCACCTCGAGCTTCTTGGTATCACATTAACTCCGACTCTCAATTGACTCCTACATTGAGTCGAAAGCCCAGTTGGCTGCTAAAAAGCTTGGTATACTCGCAAAGGTGAGGCACTACTTCACACCGGGACAGTTGCTCAACTTGTATTAAGCACAAGTCCGTTCGTGTTTGGACTCTGTTCTCACCTCTGGGACGGATCAGCGAAGTACCAACTTGAAGCTCTAGAATCAATTGAGAGAAGAGCCAAGAAGCTCATAGGCAACGATGAGCTAGTTGAAGCAAAGCTCTTCAGCCTGGAGCATCGATGAAAGGTTGCTAGCCTCTCGGTTTTTTATCGAGTACATTTCGGGGAGTGTGCGGCGGAACTTTTCAACGTGATCCTACCATCTCCTTTCTATCAACGGACAACCAGACGCTCTGCGGTGCGCCACCGCTATATGGTAGAAATACCTCCCATTCGCACAAAGCGGTTCTCTTCGACCTTTATTGTGCGCACCGCCAAATAGTGGAACAACTTGCCAGAGTCTGTGTTTCCAGATAGCTACAACCTGGGTATCTTTAAGTCGCGAGTGAATAGGTTTCTTCTAGGCAAGCGTGTACCATCGTAGACTGCATCATCGTTTACCATCAGGTGAGATCGTGGTCAAACGCAAGCCTATAATATATAAAAAAAAACTCTTCGTGCGCGAGTCCGACTCACACTTGGCCGGATTTAATTATTGTTGATATACCTATTTTCTCCTGTGTCACGCCTTCTTTACCTTCTTTTAGCACGACTAGGATGACTGGTAGATAATGCTATTAGCATTAAGTCCTAGCACTATTCTGTTTTGTGTGAAAGTATTAAATAAATAAATAAACTGTCAATCACGCAATCTACGATACAAAAGTGGAAAGTTTCTGTTACCTCCTGATTATTTCCTTAGTAATAAACGCGTAGGATATCCGAGCGCGCGTTTGAGTACAATAGGCAATTTGTCGAGTCCTGCTGCTAGTCCCTACCACTCACCACACGGGGTGATTGCACTGCGACAATCAACTATACGATAGCTAAAGTATTACCTCCAAGAAATTACATTGTTGCGGATAGAATCCATGTCAATAGTTTTATACTTGTTCTATCTCACGAAGGCAGGTTCAAAATAAATAGTTATTTTTTAAACAAGAGTGCAAAGTTGCTTTTTAACTGCGTGCTCAATTTGGATAACCGAGCAAGCGAAGGATTCTAAAATCCTGAGCTAAAATATATGCACTCCAGTGCAACACGTAACTTTTCATCCCACCTCAGCGAGGAAATGACTAAATGCAAAAAAAGTAATACACCAAAGAGGTTCCGAGTCTGAGTTTTTAACAAATTAAAAAAGGTTGTACGATAAATTCGGCACCATGGAGGTAGAAGTAAATAGGTTTAATGATGTTTTGAATTCACAAACTTAGTGCACACGATGTTCTAAATTCAATTTACTTTACCCTCTAGAGCGGATAAAAACGGCTTTTGCACTCAGATGTCGAAGAGCAAAAATACTCTTTCCAAGAGGGTGGGGAGGGCTGGGGGGGTGAAAAATATTTTTATTTCATCACTAATATAAACGAACCACAAATCTTACTACTTGAATTAAACAGTTTATTAATAGGCACTTAATTTAAGTACCTAGTCATCTTTTTTCGTGTCAATAGCTTACAAAATATTAAAATTCGCATATTGGGGTAGAACCTGGCCTCTGTTGCATTTATGGATAGCCTTATCGAGTCCCTTGTGCAGGTCGTAGGGTACAAAGGATAAGTAAGCAGGTGGGGCATAGATAGGGTGCCCACAATCACAGCTGGTTAGGGAAGCCTCTCGCATTCCCCATCTACAGAGGGTTTTCCTTCACCGCCCAAACTGAGTCCGGGTTTGGTTAATAGACTTCCAAGTTAATAGAATATTTAAGATTTAAGATTTGTGTTAAGTTTAGATTAGTGATCCAATAAATACATTTTTCATGATCAAAATTTATTGTCAACTGACCTTTGTGAGATAGAACAACTGTACGTGGTTCGGCAATCATTTGACCACTAGGTTGGACCACAGTTGACGGTAAGTGATGGGGCCTTGAAGGCACACGCTTGCCCAGAAATAACCTATTCACTCTTGATATTAAAATCATCTTCCTGACCTTTATATATCCATTTCATTTAAAGGTTGTCCGGAAGATCGCTTTCTTTAGCGATAAGACTGCTCATTTTGTACTGTTATAAAGTTCGCTCTGAACTGAGGTCTCGCAATGTATGTATGTATGTTTGTCTGACGGTATCTTTCGAATGACTGGTCCAATCCAATCTTTATAAAACAAAGATGCGATCTTAGTGTAGAGAGCACAAATATTATTTAAATTCCAGTTTTTAAATTTTTGAATCAGAAAGTAATGAGATAATGTGATAAAATATTATGTTCTTAGTGGCTGTAGTTAGTCGTAAAGTACAAAATAGTTTTTTTTCCGAATTTCATTTTAATTATTAAAAACAAATTCTAATAAATATTTGCACGCTTGCATACAGGTTAGGTAAATACATGACAATAATAATAGATTTAACCCTTTTTGAATAATTTGGGTATTCTAGCAAATAAACGATTTAGTTTGAATATAGAGTTCATTTAGAATTGTTGCCAGTGTATATAAATGAAGGATAAACAATTTAAATTAAACTTCTCCCTCTATCAAATATACCTCTACCTACAATGGTTGTCCTCATTACACAAAGGATGAACTGGAAGATAATGCTATCTAGCATTAAGTTCGCCTGTGTACAGATTATTCTTATTTCGAGCATTAAATACTTTTCATTCATCTATACTATACTAATATTATAAAGAGGAAAGATTTGTTTGTTTGTATCAAATAGGCGCCGAAACTACTGGACCGATTTAAAAAAAACTTGAGAGGTGTCAAGGGACACCCGGATGGAACGAAGTTCCTTTTGATTAATTAGTGAAGGAATGGTAATAAATAGTAGATTATTAACCAAGGGGATAAAGAGGTGTCTTCTGTCGCGGGTGACGATTTAAATCGCGAGCGTAACGAAGGACTCGAGGTTTACTCCCGAGCGTAGCGAGGGTGTTAAAAACTTAAATCACGAGGGATTTAAGACGAGTCCTGAGTGTAGCGAGGGATTTAAGTTCACCCAAGACTAAGACAGCTTTATCACCGAGGAAAATACTCTACTTTTCGTACCATTTGCGAAAAAATTAACACAAGAATAATATGAGATAAGCATTTATTAAAAATGATGACAATTAAAAGTAAAAGTTAATATTCGAAACATTGGTCCAATTATTGATAGAGAGAGTTACATATTTGTTTGGTACATTTATTGTTGATGAGTTGATTTGAGTATTCTCTGTTCTTGCGTCTGAGGAACTTGCGTTTCATTGTAGATAGTATACGTCGGAGATAGTGGTGGTGGTGCATCGTGAGTTACGGACGAAGATAAGATGCCGGAAGTTGATGGTTGTGGCTCTGATGGATTAAGTTTTATATTTTTGTTAATTTGACTGCTTAATATGGTTTTAATAATCATAACTGTATAATAAATGCGTATTCCTTTTTCAAAAAGATGTATAATGCTTTATATACAAACTCAATGGTGTAAACACAGATGTAGTTCAGTATAAATTTCGATAAGTATTCCAAATTTAAATCACATTCTCCCCCTAGAGGATGAATGAAATTCAGTACAATTTTCTTTCCCTGTTATTAACAGATTAAAAATGACTATTGTTATGTTCGCTTTTTGTGGCATAGAATGTCACTTTTTTGAGCAAGTGGTACGAAAATGTTATTATTTTTAAGTTATAATAATATTTTTTTTATTATTAACAAATACCGTATAATGTAATATAAACTTAATCAGTAGGCTCAATTTAAGTTATAATTGGCTTGTGGTAACTGATGTAGGAAACATATGTTTGGGATTCTATTTTATTTAAATGTCTTGAAAAAATTGTATCGATGGTAGTATTATATTTTGTTGTTGATTGTTTATTATTTACAAAAAACCTGTATTCACTCAACAAAAATAATCGTCGCGACACCACACTGTTCAATGCGAAATAGAAAGACGAAACGAAAATAACTGGCTTGCTTTCTATGAGAGAGAGAGAGAGAGAGAGAGATAGAGACAGACAGAGAAACACGCGCACGCCGCAGGGCTTACAAAAATAGCAAAAAGTGTCGTTACAACTTTTGGTCTTAATTCCGTCTAGCCCCCTTTCGCAACGCACGATAAGGAACTTCGTTCCAAAAATTCTTTCACTGTTGGGGATCTACACTATCCCCGGGTGACATAGGCTACTTTTTACCCAACTACGCAGAAGGAGGGTAATGTTTTTATTGAAAAACTACGCGTGCGAAGCTGCGGATTGGTCAGCTAGTTAATGCATAAATGTGTGAACCTATGCTTTAGCACATCTGTCCTTCTATGCCTCATAGTAACGGGCACACGAGCCGGCAATTTGTCCTGGGCGCTATCTCAAACGTGCCGTTTCATTGCGTCCGTGTATTATGAAAGTATTTCAAATGGTGTGTGACTGTGAAATATGTCTACGGCTATTTTTATTGACAAACTAAAAATGTGCTTTAGTTCTGTACTGAAATAGATAATATTTTTCTTGGTATGTAATCGTACAGCGAGTCAGGTGTAATTATTTCCAGTAATCCAGTAAATCAAACCAGCCCTAGACTGGTATTGGATGATATATTTTTTAAGGTTCCGTACCCCAACGGTAAAACTGCACCCTATTACTAAGGCTCCACTGTCTGTCTGTCCGTCTGTCACCAGGCTGTATCTCATGAACTGTGATAGTTAAAACTGTTGAAATTTTCACAGATGATGTATTTCTGTTACCGCTGTGTAACAACATATACTAAAAACAGAATAAAATAAATATTTAATGGGGGCTCTCATATAACAAACGTGATTTTTTTTGCCGTTTTCATAGATAATGGCCGGTTTTATTGCATTATTCACAAACTTTGCAAACAGATTTGATGATTGACACATGAATAATGACAAAAAATCTTAAAAACTTAATGCTCCACGAGAAACTAATTACTAGGCAAACACAACATGCTCAGTAATCTGACACAAATCATCTACACGACTCCAGTTATAAAAGAAGATGAATTGTAAACATGACAATGATTTTAATAAGAAATGGATCAGGCTGGATACGATGCCAGTGGCGCTGTACTGGACTAAAAATTAGACCGCCAGTCCAGTTACCGGATTGAAATTCTCAGTGAATCCAGAGCAGTGCCGGTTGAGATTAATTCAGTTGCAATCTAGCGCTGGATTCGATGGCCGGACAGAATAAGTATACTGGATGTGTCGGCAGATGACCACCAGATCTCGAACTCGACCGTATTTAAAACGTATAGGTAATATGATACGTAGAAAATAATGTGTTCACAAAACGAAGAAATTTTCAGAATGACGCAATGTCTGTTTAGATTACTCCATCCGGCGAAATGTGTTCGGTCATTGATGTTTGAAGTGAAGTTGGTTCCAAGATGCGGTGCTGTCAGATGTCATACGTCATACGTCAAAATGGTGCGATAACACTGGGGTAATAGCCGACCTGACTAACGTTATGTCCGGAGTTCTAAAACAAGGCTCTTTAGCGGATGCGTTCTTCACCCAGCGAGTGATGCAATTAGCTATAATGCACTGTATAAATTAATCTTAAAATTTAAATGCTTTAGTTCTACGTCATCATCATATCAGGAACAGAACGTCTGCTGCAACATATAGTCCTCCCCCATAGATTTCCAGAGTGATCGATCTGCTGCGACACAACGACTCCTATCAACCTTTATCAGGTCGTATTTCCATCTAGTGGGGAGGCGCTTTACACTGCGTGGTCTCAACTCTAGAACCTTTCTGCCCCAACGGCCGTCAGTACTTCCAGCCATGTGCCCCGCCCACTGTCACTTCAGCTTGCTAATCCTCTTGGCTTTGTGTTCCTGGTTCGCCTGAAACACCAAGCAAGGCTTTAGTTATATTCCTTTTATTGTCTTTGTTTCCAGGGTTACTTGCACGTGTGGCGCCGGGAGTCCACCTTCTCTGATGAGGAGCTGTCAGAACTCTTCAATAATATCGAAGACATCTACAGTTTCAACAGGTACGTTACATCTTACAACTTATATTCGTAGTAATGGAAGTCCAATCTTCCCCAACTTACAATTCCTGGATCATGTGGCGTGGTGAGCGAGTAGCCGACAGATGTGTTCCTGGTTCGATCTAAACATGGGAGAAATGTTTGCATTTTTCTTCTATGTCAAAATTAATAACTGTTGTTTTATATGACATCGATAACGACATCGAGTTTTCCGGACTTACTGATGTCGTAAAAGTTTAACTTGAAAGTGAAAACTAGAAACCTATTTCCTATTTATTATTTTCTAATATTTTTTCTAACCTATCACGTCCCACTGCTGTGCAAAGGTCTCCCCCAAGTCCCTCGAAGCATCCCTATCTGTAGCTATCTCCCACCATCCTCTTTGGGAGGTATCGAAATCGTCCCGCCAACGCTTTCTCGGCCGACCCCGACGTCGCCTTCCGACTTCAGGCGTCCATGGTGTTAGAATATGGGCCCATTTCTCGAAGTGCATTCGGGTTCGTGGTCCGGCCATTCCCAGTTAAGTCCAGCCGATCTCTTCGCACTCGGTCATTGCATTATCTGCAAATATTTATTCGGGGTCTGCGTGTGTTGCCATGGTATTCATAGTATCTTATAACGACGATGCAATGAATCCTACTGTCAAGTGTCAGGTTAGGGCTATGAAATGACTGCTGGAGTTTCTTTATTATTTGACGACCTCTGTGACGCAGTGAGCGAATAGCCGGTTAAGAAACAAGAGTTTGCGAGTTCGATTACTGCTGTGGTACAAATGTTTTCATGGTCTACAGATATTTGTACTGGGTTTGAGTATTTTTTTATATATTATAAGTAAAAAAATGTATGTGAGTATCCGCTATCTGGTTCCCATAGTACAAGCGTTGCATAGTTTGGGGCTAGACAGCGCTGTGTGAAAGGTCTAGCATTATATATTATTATTTTTATTTATTATAAGTAATACCACATACATACATATGAGTACGTATACGCCGATTTGCCCAAGTTGATTGCCAAGTTGCCTCGCTTCGCTCGATCAATAAAAACACGGGTAGGGTTAATGACTAGTATTGTTGTAAAATAGGTTTTTTCAAATTTTATTACCATAAAAAAAATTTAATTTTCAACCAACCTTAATATGAAGTCCTAAAATATCAATGAAACAGCCGGTATAAAATAGGTTAACAAATCATAATAATTCATCATGTAAGTTTGTAAGTATTTGTTAAACTGACTAAGCGGCATTGTCGCAAATGCGCCGGCGATTTACGTAAAAAAATGTTTATTGGAAATGTATCGATTACTGGATACATATTCAAGCTAACGGTATTAAACCCACCTCTAAAATCAGCTAATACGATTCCGGATGTGTGTTTTAAATTAATGTTGTACATAACAAAACAGGTTGTATATCAGGCCCCAGGTTGTACACAGAAAATGCCCCATAGGTAATAAATACCTGACAGACTAACACAAACAAAATTATTCTTATTATTTTATTATACAACTAGCTGTTGCCCGCGACTTCGTACGCGTTACTCTACTAAATAAAGCTAAACTCGCTGTTGCAACTTGACTTGACACCCCATTTTTATCCCATGGAAACTGATTTATGGAATAAATAGTAGCCTATGTGGTGATCCAGGTTATAATCTACGTATATATCGAATTTCATCGAAATCGGTTCAGCCGTTACGGCCTGATTGAGTAACAAGCAAACAAACATTCAAACAACATTCATTTTGCATTTATAATATTCATTAATTCATTCAATTATTGAGATCTAATTTTCTTAATAATTGAGAACAAACAAAAACTTAAAACGCGTCTATAAACAACGAACAAGAAGATTATTACAAAAACTGTAGTAGTTATAACATTTTTCCGGCAAGTAGTGGTATTTTAACAACATAAGGCATAATTGACGTCCCCTGCTCTATTGAGATATCGACTGACGCTGTTTCGATGGTGTGGGGCACAGGCTCGTACTTTGGAAATGCAAATAATCGAAATCATACAATTAATTATCGTACACACGGCTACAGATCAAGCTATAAATTTCCAGTATAAGCTAACCTCGCATTGTGTAGGGTTTTCGTAGAGTTAGAGGTCAGCTTATACTGGTTATGTATAGCTTGATGTGTAGCCGTGTGTACTAGCCGGCTGAAACGCAGTAGTTTGCGGGCTTAATTCCCGCCGCGGAACAAATGTTTGCATCATCTACAGATTTTTTTTCCGTGTCTCAGTAAGAGAGTTTTTCCATATATCATTAAAAGAAAATTATAACAAGTGGGAGTCGGACTCGCGCACGAAGGGTTCGGTACCATTATCTATAAAAACGGCAAAAAATCACGTTTGTTGTATGGGAGCCCCCCATAAAGATTTATTTTATTTTGTTTTTAGTATTTGTTGTTATAGCGGCAACAGAAATATATAATGTGTGAAAATTTCATTTGTCTAACTATCACTGTTCATGGGATACAGCCTGGTGACAGACGGACAGACAGACGGACAGACAGCGGAGCCTTAGTAATAGGGTGCCGTTTTACCCTTTGGGTACGGAACCCAAAAAATGTATCAGTTATCAGGTTCCCATAGTACAAGCTTTCCTTACTTTGGGTCTAGATAGATCTGTGTTAAATAAATGTACAGCATTATTTATTTATTTATAAGTATTTACAGAAAAAGTATATAGGTACATATTCTATCGGGTATCTGGTTCCCACAGTACGCACATAGCTTAGTTTGGGGCGGGCTAATATAAGCGCTGTGTTAAATTCCCAGCATTATTTCTTTATTTCTTATTTAATGCCTAGGATAGGATTTTAGATGGAGTAGGTCCACCATCCTCAATCTTAGCTTAATCTTGTCTTTCCTGTAGATGCTAACTCTGCTGCCAAGCAGCATTTCTGTGTTTCGGTATGAAGGGTATGGTTTCCGGTGAAATTATAGGCACGTGAGGCTTTACACCTGTATGCCTCAAGTTGATGGACGCAGAGCTGTGCATAGTAGGGCAGGCTTTTAAGGTGCGTGACCTACGAGGCAATTCTTTGCTGTAGGCGATGTTTACCACTTAACATCAGGTGGGCCATATGCTTGTTCCATCTACAGATGATATAAAAAGAAAAAAAAATTATACAAGATATACCCCAGTCTTTTACCACATTTGTTTTGTTGACACACTACGCCTGAAGTATGCTTTTACCTAACAATATCGTGCAGTTCCTCAAATTATTGATGTGTTCTATTACGAAAACAATATTGCACTTACGAAGAGTTTTCCTCATATTGTGAGTAATTCATTACGTTAATAAATGGAAAAAAATATTCCATCCGTTCGTGTTCTAATTTCCTCATTTATGCTGTTTGTATTGAGTTTATGAAACAAATATATTTCCACGGAAATATAACTACCTATAGATACGGGTGAAACATGATAAATAGTTCACATATTTTTTATAAACACAATTTTTCACTGTAGATAGAACGATACCAATAATAAGTTTTTTGTTAAAACATTACTTTTTCAAAACAAGCTTTTATAAAATTCTTAATTAGAATCGAAAGCAGATTTAAATGAGCCCAAACACTAGTAGCCCACTACGATCTATTCAGAAGTTCCATTGTCTAGCATCCGCCTCCATCATGAGATAACCTCCATGGTACTATATTATTTCATTGTCAATTTAAATATTTATTCTTAATTTAAATGCGTATACAATGTTTCGTGTCTGCGCTAAGCTGTTGACCGTGGAAGAGTTCCTTCTTGGAAGCCAACCCTGAGTGCAGCAGCAATGACACAGTGGAACTTAGAACGGGCTATCATAATTAAATGTACTAAATTTCGTATCTGTGCTGTTGGCCGTTGAAGAGTTCCTTCGTCTGGAGTCAATCCAGGAAGCTGAATCAGGTCATGCTTACTATAAATATGCATTGTTCTCCAAAATACGAGTAAGTATATAAAATTCAATGTGTAAACCAAATTTCAGCTCAATCGGTTAAAGGTGATATAAATATATAAATTCAGTTGCAAGATTCCACCCGGACAAACATACATACATACATTGCAAATTAATAAAAAGCTTGTAAAAAAAAGTACATACGCGTTTACCTAACGGGCGACCTTATTGCTGTAATCTCAAGACAGTCTTTGAATGCGCCAAGATCAACATAATGTGAACAAATTAGCATCAAAATAGAACGAAGAACAGAAACGCAGAATACATTGTTTAGGGGTTCGGGATAATCATATTCCTTTCTTGATGAGGAAGTTGGAAAGTAGATGAATCTTTCAATTACTAATTTATATTTCCACAAGTGTACCTACATGTATTTACTGAATTTCATTGTCATTAACTGTGTAAAAAACGTTGTATTCGGCGACTTTCAGATTTAACTGGGATAAAGTGAAACGTAAAAGTTCGATTTGGTGCGGTCAATATTTAGCGTTTTTGTGGCTTTTTCAGCAATGTTGACGTACCTATATATTGTTAAAATGGTTTGCCACTGCCTTCGACTCATTTTTCCATTCATCATCATCATCATCATATCAGCCGCAGGACGTCCACTGCTTGACAAAGGCCTCCCTCATTGATCTCCAGGAACTGCGGTTGGAAGCGGCCTGCATCCAATTTCCATTGCGTAAGAGTATCTCGAGTATAATTGATTTTCCTGTGACTTCTTAATTAACTCCAACAAGTCTTATATTGTTGTCAGAGCCGATGATTCTGTCTCGCAGGTTGTGTCGTTTCGCTATGAATGTTACTTGCTTAAATATTTTACTGTATCTCTTAACATAGTCTTTTAAGTTTTCATTGTCATAATAATTAATAAAGTGATATAGCGTGTAAAGAGTCTGGCGTCATTTTAGTATGCCCTTTGTTGCCCAATGGTTTGACTTACTTGCGGGTGATCATATGATTGGGTGTTACTCCCTGGGATTTTTCTTTCCCAACGAGTTACACTATTACTCGTTAGGAACAAAATTCCCAACGAGTTACACTCGACTCGATTGTATGTAACTCGTTGGGAATCCAACAATTTATCGTAACTGTATGTCTACTAAACTAGTATTTTTTATGTGAAAAAAAAAATTACCTTGGTTTTAAAAGAATGTAAGTAGTTTCAAGTCCGACACTGCACTAAAGAGGGTGTCAAAATAACAGCTAGGGCTCCGTAGGGAGTTGAAAGAGGGTAGTTTTTAAAGGCAAGCTTCCTATTAACGTTATTGTCTGGCGAATGTGTGGGTCTGTCAGAAATGTAGTGGTGCACGGAGGGTGCACGCATGTGTGTTTGATATTCACAACTGATGTTAAGAATTGCGTTAAAACCAAAGAGCTTGAAAAATAAAATCTTTTTTTAGGAAATGATCAATATTTTCCTAATTTATTTTGTCAATGTTACGTTTGCAATTACTTACTCTATTGGCGCAGAGACCCAGAGTAACAAACAAACAAACAATCAAATAAATAAACGAACATCCAAACTTTCGCATTTACAATATTACAAATTTTCGCCCGCGGCTGTTCATGCGTGATTTGCTATAGTTTGACCAAAAGCGCTATACCGCTCCTTAGGAAAGTGCGGCGAGGTGGGGGCCGAAGAAAAAAGAGCAAGAGTACACATGAGATCGATATTGTCGGATATATCTCAGGATATCGTAAACGATATGGTTATTTTATATAACGATATGTTTATATTTTTATAACTAAATTATCTACAGATATTCTGACATAGATTCTGCTTCATCTTCCGTTTCACCATCGGAACTTGAATCAGAGTCGTTCTGCAAATGTATTATTAATGGATCGATAATAATATCAAATCTACTATCGCGATACCAGTAATTGTTTTCATTAAAAATGACGGTCTTGACATTACGAGATAGCGCTCGACCCATCTTTGGATATTTATCTCGTGTGCGTCTGACATAGACCGACCGGTAGCTACCTACCGCCGTGAGCGTTGACGGCAGACTGATAGAGCGGCCGACACTTCCCCCCCCCCCCCCCCCCCCCCCCGTCTCGCCGCGCGCGTACCTCAGGAGCGGTACAGCGGTTTCGGTCAAACTATAATAAAAAGTGGCATATGTGTTAACTCAGGTTATGATCTACGTACACACGGCTACACATCAAACTATACATTCCAGTATAAGCTGACCTCTCATTCTACGAAAAGCCTACACAATGCGAGGTCAGCTTATACTGGAAATGAATAGCTTTATGTGTAGCCGTGTGTACATACCAAATTTCATTGGAAATCTGTTCGGCCGTTCCGACGTGAAAGAGTAACAAACATCCATACATACATAAAAACTTTTGCGTTTATAATATTAGTGGGATTTACAGTGTGATTGATCTCCCTTACCTCTATGTGTGGTCTCGCAAAGATCCCCTGAAGAGATCAAATGACTAGTTTAGTATTATTTTACAACGCCGTCGCGGTGGATTTATAGCTGCATGATCGTACAACTCCTTTACCGGGTTTGGTCATTGTTTTACAAGGAAATAACTTATTGATTCTTATGCATAATAGTAGGTTTACTAATCATTTATTCTCAAAAAGATAATAATTATCACTTACATGAGAAATCAGTACACATAGAAAAGATATAGTCGTTCGTTCGAGTTATGGTAGGTAGGTATACAATTAACGCATTCAGGTAGGTAGATAGTTCGTTAGTTATAGAAAACCGGCCATGTGCAAGTTGGACTCGCGCATGTAGGGTTCCGTACCATTATCTATAAAAACGGCAAAAAAATTACGTTTGTTGTAAGGCCCCTTTAAATATTTTTTTATTTTAATTTAATTATTTATTTTAAATTGAATATATAACTAAATATCCTGTTAATATTTTAAGCGTCTACCTGTTGCTGTTATCAATATCGAGCTAAAACGAGCAAAAAAATCACGTTTGTTGTATGGGAGCCCCCTTAAATATTTATTTTATTCAGTTTTTAGTATTTCCTGTTATAGCGGCAACCGAAGTACATCATCTGTGATAATTTCAACTGTCTAACTATTACTGTTTATGAGATACAGCCTGGTGATAGACATACATCGGAGCCTCAGTAATAGGGTGCCGTTTAACACTTTGGGTACTGAACTCTAAAAACGCTTTATTGTACCACACTTAAATTAACAAATCATATTTAAAACACTTAAAACTAGACACGCGATAGTACAATTGGCGGTCTTATCGCTAAGAGCGATCTCTTTCAGACAACCTTTGGATGGACTGGATTTTACGAGAACGTTAAACGACGGTAGCTTTATAACTTAAGCTTTTTATTTAACTGTAGGTATACTTACATAAGCAAAACAAAATAAATAGACACCAGGGTAGGTAATATTAATATAAATATTATAAATATACATTCTATGATATTAAATATACTAATAATAGAAAAAATACAATTATGAAACAGCTGTACTTAATACAAATAATAATAACTATATATATATATTTTATTTAGTAAACATCATAAATCCATTTACTTTAGAGCAAAGTTGTATTTCGGGTTAATAAGTTTTTTCTGCTTATATTTCTTGAGAAACATGGAATTTATTGCCCAAAATTGTATTCGTACTTTATTTCGTACAATTATTGTGTACATGGGTAACAAATAAATCTTTGCATATATTTTCAGGTCTAGCAAATATCAACTGAAAATTTTTGTCGCACAAAATCCAAATGACTACTCCCGTTTCTGCGACTAAATAATTCATAAATTCATAAGTTTACTGATATCTTGGCCTTTTTTAAAGAGAAACTAGCTGTTGCCCGCGACTTCGTACGCGTTGCACTACTAAATGTGTAGGTAACCTAGAAGTAAGCTAAACTCGCTGTTGCAACTTGACTTGACACCCCATTTTTATCCTATGGGATCTGATTTATGGGATAAATAGTAGCCTATGTGGTGATCCAGGTTATAATCTACGTATATACCAAATTTCATCGAAATCGGTTCAGCCGTACGTTCACGTCGTAACGGCTGAACTGATTTCAATTAAATTTAGTATGTACCTAAATTATCATATAAGCTATTTTTTATCCCATAAATCAGGTCCCATGGAATAAAAATGAGGTGTCAAGTCAAGTTGCAACAGTGAGTTGAGCTTTATTTCTAGGTTACCTCACATTTAGTACTATAACACGTACGAAGTCGCGGGCAGCAGCCAGTAGATGATAAAAAAGGGTAATAATCAACTCTGACGTCGGAGTTTTTAGATTGCTCTAAGGCCTTAGCTATGGCTAATATGGCTTAGACTGATATTTTTATAAAAATCTAAGTCTAGGAACTATGTACCGTTCCTTTACTCTCAATTCAAATTCGTTTATAACTTAAATAATTACTTAAATATAATTTTACAAAATGAATCTAATACGCTATATCTAAAACTACACAAGAAAAAATACGAATTATAATATACATTCCTTTTCAAACTTACGAGTACATAGTTTAGGTTAAAAAGGTACACAAAAAAACACAACAGATATACAAATACAATAGGGATTTAAAATAACTAACTTAACATAGGTATACATAATTAAATACTCTCATAATAACTGATACCTACTTGCAGTGGTTCCAAAAAGCGCACTCGGCCTGATCGAGATCTGGCACGTTGTTCGGGCACGCAAAGCCGGCTGGCTTCAGTGAGAAGAGTGGGACAATCAGCAATACCTGTCAACAAACTGCACAGAGTTATGATTAGGACATAGATCCGCCTTTTTTAAATTTACCATCAGTTATTAAAATTTTTTTGTGCGGCGTACCACAAGGCTTAATATTAGTACCGCTATGAAATATATTGCATATAAATATGAGAGGCCTAGTTTTTAGTTTTATGATAAATTATGTTGATTTTATTGAAGTGTTGAAATTTAATGAACTTTTTAATGACGTCCTGCTTTAAAGCTCATTTTCGTGAGCTGAGAAGTTTTAATGTGAGAATTAATCAGTGATTTTATGATTGACCTACTTTATCGGTAGGTACATTGTACTTGCTAATAATGTTAGTAGGTAATAAGGTTTTCACATGCAGTGTAGACAATGTACCTCGCGAACCTGTAGTAAAAACATACACAGATACAATACATAATGCACCATGGATTATCGTGTTCCAGAGCCGCCGGTAGGGTTTCCCGTCACGCTAGCCTTAATGATATCATCCGCCGGGCTTTTTGCAGCGTCAACGTTCCAGCCGTTCTCGAACCGAACGGTCTGACACGTGACTATGGTAAGAGGCCTGACGGGAAGAACTGACTGGGAGAAGGGTAGGCCTTTGGTGTGGGACGCCACGTGCGTCGATACCCTTGCGCCATCTCATGTCTGGTACAGCAGTTGGGGCCGGTGCGGAGGCAAATTCAGCCGAAGATATCAAGCGGCGCAAATAACAGAGCTTACGTATTTGAGCCATTTGGGGTCGAGACCCTGGGTCCAAGGGGTACCAGGGCACATCGCGTTTTCAAAATTCTTTCAAGGCGTCTGGTCGTAGCGACGTGTGATCCGATAGCTGGCGCTTATCTAGGTCAACGCATAAGCATTGCAATTCAGCGGGGCAATGCAGCCAGTGTCTTGTGGACACTTCCGCCTGGTAGTGATCTGGAGCAATTGAGCTATCTATAGATCGTTTGCAACGGTCTTTAGATGATTGAACTGTTTCTTCTGGTTATAAAATTTTTTGTTATACTAAAAAATACATAATATACCTACGTAAGATTTAAATATCCATCAATTTAACAATGTAGATACGTAAAAAACCCACCTTTTGACTACGTAAATATAGCAAAGATCAGCCTCCGTATGCACGCAAACGAGACATCCAGTTGGTCAGTTGAACCGATACAGACAAACACCTTGTCCCAGCGCATCGTTCGGTATTTCTTTAATAAAACTTCCAAAAGTTGTTCTAATTCACAGTTAAACATCACTTCCCGCACCCTATTCTCTACATACAGGTTCTCTAGTTCCCTATCTCCAAGCTGCTTCATGATTATCGCTGATTAAAAGCAGTGACACACTTAATATAATGAGTTTTTTTTATTAATTTCGCAGTAAAGTTTTTATGATTTAGGAGCGAACTTTACAAAAAGCTCACGGCATAATGGGCAAGTTGCAAATGAGCGTTTCAAGAGAATATGCACGTTTTACTGCCTTGCAGTCGTAAACTGTAAAACAATACTAATATCTACCTCGAGGTAAATATATAAAATACTAAAGAGACGCCTGTCTGCATTTTATTGTACGCTACCAACGTCTAACTGTCCGGACCATGATGTTCTATGAGTCTAGAGTGAACAGGTTATTTTTAGTTAAGCGTGCTCCATTTCAGTACTTCCAAATATCCTCCCTACATCCCAATGTGCACACATCATCATGTTATATCTCCATGTGGCATCCGCTACGGCATCTGTTTGGAACACTAATCTCGAAGTTTTGGCGAAGCAACTGTGCCGAAATGCTGGGACATTCAACAATTGTCGTAATGATGTTATTTATCTTTTCATTTCTCCGTTTCAGATCCCTCTGCGAAGCCCTTAACTGTTGCCGCCTAGACGCCACGAGCATCGCGCGATGTTTCGTCGACAACACCACGGGTTTCTCAGTCTACACCTCCTACTGTACCGGCTACCCCCGAACTATGGAGCAGTTGGCAGCATTGGCGTCTGTGGAAGCGAGCGCGAGAGAGTTCAGAGAGAGACAGCTAGCGTTGGGACACCTTCTGCCTCTAGCGTCGTATTTGCTGAAGCCTGTGCAGAGGATTCTGAAATATCATTTGCTGTTGCAGGTTAGTTTTATGGATTAGAGTGCTGCAGCACAATTTTTACTGTGCTCTCGAATAATCCAGCTAAAACTTTTGCAGAAAAGAAACCTCAGTCCTTAGGAACCCTTGCATTACTCTGGTCCATTCGCTATTAGTAATAATGATAAGTACTTTTTTATAGGACAAACATAGTTACATCAATATAGTTACTGACTAGTAGTAAAATTGCCGGTATCTTTAAAGTAGGAGAGAATCCAGACAAATATTCCAACTAAAATGGACCTTATTTGTTCCAGAACGTGGTAAAACAGTGTGCGTCGAGCGAGACAGAGTACGCATTACTGAAGATGACAGGTATAGCTCAGCACATCGATGATATGAAGAGGAGGCACGAGCATGCTGTCCGAGTCCAGGTGAGTTACCTTCACTAAACTGGTTGTTTGACTTGAGGTCACAAAGATTACTCGCAGATAGCAAGCCATTGAGCAGAACTTCTTGACAGAATTTCCAAGAAGTTGGTGTTCTAGTATTTCTAATTCTAAAACAAAAGACCTGCCTGCTAGTTAGGGAGTGTATTCTTACAAAAATTAAATCCAGATGTTACACAATTTCAAGTTATCTATTATTATTTCAACGACTCCAGACACGGGATGCGCACGCTTCAGTCAATCTATGCTTGGCACTCCTAACGATCGGTCGTGCGTGATAGTACGTTATTGGCGACCTAGTTTCAAACCGTTATACATAATTGTATTTGTGCCGATTTCAGGAGATCCAGTCGCTCCTGTATGGTTGGAATGGCCCGGATTTAACCACTTACGGAGAGTTGTGTGCCGAAGGGACATTTAGGTTAGTATTTTAATTTATGATCAGCTAGCTGACCCGCCCGCGGCTTCGCATGCGTGGTATTTCAATAAAAATATTACCCTCCTTTTGCGCACTCAGGTAAAAAGTAGCCTATGTCCTTCCCCAGGATATATTCTATCTCATCATCATTGTTTGGAAGAGGAAACAAACATGTTTATTGGTTGGTTCCGTCTGCCACGAGTCTTGGCGTATACTATAGCGAAAATTATAATGTCAGAAAGCTATCGTGATTTATTTCAATCATTATTATTATTGGCTGTCATAACACCGATAAAACGGTACGTGATAAATCCCGTATTTATAGATAATAATGTTACTTGTATGGTGTTTCAGAGTATTCGGCGCAAAGGCAATGCGTCACGTCTTTCTCTTTGACAAGATGCTTCTAGTGACGAAGAACAGGGAAGATGGGATATTGGCTTATAAGTCACACATCATGGTACGTATCCACTTCATCATCATCGTCACCAACATTATCATCATTATCCCGCGTCCTTACCGCGCTCAACGTGTGGCGATCTACATCCCTAGTACATCCCTACCCCTAGGTGAGATGATAGATCTGCTACTGACCACTGTCAGTTTACGGGCCTAGAGACAAGGATTTTTTATTTTCACGCACTAGAGTTGAGCGGTATCCTGTAATACTCTGTAATATCTTTTATACGTTACTAGCTGACTAATCCGCAACTTCGCACGCGTAGTTTTTCAATAAATAACATTACCCTCCTTTGCGCAGTTGGGTAAAAAGTAGCCAATGTCACCCGGGGATAGTGTAGCTTCCCAACAGTGAAAGAACTTTGTAAATCGGTCGAGTAGTTTCGGAGCCTATTCAATACAAATAAACAAATCTTTCCTGTTTTTAATATTATTATAGATATACGTTATATATCTATATGGTTTCAATGTTTAAGTCTATGTAGTATATATTATAACGGTATTTATTACGTTCTGATTTGTATTACTAAGCTTTATTGATGTTTAAGGATTAGAAAGTAGGTTTATTGAAACACCATGTATTTGTCTAACCATGTCATGTGTTAGTTGTATTTATTTGTTTATATCTGTGTCTAGTAATTTAAATTAAGCCTCTCTCTCTACCAAAAATTCAATAGCTATAATGACTGTTTGTCCGCATTACACAAAGGTTAACTGGCAGAGAATGCTATCTAGCATTGAGTTCGCCTGTGTACAGATTATTTTTATTCTGTGCAATAAATAATTTTTAATTCATTTATTCATTTAGAGTTGCTAATCCAGGATTTATGTTCCCTAGCGCTAGTTCACATTATGTATCTAGTTTAGAACATCCTTAATTCAGTGTCATTAACATTAATACAGTCGTTTCAATTGTTCGACTTGGGACGTCGCAAAACTCCCACAAACGCTCTCCTCGATCAATCCTGGGTGTGACTTGTTTGCGGTTGGATGGACGAAGGTACTGTCAGAGTGTCTAAGGTTCTGTGAACGTGATTGTGACATGTTCATCTTACATTCTTTGTTATGAATTCTATTTTAAATATCCTTAGTTTTTTATTATCCTTTTGCATATCACTTACATATATTAACTGTATTTGTATGAATTGTTGATATAATACGATGGCTGCTATTTATGTATCCAGAATAACAAACTGAAACAAACATTTAGCATTTATTGCTTTCTAAAATATTCGACACGATGATCGATGCATTGCATACGTTGGAATCAATTTTCGTAGCACTTTTGCACTTCCACTTCCACTTATGAGTTTATTTTGGTTAAATGTGGTAAACTCTGATGCGACCAATATCGATAAAGTGAAAACAGTTTTGTTATTCCAATACACTTCTTCTTCTTCCTGCCCTTTTACCACATTAAGCGGGGTCGGTATATCATGTATTCCTCCTCCACATCTCTATCAGCCGTCATCTCTGTTGTCACTTAGTTCAACCCATATCATTCTTCACACATTCCATCCATCTCTTCTTCGGCCTTCCTCTACTTCTATATCCATCCACGATCATATCTAACACTCTTTTAGTCACATGATTTTCTTCCCTCCGCATGACATGCCCATTCCACGCTAGCCAAATACTCCTCAATTTTTCTATCAAAGGCGCTAATTATAAAATTCCTCTAATATACTCATTTATTATCTTATCCATTCGCGTTACCCCAAACATCCATCTCAACACACTATCACGGTCAAAGATTAGCTTGGACTAGTGACTTAACAGTTTTTTTTATTTCCAGTGCAACAACATGATGCTGGTAGAATCGATCGCGGGCGCGTCTCTGTCGTTCCACGTGATCCCGTGGGATGCTCCGCGATCACAGCTAACGTTACAGGCACGATCGCCGCGGCACAAGCGAGAGTGGACTCTATTGTTGAAGAGAGTAAGTAATAGTTTTCTATAACCCTTATAACGTTTACATAGGCCGAGCTGATAAATGACATTCCTATCGTATTTACACTATAAACATTTCTATTATAGCGTTAGTTAGCAGTTTTTTTATATCGTAGAGTAATAAACAATCTGCTAGGTACAGCTATGGTATTATATTTTTCGTACCACTTGCTCAAAAAGTGACATTCTATGCCACAAAAAGCGAACATATCAATAGTCATTTTTAATCTGTTAAAAACAGGGAAAGAAAATTGTACTGAATTTCATTCATCCTCTAGGGGGAGAATGTTATTTAAATTTGGAATACTTACCGAAAGTTATACGGAACTACATCTGTGTTTACACCATTGAGTTTGTATATAAAGCAATATACATCTTTTTGAAAAAGGAATACGCATTTATTATGCAGTTATAATTATTAAATAAAATTACGAAAACCGACGAGACCGTATGAACTTGATGCCTTTGCTTTTCCGACAAAAAAATATTAGTCTAGGAATTGGCCGCGTTTTTGTTTTCTTCAAATACATAAACGTTAAGTTTATTTTAATTTATTTTTATAAATAAGTTAATGTTATTATATTATCTCATATTAATATTGTGTTAATTTTTTAGCAAATGGTACGAAAAGTAGAGTATTTTCCTCGGTGATAAAGCTGTCTTAGTCTTGGGTGAACTTAAATCCCTCGCTACGCTCGGGAGTAAACCTCGAGTCCTTCGTTACGCTCGCGATTTAAATCGTAACCCGCGACAGAAGACACTGCTTTATCCCCTTGGTTAATAATCTACTATTTCTAACATCTGAAGTACCTAAGTCCTTACTTATCTATTAAAAAGCATGAAGTTTTAACTATATACACTGGCCTGCAAAAATAAGTACCAAACTTTTAAAATTTCAATTTTTTCTAAACTATAGAAGTTAGAAATTTAAAATAAAAAACGTTTTATAGCCATTTTTATCATATAGCCTTTTTTGAAATTATGGTAAATTATACATTAGTAACATTTTTGTCTCAAAGAATGAAAGTGGGTGTAAAACTTTTTTATTTTAAATCTCTAACTTCTTCTCTTTTCTCTTAAACTTCTTTTTGTAATAAAGTTTATTGTAGAATCTGGTTTAAATTTGGTTTAAACCCAGTACTATTTTTAGACTGCGTTTTGGAATAAGACCGCTATAGTTTAGAAAAAATTTAAATTTTAAAAGTGTAGTACTTATTTTTGCAGGCCAGTGTAGTTTCTAGCTTCCGCTCTGTCAAAAAAGCATAGTTTTAATCATGGTCATATAAATACCATATTTTATCGAAATCGGTTCAGCCGTTTCGACGTGATAGAGTGACAAACATACATCCAAACTTTCGCATTTATAATATTAGTGTGATTGCTTTCAGGTAATATTAGAAAACTACAACGCAGTGATTCCGTCCCATGCTAGACAACTTGTTATGGAGCTTGGACAAAACAAAACTGATGGTAAGGACGTTTGCAGTACTTAAGACTTTGCATATTACTTAGAGTTTCTAGAAGAAAAGAAAATAGTTATTTAGAATTATTTGACACACACAAGAAAGTTCTTAGTAAAATATAAATAAAAAGACGACAGTAACGTAGCATACATCAGAAAGAGAAGGTACAATGATGGAGCAGATAGTTAATTAATAGTCTTCTTGTCGATTATTTTAATATTTTGTTTTATTTTTAGTTATGCGCCCAAAGATCTGCGAGACAGCTCTGCGAAGTCTGCGATTGTAGAACCATTGTAGATAACATAATACTAGTAACAAACATAGTCCTAAAATCTGCATAATTTCTTCTGCTAACTGCATAATTTATATTAGGAACAGCAAGTACCTGCGTACAAAAATACCCTGAACTAATATTTATTACAAGTCTATAAAGTCTATATATTAGTCCCTCAGCAAGAGTCGCAACTTCTTGCGTCTAGTCCACAAGTCTCAGATGTGTCGTCAGATGAATCTATATCTAGCAGGAATTTTCTATTTTGACACTTTTGAAGTTCAAGTGCAAAAGAAATCGTTAAACTTTTAATTCGTTTCTTTACAGATGATATGTTAGCAGAGAAATCGCACAACCTCATCACCCAAGCATCGATGAGGAAGCAACTATCGGCACCGGAGTACTTAGAGAAACGAAAGATCGACAGAGAACGAAGAAAATCATTCGAAAACGGCATCCGAGGACGAATGAAAAAGAACAGACAACAAATCACTAACACAAGATCACAGGATTGCGATTGCAGCCAAGTATCAACAGAAAAAGGTATAGATTATACATGCGATAATTGCTACATCGATCTATGCTCAGATTGTGAGACAGAACTGAATAAAGATAAGGTAGAAGACAAATGTAGCTGCAAACATGAGGATAGAGATATAACAGGCGATAAATGCCCGGATTGCGATAAGTCAATACATTATATAGACTCTGGTAGCGCAGAGCATTTAGAAAGAAAGCCGCAGTCTTGTAAATGCTCTGACTTTAAATCTTCACAAGAAAGTTTCGGTAAAGAGTTTGCTGGAACTTTGAATAAAACAAGAGGATATCATTCTTCGGATAATATTATAAATTATACAGAAAAGAGTGAGAGTAAAGATGAATTGACTGTAGCCAATAACTCTTTAACGAATGTAAGAAGTATTCCCAAGACTTGTTTAAAATGCGCTAAGATTAAAGAAAATATTGTTATTACTGAAACACTACGGGTAAGGCCTTCTAGATGTAATGAAAGTGAAAAGCGAAAAGCAGAATCATTAACGAGGTCTAAATCTAAAGACGACCCACAAAGATCTAAACTTTCTAAAATAGGGACTTGGAGAAGAAAATCTGAACCAGGATTACAACAAAATATGATAGGAATAATAAACAAGAAATCTCAAGAAACTGATGGCGAAAGAAGTGAAACAAGAGGAACTGAAAAGATTGAGTTTGAATGCAGAAATTGCGGTATAAATAAAATTTCAAGAAAAGTAAGAGTTATGGATGGTACAATTATATCTGATCTTGAATTAGACGGCCAAAAACGAGGAGGTAATCCACTAAAGTCTAATTTAGAAATAAGAATGTACAACACGAAAAATATACCAAAGAAAATATCCAAGATTAAGAAGAACAGAGCAAAAGGATTGCGTCTAGGATCTGATACCACCGCAAAATTTTATGCTGATTTATCATCAGATGTCTCAACTGAAAACATTTTGCACATATCCGAATCAAATGATAGTCTCAATACTGACAAACCTAAAGAAATAAAAACGATCCCTGACACAATCAGTAAAGATGATTCTATAGACGATGAAACGTATAGAAAGTTGATAGAAAAGACAGACTCGTTTAAAAAGAATGAATTAGAGAAGGTCAAGTACTTAAATAAACAAAAAGTGATAACGGAAGGCTCTGAAGCCGAAGACAAAATCTGTGAAGGAGACACAAAGCAAGATGAAGTAACAGAGAGTTGTGAAGAGACTGAACAACCACTAGAACAAATAATATCACAGCTACTATTGCAAAACAGAGACTTCCAGAAACTAGTTAAGAAGCAACAGCTCAGAAACAGTGCACAGAGAAGACATCAAAGGCTAATGAAGTCACACTCAAACCCAGAGCATGTTATAGTTGCAAAGTTGGATACAATGAAACCCAAATACGGAAGACAAACATCTGAAATTATTGATGGAACCAACGTTGAAGAAGACATTATAAACAGAATAGAAATACCAACAGAATTAAGAACGACCATTGAAGAAGACCACATCTATGAAACTTTAAGAGTTGACAACAGAGTAGAGGAAAGTCTTCATAGTTTAAATACTAAAAGTAAAGTTATACAACATACTCATATGACAAGACCAAAAAGACTACCTTCACCACCCAACCCACCAGCTGTTATAGATTCTCCAAGAGGTCCTGAGTCAGACTATGTTTATCTTTCCTTTGATCAGTTAAAAAAACAACAAGACATAGAAGGCATTTACGATGTCCCGGTTAAATCACCGCAGAAAGTCGAGTCTCTAATATCAAATGACTATTACGTTCACATGGAAAACCAAACAAAAGTTCCAAGTGATCTCAATATCTATGATAGCCTTTTAGAAGTTTGCAAACGTAAGAAAGATTTACCAGATACATTAACTGACTACCTACCGATGGGTTCAGATCAACAGAGTCCTAATACACCAGAAATATGGCTGAGTCGGCAAAAGGAACATTTTAATGTATCGAGAGATAGAAAGTCAGGGTCATTACCTAGAAGTTTTCAAGTAGTTACAGGTCAAGACGAAGATAATTTAAGCACTTTTAAATGTACACCTAACAGTAACAATAAAACCTACGTAAACAGAGATGGCAAAGTCAAGAGTACGGATAGACCTTATACTATAGCATCAGATCAAAGTGAAATAAGCTACGATGATGTTGAAAGTTACATGAGCGAAGGTGATATTCTTAAATTCAACAAATCATCGAAATCAGAGAATGATTACGCTCAAAATATCAGCCAGTCAACTCTCGACCTGGAAGAAGAAATAGACAGATGTTACAAGAACAATTTTGAGAGGGTAGAAAATCTAGACAAGAATAAAAATGATAAACTACTGACAATATCACAACCAAACCTTAATACTTCTATGACATCATCCTGTGAGGTTTTGCCTACAGAGCTTATTGTTAATAAACCAGTTGAGATAGAAGCCATACACCCAGAACATAAAATTTACAAACCAACTAGTAACATGCTCTCATTGAAATACGTCTTGGGTAAATTCAAAAATAAAACCCCAACAAAAAGTGAGGAAGCTGAGATCAATTCCAACAATCCTAGCAGTCCTGATAGTGCAAAATCGGATGTGAAAAGTCCTTCAAATGAAAAAAGATCTGCTTTGAACCCAAGGAGTTACTCCAAGAACCTTCTACAAAGATTTAGAAGTATTATTGGCGATGAGCACACCGACAACAATGAGAATAGATCTCATTCACCCATCAGGACTCAAAAATCGTCAGAAAATGCTCAAACCAATTTAACCACAAGTGAAATTAAAGTAGTAATAACCTCAACTGATGCTAGCCCTACGACATCAACCATTGTCTACGCTGTGAGTAACGAAATACTGAGCAAGAGCGTTTGCGAACAAACCTCTATGTCTGAGAGCCAGAATGAGAAGAATAACCTAGAAGCATTATCACTCAGCTGCGACAACATCACACAAAAAGAAACGTTCCGTCCATCTTATGATAAAAAAGTGAGCATGATCTCAAATGCATCAAATTCTCCCTTGAAATCTAGCAATAACTCCCAACAAAGTTTGAATAAGCTTCCAATATACATGCAAGGAAGCAAACATCTAGGAGCTAGAATAGCTCAATCGGATTATGTTGATCCTTCGACATTGATGACCGAGAAATCTCCTTTCAAAGCAATTAACGTCTTAATCAACAAAAACGCTGTGAGGCCTGATAGTCTATTCTCCAACTCTTCATTCGTAACGTCATCTAGTGAAGGAACCTATCTAGAATGTCAAAAAAAATCAACACAAGAGAGTAAAGAGAAGTCAGGAACAACTCAAAATACATCAGACGAAAGTTTCTATGAGAAATCATTTGAGAAAATAGAACACGTGACTGATGAAGATGTGTTTAGAGATTCGGCTGTTTATTCTGATCAGGAAGATGATGAGTCTAAAGCAGAAGCTAAAGTAGTGAAGCCTACACGAGTCGAAAGTTTGCGGAATAGATCATCTTTCAAATCTCATATCACTCACACAATGACTGTAAGTGAAAAGTCTACTATTCAGTCCCATATTGTCACCAATAAGACTAGTGTTGAAACGGTAAGCACAGCCAATGCTAAAGTCGAAAAAGCTAAACCGAAAACAGCTCCACCCGTTCCAGTCAAACCTAGACTCAGTCAAATACCAGCCACTTCTGCATTTCAAACCAGACAACTTACAAAGTCTATAAGTAATGTAGAGTCATCATCTAATGAATCTGTTAACATGAAAACTATAAAAAGAAACACAAATTATAAACAACCGGTTCTAAGATCTGAATCAACTCCCACAGAGTCTAAAATTGTGGTTGATAGTACAAAAAGTAACGTAAATGACGAGAAAAAGAGAAATAAAGAGCCTTACGTAACTGAAGATAGTCTAAAACACAAATATCCAGGAAACATACAAATGAAACGATTTAGCTTCGAAAGAGCGAGCTTGGACTCAGCAACGAGAAAAATAAAGACCACTGAAGTGAAAAGACCGAACGAACCACCTAAAGTTAGCAAATCAGTGTTTGAGAGAAGAATGGAAATCGAATCGATGTCAAAAATGAAATCTAGCCAGCTGAAAAAACCAACACAAGTCGATAAACCGAAGAGTATAACTACTAAAGTAGCCGGGTATGAGAGAAGCATGAGTGAAGGTAAGCGAGAGAATGATGACAAGAGAGAGATGAGTATAACACCCAGTAGTAGCACAGAGAGAGCAAACATTCCTTCCAATAGAAGCAGTATTAGCGCTGACAGTAATGATGATAAAGCGAGCTGGGTGAAACAAGTTGTAAACAAATTCCAATAAACATTAGAGTGATATTTCTGCATTTATTTTTAATTATATCCGTAACTTTTTAAATAACGATCCGCAAAACTTAGATCAGTCAATCTAAATTAAATGTAATTTTAAAGTCCCATAGAAACATAGTCAGGAACAAAAGTCTCTTCAAAAATTAGTATTTGTGTCCTTATTTAATTTAAAAGATTTATTTAGATACCAGCGATCTCTATTCTACTAACGTTAAACAAATTAGCTGAAAAAAATATAAAATACAAAAAATAGTGAATAAGTAATAACACAGTAAAGGTGGCACCGCTGAGGCATAAAAAACGTAAAGACCATAAGGCTAAGTTCG
This sequence comes from Philereme vetulata, assembly GCA_918857605.2. Classification (NCBI taxonomy): domain Eukaryota; kingdom Metazoa; phylum Arthropoda; class Insecta; order Lepidoptera; family Geometridae; genus Philereme; species Philereme vetulata. The sequence continues at coordinate 6,330,539 of OU975425.1, forward strand.
TAGTTCCGCGCGGTACCGCGCGGAACTACTAACCGCGCTGTACAAGATCAAACTGTGTTTATCGTCTACATTACCGCGCGCTACCGTAGCGTGCGGTAATGTAGATGTTAAACACTATTTAGTTTGATCTTGTACCGCGCGGTCATATGAACTAAGCCTAAGAAATGCCCCGAAAACTTAGACTTAACTTGATTTACTTATAAAAAAACTGATGGAGGTGATCGGTTTTATTAAAAAAGTAGACTAATATGACAATGATTCCGTCTGTTTTTGTACTCCGACTTTTAAATCCGTCGCTTAATTCGTTTTCTAGACGATTTGTTATAAGTATTATTAAGAATAATATTAATCTTCAATTTCTTTGTAAATCATTATTTCTATAATCTACATTTTCGGGCGTAAACACTCGTGCCATAGACATCATAATGCAATATTTTGGGAATATATTTTTTTATCGCCTACTGATTTATATTTCATGAAATAAGTGTTTTGCTTGACTGTATGTACTCTCATAGCACAAAATATTATAAGTTGTGTTCACTTTGTATGAACAAAAAAATCATAATATTTATGGTAGAATATTCTTCTATTTTTATATGTATCAAATAATGCTTATTATGCTATGTACGTATATAATATTCCAAGTGCCATTGCTAAAATTGTATGAGACTCGTAATCTAAAATACAATCTTCAAAAAAATAAGCAATTATGACTTTGCTTACTGTTAAATGTTCATACCTACGAGTATGTTCTTTGTTGTATAATATTATTCAGTGGTTTTATGATTCGTGCAATTAAACATCTACTTAAATATATTTATTTTTCTGTATTAAATTAAGGGTGACTTGCGCAACGATGCTTAGATGTATTTAGTGGCTAAATATGATTTAATCAGTTGTCAAATCATACAAGTACGTCAAATTTAAACATGTTTAGTCGTTAAATACGTTTAGGGAACGTTGTGCAATCCGGCCTAAGTATTTGTTGTTTAGCTACTAACACCAAAAAGTAGATTGTTCTAGTATTATTTTTTTGTACTAATAAATTTACCTATGAAATTAAATTGTCGTTTTATTTTTGAATAATTCATTCACACACTTCAATCGTTTATTTATGTATTATATTCTTTCTGTTATTAAATAGAACACAATAAACTAAATTTTTTTTACGAGAACTTTATCCGGAGATTTCGATATCAGGTGGGATGACCAGTGACCTTCATGTTCTATTTAGCACAAGATGAGATACTCAAAAGCAATTATAACTTTGCTTGGAACTATTCGTCTGGTATGATCAAATACTCATGCAAGAGTAATGAAGTAATGGATGTGTCAATCAGCATTCAAGGATGAAATTACCTAGCTTATTTGGATTATCAATTTTTACTATTTATTTATATATATTTTTATATTTATAATCGGTGGCTAAATTGTATGTCTATATAATTATGTATTGATATTATTTATTAAATTCACAAGGATCATTTCAAACGTCAATTTTACCGGCTGTTCTTCCGCAACCAAACTATTAACGAACCAAGCAAGAGCAAGCTGGTTATTCTTATTAATGATCCGTAGTTTGACTGGGAGCCACTAAATGTTTGCCATGTCGGTCTGTCCGACCACAGTTACAGACATTTTACTATATGCCATCCGGATCTACGGACTATATGGCATCCGGATCTCCCCGGTCCCGCGAATCCGGAGCATGTCCCGGTTGCTTCCAGACAAAAATCGGAGCCGGATGGCCTCGGATCGTGTGTAGTCGATGCAGGTAAAATTCAAATATTTGTATGTGTGACGGATTGGTCAGGGGCCATTAACAACAGTTCCTGACAAGCCCGGATGCCATATAGTTCGAGCCTTATAGCTGTGAAGCTGAAATTTAGAATGATTTACGCCCTTTACGTACACACGGCTACACATCAAGCTATATATTTCCAGTATAAGCTGAACTCGCATTGTGTAGGCTTTTCGTAGAATGAGAGGTCAGCTTTTATTAGAAATGAATAGCTTGATGTGTAGCCGTGTGTACATATTTTATTTATTTTGTTCGTAAGTCCTTATGGGAACATTTTACAGGAGCGACAAGAAACTAATTTTATCTCAATGTTTGTGATATTTTTATTGGGTTATTCTTACATTAGGTATAAAAATTTTATATATAGGTAGATATTGTCAGTCGCGACTTTCTGAATGTTTTGTGATGCTACAAATATTAAAAATATAGGATAAACAGTGTTTTAAATATATACATATAATATAGGTTTATTACACTATTATTTCAAGACATTAAGTAGGTGCTCAGTTTTATCGTACGAGTAACTCAAAAGAATGAAGTGAGACACCTTTTAAATTTAATATAAAATAATGCTTGAGATGACACAGACAACCCTCAACAGAAAGCTTGTTATAAAAATACCCACCTAAGAAACAGGGAAAACGATCAATAAAAATGGTATTAAATCAGATCGGCAATAACATAGAAAAAACACATTTTTTTATTTATGATATTCATTCAAGCGTTTGATCACTAGAGTCTGTGAAATGAAAGTAGACCCTGAAAAATAGCGGCAAATTCAAAAAATACCAGCGTGGCAGCCCAAACATTAGGGAATAATAATGATGCCACAGTCTGATTCTCATTGTCCCTAATCTGTTGAAAAAAAGTCAAGAGTACCTACCTTAAACGACGACCTATTTGAAGAATATTAAGAGAGTGACTGAAACGAAAGAAGTAAGTCAGATTCATGGGAAATGGTCATCCGTGGTTCCTGCTTACATCTTCGGGAAAAGGCATTTTTTGCCTATTTTTCCGGTTCAGGATGACAAAACCTACTAAATAGTTCAATATTATTAATCTGCAGTTGATAAGAGTGGGTTACAATTCGTTATTATTATAGTTATTTATAGTACGTGCAATTATTATTTTATACCACCCTAAATTTACCCAGCTGTAGAACATAGCGTCCGTAGGTGGAAACACATTAGTATTGCCATGTAAAAAGTTACGAAAAAATGCGAGTGCCTACCTTCGTTTGACAGACTCTACCTCGCATGATGGTAAGTGATGGTGAGATGGAGCACGCTTGCCTAGAAAGAACCTATTCACTCTGGACTTCAAGACTCCGAGATTATGCTGGTCCGGAAAACATACGCCGTATAAACTACATTTAATTCATTACAAGGTACAAAATTAAGCGCTATTGATATGACTTGTCAGTAAGTTATTTTACGCTAGTGGTTCGCCCCGAACTGAGATCTCGTGAGTACCTATCCGATAAAAACAAAAAAAATTATTGTAATCGTTGACTATCAAAATAGTGCCACGAAATGAATTACCAACTAACTTGACGTACGGTTTCATTAAAATTACAGGTAACGGGAGTTCATGTAATCGGTTAATTTTTTTTGGGGTAGAAATTGCAGTAATCCTTGATTTCAGACTTATCCCTATATTTCTGTAACTAAAGTTACACGCACACCAAATTTCAGCACTGTGGGGTCATTTTGTCAAAGTTCAGTTTTTATTATGGCTAAAAATAAATAAAAACTACAAAGTTTAAACTAAAAATAAAAACGAGATCGAAATGTACGACCTCGTTTCGACCACCTCCGTGGCGTTGTGGGCGAATAGCTGGCTGAGACGCAGGATGTAGCAGGTTCGATTCCCGCTGTGCAACAAATCGCGCCCTTGCGACAAAAACGTGACATCTCCGAAAAACGCGATTTTTAATTAATAATACAGAAAGATTCGCCAGAGCGCGCTCTTCTTTCTACAAAAACGCGATATATTTTACGTTAAAAATGCCGGAATTAGGAAGGAAAGAGATAACTTGTCACGTTGTGGGTGCTATCTAAAACGCCCTCACAGTTTCGAAAACGCGCTACCTCAGTTGTTACCACGTTGCCATAGTGGAAGGTGCTCTTCGATTTCTGCAAGAACGTAACATCACGAGTTTATCACGTTTTTGGTGTAAAGATATGTGTAAATGTCCTTATTATTTTTAGTGCTAAAATATATCATTGTATATTAAACTGGTTTAGCTGCAAGAAACAGTTTGATATGATAAATTATAGTGAGACTACCACGGTTTTGATGCAAAAAAATATATGTTTTCTAGTAATATCATAACAAGAAACATTTTTTATGCTAATTTTTTTCAGAAATGTTCTACGCGTTTCATTTTACATACATAAGTCAAGTTTTTGCAGAGAAGAAATTTTATCTTTCTACTTTTAAGTAAAGTTGTATCATTATACACTATAAAAAAACTGTAATATTGCAATTTTATTTCAGATGAATACACGGTACTAAAAAATTTTGAGTCTAGTAAATTAAAAAAATCAAGAAAAGGAGAGTGATGACGTGTCAAGAAGTCAAAATGAAAAATGCGGTTAGATAAGTTATTATTGGAACGATTTTTATTTTTCGTTTAGGAACATACTTTATTTGTTTTCGACTAAACCACGTATTTATTGTTGTAGAACAAATTGCTATTGCAACAACTAGTAAACTTCGTCATGAATCGATCAGTTTAAGTTCATCAAGTAGGAGCTCCTCGAGTAACGAATCTTCATCATTGCCATCTTTTTACTAAGTTAAGTAATTTAATAGTTTTTAACTTCCGTTTAATGATCGTCTTGATTTTATCGTTTCCAGGATCATCAGGTGTCGATAATGTTTTAATATTGTTATAAATACTTCACGTATATTATTACATTTTAAAGCTACCAACGAATCAGTAAAATACCCTGATTATCAGATTGAAGGCAAGAAAAAACGTATTGCGGCTCTGATGAAGAAGAAGATAAGTAGGTATAGAAATGATTGAAATGAAAATAGGACAGACTTCAGTGCAACACAGTATGGAGGCAGAGTAAGAAACGAAACAGTGATAAAACAATAAGAAATATTATGCCAGCATCTACAGACATTGTAACAATGTTGTTCAATGCAATATACGAATCAATGACGAACACAATACACCCTCAGATATAATAACAAATGATTCAGAGATAGATACAAGAAAAAATATTATACCTACACTAACAGGAAGAGAAGCTGCAGCTGCAGACAGTTAATCAAAGAATTTCAACAATAATAATGTAGCAGCAACGCCAAAAAAGGGAAAAAACGACCAAAGAATGAAGATAAATGGAAGAAAAACATGGCTAAAAAATAAAAAATAGTGGAAAGTTATACGAATCTAAAAAAACTGAAAAAGTCATGCCAAAACTAAAACTAAACTAATATTGCAAAGAAACCTGTGTTTAAATATTGAGAAAATTTCAACGAGGAGCAACGACTTAAAATATTGGAGCATTATTGAAATAAAGAACAGATTGAAAAGCAATGGAGTTCTATAGTTGGAGAAGTAATGTCTAAATTTTGCTACCTTAAAGTAAAAGAAGGACAAGGCCAAAGTAATATAGAAAAATAATAATGTACCTGTTAAAACTGGACAAATTAAAATAATAGGAGTGCAGCGAGATGATTTCGGGGTATTTAGTATAAAAAGGCATTTGACTATAAAGAGTAGGCTATAAAGAAGAGAAAATAAATATACATTGATGTTGTAAAAGGCTATTATAGAAAAGTTGGTATAATCGAAAAAAAAAGATCTCATGGAGTTGGTAAATGAGAACTTATTACAAGCCATTTTACAAATCTCTGTAATTGTTTAGTGGCAGCCAATGCATGTATGATACAAAAACGAACACCGAAGTTTTAGATAAAAGTATTTTCAAACAAAAACTATGTAGTTATGTGTAAATTTTTGACACTCATTTACTGCTATACTAAATACAAAATTTATAGAAGTATTTTGATTTTGTGATAATCGTTATTGGGTAAGGCTGATTTAATTTTACTGGTAGTTAAGGTAATTATGTTAATTAATTTTGCTAAAATGTTGATAATTTTTGCTAAGTTATTGATTACTTTTTCTAATATGTTTATTAGTCACTCTCAGAGTATTTTCAAACGTGCAATTATAGTTCAGTACAAGTGAAATGATTGTGCAGACAGCGTTTATTCTTACTTTACTAAAATTATCCGTCTCAAACTTAAAATTTGAAGCAATCTTATAATTTTAGTAAAGTAAGAATAAACGCTGTTAGCTGGTTTAGCGATTCTAAACATTATGTAACGTTATTAAAATTAAATAGGGTTTTTAACTACAATAACGTGTGTAAATTCCTATGCACCTAGATGGGGAATAAAAAATATGGCATCAACAATGTATCGACTCAGTATGTCACATGCTAATTTTATTATATTTGCAGGAAAAACGCGACAAGTGGGCCCTTATTATATTTAAACTAAAATATTAGTATAAAAAACTAATATGTGATAATTGTAAGAGTTTTTTAAATAAAGTAGAAAAATAATCAACATAGGTAACTAATTAAATGTATGCAAAACCTAATAGTTACAAAAATATGAAAGTCATAAACATTCAAAGTCGATTTCAGAAAAAAACTGGTTTTCGGAGATAACACGTTCTTGTCGCAAGGGCGCGAAACTTTTGCATGATCTACAGATATTTGTTCTGTCTCTGTCTTCAGAATCTGGATGTTTTACTGTATACTACTGTATACAAGCTCTGCTTAGTTTGGGAGTAGATAGCTCTGTGTGAAATGTCCAGTAATATGTACTCACAAAGACCTTTTATTAAACGTGCCACTTGACCGAGTAGTCCAATTTTGGTTTTTTTTACCCCACTTGAACCTCAATATTTCAACAAGCACCCCAAATTTTTAGCTCATTTTGTCGCACCAAAATTGTGCCATCACTAACTACCTATGTACACACGGCTACACATCAAGCTATACACTCATTGTGTAGGCTATTCGTAAAATGAGAGGTCAGCTTATACTGGATTATAGCTTGATGTATAGCTGTGTGTACCACATTTCACGATGATCGTATAAAAGGCTTCGAAAGTTATCCTCGGACAAACAAACATACCTACATACGTACATACATACGAGTACAACGCCGATTTGCCCAAGTTGATTTATGGCGGGTTCCTATATCCGCCGGTAACCGACTACGCCTCGTATCTCCTTGAAAAAGTGTCAAACTAGTGTCAAACTTTTAACACGTTTTCAAGGAGAAACGAGTCGTAGCTGGTTACCGACGGATATAGAAACCCACCATTAGAGATCTCGCTTCACTCGATCAATCAATCGATGTTTCATTAGCTTATTTATGTATGTGGATAAAAATGGTTTAAAAATCAAAGAAAAAATTATACTAAAATTCCGTTGTACTTTTTGGACTCTATCCATACTACCAGTAATTTATACTGCACGGAAACTTAAAAAAAAACACAAAATGGCGGTGAATGGGTATGCCACAACACGGTAGAACCGATTCCCCTTTTTTATACATTCGATTGAACATATAGTGTTACTCATTCTACTCTAACAATCCGTGTACACACGGCTACACATCAAGCTATACACTTCCAGTATAAGCGTCAGCTTATACTGGAAGTGTATAGCTTGATATAGGCTTTTCGTAGAATGAGAGGTCACTCTCATTCTACGAAAAGCCTACACAATGCGAGGTCAGCTTATACTGGAAATGTATAGCTTGCTGTGTAGCCGTGTGTACGTTGGTAACATATTATACCAAAAAACATTTCCATGTTTATATCTATTTAATGCCTTCTTCGCACACCAAGGCGTATCTCTTATAAGTAGGTATATAACCCCGTGGAAGGCAGTACCTCGCGTGCTGCCCCTCGTCAGGGCCTAGGCGGCATCTGAATGCCTTTTTTTATTGGAAAAACATCGTCTTGCCTCGTTCTAACTTTAGATTGTTTGTAGTTTTTGGGTGGCTCGTAAATAAGCGTGGGTTGTGCTTTTGTTGAGTTATGGTGAAATTTTCGTAGTACACCTCTGAGGAGAATATATTTAGACAGTATTCAATATAAATTGGCCAGGAGCGTGTTGAACCATGCACATGGTGACACTAATAGTCGCTCCAAGCTTCGTATTTCTTAACCGGACTTAACTCTGATAAAGTTAAAAGTCTAACATAAAGATATCTGTGTTCTAACATAAAAAAATACCTGAAAATTACACTTAATAAGACTGAAGGTCGCTCAGCATGCTATGGAGAGAGCTTTGCTTGGTGTTTCTCTACGAGTTCGAAAGGAATGAGGAGATTCGTAGACGAACAAAAGTCAATAGTCACTTCAAGCTTCGTATTTCTTCAACGGTCTTAATTATGTAAAAATTAAAAAGTCAGTGTATCTGTGTTCTATTCTAATATAAAGATGACCTAACAACTGGCTCATACCTAGTCAGGTCATAAGTATTGTCACACGGTAAAAACTTTTCTTTTAGAAAGCTGGCAACAAAAAAGTTTATATAATTTGAATTTCGAATTGTTCATGAAAATAAAAATGTATGCTTTTTAGAATTTTACTCATTTTTAAATATGGAGTGGACGCTTAAAGAAGACCGTGTTGCAGTTATTGCGTTGCATCGTTGCGGCTACGCGCCAATTCAAATTTTTGACATACTGAAAAATTTAAATATATAACCAAATGATTCGTTTATCGCACCATCAAACGATACAATGAAGACTCTAGTGTAGATGACAGGTCAAGAAGTGGTCGCCCTCGGTCTGTTAGGACTCCGGCAGTGATAAAAGCTGTGAAGGCGCGAATTCAAAGAAATCTCAAACGTAAGCAGAAACTGTTGGCCCTTCAGATGGGGTTAAGCAGAACCACGGTGAAAAGGGTGTTAAATGAAGACTTAGGGCTTCGGGCATATCGAAGAAAAACAGGACATCGTTTGAATGCTCGTCTAATGGACCTGAGACTGAAGAGATGCCGCGCTTTGTTGAAGCGGTACGCGGGAAAAAAATATCGGTAAATTCTTTTTTCGGATGAAAAAAATTTTACCGTAGAAGAGAGCTACAACAAACAAAATGATAAGGTGTACGCACACAGTAGTGAAGAAGCGAGCAACCGTATTCCGCGTGTCCAACGAGGTCATTTTCCATCCTCGCTCATGGTATGGTTGGGAGTTTCTTATTGGGGCTTAACAGAGGTACATTTTTGTGAGAAAGGTGTAAAAACGAATGCAGTTGTGTATCAAAATACAGTCCTGACGAACCTTGTGGAACCTGTTTCTCATACCATGTTCAATAACAGGCACTGGGTATTCCAACAAGATTCGGCGCCAGCTCATAGAGCGAAGAGCACACAAGACTGGCTGGCGGCGCGTGAAATCGACTTCATCCGGCACCAAGACTGACCCTCCTCCAGTCCAGATTTGAATCCGTTAGATTACAAGATATGGCAACACTTGGAGGAAAAGGCGTGCTCAAAGCCTCATCCTAATTTGGAGTCACTCAAGACATCTTTGATTAAGGCAGCCGCCGATATTGACATGGACCTCGTTCGTGCTGCAATAGACGACTGGCCGCGCAGATTGAAGGCCTGTATTCAAAATCACGGAGGTCATTTTGAATAAACTTTAGTGTCATAAGAATCTAGGTTTTGTTAAGTTCATTTTGGTATATAAATGGTTACATAATGAATAAACTTTTTTCAATTATTTTATATTAAACATGTGACAGAATTTATGACCTGACTAGGTAAGAAGGCTCTGTGTCACTCAGCATGCTATGGAGAGAGCTTTGCTTGGTGTTTCTCTACGAGATCCAATCAGAAATAAGGAGATTCATAGACGAACCAAGCCGACATATCCAAGAGTATTACACGTAGCAAGCTAAAGTGGCAGTGTGCAAGCGCATAGCTCGAAAAACCTAACGGCCGTAAGGCACCCATTGGACGATCTCCCACCAGATGGAAAGACGATCTGATAAAGGTTGCTGGGAGCCGTTGGGTGCAGGCCGCACAAGATCTGTTGCTTTGGAAATCTACGAGGAGGCCTATAAATAAATAAATATTACTGGACATTTCACACAGCGCTATCTAGCCCCGAACTATGCAGAGCTTGTACTATGGGAACCAGATAACTGATAGAATACTTATATAATTTTTTTTTATATACATGTTTATACTAGAGAAACAACCAGATCGGAACAAATATCTGTAGATCATGCAAACATTTCTTCCGCGGCGAGAATTGAACCCGCTGCCTCCTGCGTCTCAGGCTGCTAATCGCCCACTGCACCACGGAGGTCGTCAGCAGCAATGAACCTATCTTCAGCAGTGGATGTCTTGGACTAGTTATTCGAAACGGTTTTTCGCTACCAAAGTTTGAATTTAGATTACCCACAGATAACGTAGAATAAAATGTTAATCCATCTAATTCATTTATGCAGACGAGTATTGTTTTGATTTGTGACAAGCAACGTTCGCGTGTTCTTTTCCCCCCAAACTTATACCTTCATGGTGGGTGATATCACTCAACATGAAGGTACAGGGATGCACGCAAGACACCGCCTGTCGCGGAGTTTAGAAGTAAGAGAAGTATATGATTATCCTAATCGTTATTTTTAACATGAATATGTTTTTAAAATTGCTTCCATAGTGGGAGGCAATTCAAAAAATGAATGTTATCATAATCGGGGGATACCAAAATGTAATTACATCACTGGATAGCTAAAGGATCAAATAATTCGTTACGCTAAGTGAGGGATGTGACGCATCGCGCGCGGTGAATCGCCGCCATTTTGAGGTCATTTTGCTGCGTTTCGAGATTTCCATTTAGTATCACCCGAAGGACTTCTTAGTGCTCAAACGTGATTATAACATACATAAAATAGCGTATTTTATATTTCGTATATAAAAATTTTACCTGTTAAGTACACGTATTCACGTACAACACACGGTCGTGTCCATGGCACAGCCACACCCCATTGTGATTACGTTTAGGTATCTTTTTTCTTCAGGGCAAAAGGGCATGATGGAGTAGGCTTGCCCAAGACCTATACTTAAGATTTAACCAGGGCAATACAAAGATTGTGTCCCCTTACCCAGTTAATGATGCAAATTGCCACAAGGAATTGTTTATATTCAATCAAAACGGAACGTATCTATAAGGTTGAATGAACACATCCGTGTAATGAAGAATGTTGACTCCAATAGTTCTGCAGAGCCGGAACATGCCCTAGATTCTGATTCGATGCACTACATAGTTTTCAACAAGGCCTGGGTCTTAGCGAGAGAGAATTTCTTCGTTCCTCGCAAGATCCGAGGAGCGATAGATATTAGTCGTTTCTACCTCCAGCCTGGAGGCCATGTCTTCATGATGCAAGCGACAGATGAGCGAGTAAACCTGGTGGGGACATAGTTAGTATTCTGTGTTTGCCTGTACCGAGTGCTGCCGAAGACAACAGCAGCGATGATAATGATGATGATGCAGCCTTTAATTCAACGCGATGGACCACTGTTGACGCAACCCCTACCACAGCTTCCGTCTACTTGCGCGCAGAAGGGGCGCAGAGGGCGCGTAGTGCGAGCCGAGACGTGGTTCGGAGCGGATCGCACTCACCCTGATGAAGGTTCACGAATTGAACCGAATCATTGCCGGTCGAAACACCGATAAAACGGTACGTGATAAATCCCGTATTTATAATAAAGATGTAAATGGGTCTATTAGTCTATAAGAGATTTAGGGCGACTTGCGCAACGATGCCTACTAGTATTTAGTGCCTAAAAATTAAATATTATAATAATTATATAATAAATTTATATATTTAAAATTTAAAAATTAATTATGATTTAAGAAGTAGTCAAATTTATACATGTTTAGTCACTAAATACGTTTAGGGATCGTTGTGTAAGCCAGGCTTAGATAACGTCAGGATTTTAAAATGATTACGTAATTATTCTGCTTGTGGCGGATACGCAAAATTTCGGTATTACATATTTAAGCAATATTGTAATAAGGTACGCTAAGGTAAGGTTTAACCAATTAACGTTAGATCTGTGTTTGTGTTGATGTTGTTGCAGAAAACTAAATTTTCTATCATAAAATTGAAGATGTTGCAATAATAGGATATTTTGACGTTGCGTGAACTAGCTCCTGGACTATATATACATCCTGAAGAAAACTTTTCCGTTAGGTTAGAACAGAACCGATACACAAATTTCGAACGCACGTAAGAAAGGGACAAAAAACAGGAAACCAGCAAAAAGTTTATTCGAAATCCATTCCTCCTTTCGTCTATTGGTTGAAACAGCGCGTCCGCGATGCCATCCCAAGAACATTATTTGAAATATTAAATTTCGAATTCGCGTGGCTTTAAACAACTGTTTACGAAGAACGCTATATTGTTGTTAGAATTTGCATAGACTTTCGCGGTTTTATAGTTTACGAGGTATTGGTGTCTAGTGATGGGATCAACTAGTTATCTGGCGAAACCGAAGTCGGCTGGTTACCGGATAAAGAGCGGATCGAGCAATGCCGGTTCTGATAAAGAGATGAACGGAAAGTTGAAGAGGAACAAGATACGGTAAATGTTTTTAACTAAGATATTAGTAATATTCTTAGCATATAAATATTTGAAGTATTTATCTGTAAAAAAAACCTTTTTAACAAATATAATCGAATGGACAACCTTTTGCGTTGCACTATTGCATATAATAAACAGTTTTATTTAGACACCTACCTAATACAATCGAATCGCAGCTAGAGCCTCGTAACTTGTTGTAGAGTTTATTTTATTTTCAGCTGCCGTTGTATTGTATAATTTTTACTTTAATTTGATCATAATTTTTATGAATGAAATGGGTTTTCTAATGTTTTTTTTTATATGCAGTTCTATGTCGTTAATTTAGGGTATCATCAAAAAGTTTTTTGAGCAGACTTGTGATCATGTGTTCCTCTATTATTTGTAAATTGGAAACAAAACATCCAATACTTATTTGAATATTTTAAGAATATTTATTGCTTGAACAAAAATACAGACGCTCGATCTAAAATTAAATATGCAATAATAAATACATTAGTAACACTGGACATTTCACACAGTGCTATCTAGCCTCAAACTCAGCAAAGCTCTGGGAGTCAAGATGACTGATATACCTAATACTTATCCCACTAATATTATAAATGCGAAAGTTTGGATGTGTGTTTGTTTGTTACTCAATCACGGCGTAACGGCTGAACCAATTTCGATAAAATTTTATATATACGTAGAATATATCTTGAATCACCACATAGGTTACCATTTATCCCATAAATCAGTTCCCATGGGATAAAAATGTGGTGTCATGTCAAGTTACAACAGCGAGTTTAGCTTTATTTCTAGGTTACCTACACTTTTAGTAGTGTAAGGCGTACGAAGTCGCGGGCAACAGCTAGTAGTCTAGTAGTAGTAGCTAGTAGTAGAGTCTCTCGTGACCACGGCTGATGTAACTTGGCCGAAACGTCGAGGTTAGTCAAAATTATGATTTTCATATAAATCTGTGCGCAAAAAGACCCGTTTTGTCTTAAAAACATGAGTATATTTCGCAAAAACTTAAAAAGTTCTAACAGCTAGTAGTATATATATTTTTTTTGTAAATATTCACATTTCTAATATGGAGAAACACCCGGACCCGGAATAATATCTGTATATCATGCAAACATTTGTGCCGCGGCGGGAATCGAACCCACGACCTCCTTCGTCTCAATCGTGGCCATTGTAGACCCCTGGTCTCCTGCATCAATCGGTAGAGACTATGGAGTAGTTTGGTCTAAGGTAAGTAGGTATATCTAAGTCATAAGCTAAGCGTAAGGTAAGATAGCGTAACATAAGCTTGAGTTGTGCAAATATCAGTATCTGTGTAACTAACAGTCTAACACCACCTTGATTCTAAGTTATGATTCGTTCAATGATCTTGTATGAAATCAACGTAGCAAAATCTTTCGGAAATATGATTTTACAATTTGCTAATTTTTATCAACTTATGGCGCTAACTATACCAACCTAGTAAAAAACCCGTTGCTACTTCAGTAATCGATTAACTAATTTTTTTAGGGTTCCGCACCCAAAGGGTCAAACGGAACCCTATTATTAAAACTTCGCTGTATGTCTGTCTGTATGTCTGTCACCAGGCTGTATCTCATGAACCGTGATAGTTAATTGACAATTTAAATTTTCACAGATGATGTATTTCTGTTGCCGCTATAACAATAAATACTAAAAACAGAATAAATATTAAAGGGGGCTCCCATACAACAAACGTTTTTTACTCGTTTTTGCTTGATATTGATAATGGCAACAGGTAGACGCTTGAAATATACACAGAATATTGAGTTATATTATTCACTTTAATAATAAATAATTGAATTAAAATAAAATTAATATTTAAGGGGGGCTCCCATACAACAAACTTGATTTTTTTGCCGTTTTTATAGATAATGGTACGGAACCCTTCGTGCGCGAGTCCGACTCGCACTTGGCTGGATTTATTTATTTGAGATATGCAAATGAAGCATTTATTTATGTCATTTGTGTCGCAAAACTGAAAATAGCCCACATTATAAATGTAAAAAATAAATGTGAAAAATCTAGGAATACAGATGGATACCTGTTTAACCTGGGTTTTCTGTATCAATTAAATTAGCCGCAGGGTATTTGCATCATCTGGATCTTTACGGAGACTTCGTAACTTCTTGCCGACTGCTACAGCAAACTTGAGCGCCTTCAAAACCTCTGTATTCGGTTCATATTTGGCTTGCGCAAGTATGACCATATTTCTGATTTTCGCACAAAGCTCAAGTGGCTCCCCATTCGTCTTCGCCGGAATGCACACATACTGTCCTTTTTGTATAACATCCTTTTTAACCCTTCTTCTCCCTTCTATCTTAAGGAGCGTTTTGAGTTTCTCCACCAGGCTAAGGATCGCAATTTGCGTTCTTCAGATTCCCTCCAACTTAAAACTCCTGTCCATACGATAGAGTTTTATAGTCGATCCTTCACTGTAACAGCCGTACGATTGTGGAACGCTTTGCCCCTCTCTATAAGAACATCCAAGTCTATTAGTAATTTTAAAACAAAAGTGCACTCCCATTATCTGTCCTTGTGTTGAAGTTGTAGCTGCTTCTTAATTCATCATAACCACTTTTAGAGTTGCTTATTTAAATTTGTGTTATTACTGGTAATTTAGGTTTATAGTATATAGATATGTTTTTAAATTTATATAGATGCACCGCCGTCATGTGTTACATTTTGATCCTGTCCATACAAAGGTTGTCTGGAAGAGATCGCTTTTAGCGATAAGACCGCGCATTGTACTAAATCTATTTGTAAGAATTATGTTCTGTATTTTACTTTGGTGTATAATAAAAAGTTATCTTATCTTATATTACAATATCAATTATTATCAGTATGCGATTTTAATGCAGTCTATACAGGGCAGCTTCCTATTCCCGTTGTCAACGCTTGTTTACACCAACAACGGTTGCCATGGAAACGTCATTTGTGAAATCGATACCCACCGCTTTGAAAAACACCACTCGACTCAAATTACGGCCGCAATGCGCAACCCTACTTCCATTTTTGAAATTTAATATTTTTTTCATTTTTATTTTGACGTTGTGGTGTGACCTTTTTATTTGAAAAAATGTGATCTTTTTAGATTATAATATGAATTATTATTCGTATTATTCCTGCAGAAGGCCGACGAAAATGACCGATTATGGATTGAAGAGGGTTCCTGATTACACGGAGATGGCGTATAAAGAGGCGGTGTCTAAGCTCAGATACTTCTTATCGGGGAATTATGCGCCTAGCGTGAGTAGCCTTTATTTAATACGAGAAGATAAAATAATCTGTTTTATTTAACTTTAACTAAGTTTTTTTACATCAACACATGTGTATATTGTGTGTATATTAGTAGTATATTTTACCTGCGTTAATTATTGACAATCAGCCGTCCGTAAATAATTAGGCAGGAAACAAAAAGATTTATTAATAATAATGGTATACAGATAAGTGTTTTTATCGTAATATAATTAAGTATGTACCTTATATTAAAGTAAATATTACAATTGCAAAAATGTATAAATAATTAAAAACTTGTGCGAATTTGTTATTCTTTTGTACTATTTATTATTATTATTAAGAGCCTGTAGTGTCCCACTGCAGGGCAAAGGCCTCCCTTCCTTCTTTCCAGTCTTCTCTATTTTGGGCTATTGTGGACCAATCCTGTAAATGGGCATCAATTTCGTCCTTCCATCTCCGCCGCGGTCTGCCACGAGGTCGTTTACCGTTTAGAGGCGTCCACTCTGTGGTGACTTTAGCCCATAACGCATCCGACATGCGGCAGACGTGGCCCACCCAATCCCACTTCAGTTTACCCGATTGTTGCCCGACATCCGCGATTTGCGTTTTAGAGCGCAGTATACTGTTACGTATGTAGTCTGTCGGTCTGACTCCCAGAATACTGCGCTCCATGGCTCGCTGACAAACCCCGAGTCTGGACTTTTGCAGATCAGTCAAAGACCAGGTATGTGCGCCGTAGGTGAGGATGGGGAGAATACACACGTCCATGAGCTTCCGTTTCAGAGATAAAGGAAGTGTACCTTTCATTAGCTGTTTCATTGACCAATATCCCTTCCAAGCGTACTATTTATTAAACTTATTAAATTTTAAATACGAATATTTTTATAGGTCCGCAGCTACGGGTCCCCGTCTATCAGAAACCTGGACGAAGCTGACGGAGATGCGAAGTACTCTCACTCTCCGGCCTTCGCAGATCTGAAGGCTCGCCCGCGGCTCACTACTAAATACACCACTCTGTATGCGGACAGCCTCACTAACTATGCGCCTACAACGCATTTACCGACCGGTAAGACTTACGGATAAAAAATCACGCATATCACTAGACTTGAAGGAGTTATTGGAAGTACATTGTTAAACAAGGGCTGTAAGCGATCTCTTGTACACACGGCTACACATCAAGCTATAAATTTCCAGTATAAGATGACCTCTCATTCTACGAAAAGCCTACACAATGCGAGGTCAGCTTATACTGGAAATATATAGCTTGATGTGTAGCCGTGTGTACACCCGAGGTATTTATTTTTATACTACTTATGGCAAACGAGCATGCAGTCCACCAGATGTTAAGTGGCTACTGCAGCCCATGGATATCCACATAGAATTCAAAACAAGCTATTATGTTGTCTTGATCTCTATGTGGATACGTTGTCATACTATAGGACTAAGCTGATATGCCTATGTGCCAGTAATTACAGGAACATACCATTACCATCTAACCGGAACACAGCAGCACAAGTACTGCTATTTGGCGGCAGATAAAGGTAAGGCGGTGGTGCCCACCTCCTTGAGGCCGTTCACAAAAGCTCTACCACCAGTAAAAATTAAGAAAATTTATTATTAAATATTTAAATAATTTTATTTTAAAAATTAAAATTATTTAAGACGGTAATCGATGGTGTTATCGATTGCTTACATAAATAACTAACCGTTTATAATTTGTTATATTCTATACATTATATGTACAAAATAAGTGCAGCACAGAGAGCTATGGAGCGCGCCATGCTCGGCATCACACTCTTAGATCGAGTTCCCAATAATGAAATTCGCAAGCAGACTAAACTACAAGACGTCAGCAAGCGAATATTGGGGCTCAAGTGGAGTTGGGCAGGACACTTGGCCAGATGTGACGATAGGTGGACTAAGGCCTTAACAGAGTGGAGGACAAGAACTGGGCATCGAAATAGGGGACGTCCACCAGCGAGATGGGTCGACGACATCAATAAGACCGTGGGTCGTACGTGGTTCAGACTAGCAAAGAATCGGGATAGAATGGCAGAAACAAATAGAGGCATATGCCCAGCAGTGGGTCGACACGGGCTGACAATGATGAATGATGATGATGATATATATAGTATGTATTTATAAAAAAAGTATATAAGTATTTTATCAGTTATCAGACCCATAGTACAAGCTCGGCTTAGTTTGGGGCTAGATAGCACTATGTGAAATGACCAGCCATATTTATTTATTTATTTTATACATTAAAAATGTTTTTGCGAAAAAAAGTATATAAATATTGTAGCAGTTTTCTGGTTCACATAATACAAGCTTGACTTAGTTTGGGGCTAGACAGTGCTGTGTGTAATGTCCAGCATTATTTATTGATTTATTATTATAATTAATCTAGCCAGGGGGCTCCTACACTACGCTTGCCAAGACGTGGTCTCAATTCCAGAACACCTTTAAATCAACACAACAGATTCGTTGAAGAAACAAAAGTTGAAATTACACTAGTGGTTCGCCCCGAACTGAGATCTCGCGAGTCTCCCATAAAAACAAAAATATACTATTCGTAATCTTTGACTATCAAAATAGTGCCACGAAATAGATAACCAACATACTTGACCTACAGTTTCATACAAATTACAGGTAACGAGAGTTCATGTAATATGGTAAATTTTTTTGGGGTACAAATTGCAGTTATTCTGGATTTCAGACTTTTGCCTATATTTGTGTCACTTAAGCTACACTTATACCAACTTGAAGCACTGTGGGGTCACTGGTGTACCCTATGAATTTCGTCATAGTTCGTTCAAAACGTGTTCGAAATGTGTTAATAAAGAATTTTCATTAGACGTCCCACTTGAGCTAATAATCTCATTTTCATTTTTTTACCCCTCTTAAACCCCAATATCTCAACCCCCCCTCCCCCACATTTTTATCTCATTTACAGGCAGTTGTTGGTACGCCAATCAAATCGCAAATAAATTGACATATAGTGTTTAACTTAGCACTCTTGTTAAATCAAATTGAGTTTCCCGAGGTTTTAGTCGCACCAAAATTGTGCCATCACTACTTACCTATGTTTCAAATTTCACAATGATCGGATCAACGCTTTGAAAGTTATCCTCGGACAAACATACATATAACGCCAATTTGCCCAAGTTGGTTTGGAGATCGCTTTGCTCGATCATTAAATTTAAAATTAAAAATGATTTAATACTGTCCAGTTACTTGCAATATCATTTAAGCCATTAAATATTATACTGGAAGGCAACACAAATACGGTAATTTAGCTAGATATTACTCGTGCGCGATAACTTGGGACCTGCTAGGAATGCGACTCCCCGATCGCTTCCCCTGCACTTCCCCGATGGCGCCCGTATTGTACCGTTCACATCACTATTTTTTACTAGGGTTTTAGTCTCGTACTGGCCTACGTCACGTAACGACGCGCTCTGGAATTCTTTTAGTTTTCGTTTGTGTTATTGTTTTGTTGTTGTAGTTTTTGTTGTTATAGTTTGTAAAAAGTTTGTCGACAAAAGTATTGGGACGATGACCTCTTACAAGAGACGAATGAATCGCAATTAATTGTAAATTTATCGGATACCTCTTCGTCAAGTGATTATAGTGAGACTGAGGACGAAGAACAACCCCTAGAAGGCATAAATCCACTAAGTAGTGACGAAGATTAGATAATGTAAATAATAGATAAAATAAATGTATAAACTTAAACATTGTATTTTTATTTTATTCAAATAGTGTAACAAATAGGGAACAAACAGCGTCCTCCCTGAGTAACATAATAAATTACGTTAAAAAAAAACAAAGACGAAGCCGCGGGCGGCTGCTTGTTATGTTCGCTTTTTTGCGGGCGGTACAAACACGCCAATATGACGTCACCGCGCTCAGGTCCCAACTAATCGCGCACGGGTAATACTTACATAATACCTGGGCATTATTTTTTCTCATCAATTATGCGACACATTAATAACTTTAATACAATCATCAATCATTATCAACCTAAATATTTAATACTAGCTGTCCAATCCGCAGCTTCGCACGCGTATTTTTTCAATAAAAACATTACCCTCCTTTGCGCAGTTGGGTAAAAAGTAGCTTAGGTTACTCAGGGTGAACGTAGCTTTCTAATGGTAAATGAATTTTTGAAATCGTACTAGTAGTTTTTGAGTTTATTCATTACAAAGATACACACAAAAATATAAATCTTTCCTCTTAATATTAGTATAGATTACTTATAATTTTAAGGAACATTTGGGTCACACGCGCGTTGAAGTCTGTTGTATAGAAAATAACTTCGTAGCAGTTCGTACGAGCTACAATATTTAAAAACGTCGCTTTTTTTCGACAACACACACCGTCCATATTGTAAGAGCTGAACCTTGAACATTCCCAAAGGCTTTCCACGACGTGTCTGCATCGAATACTGCAGTATTTTGCTTACTGCACTATCAGTCCTAATTTGTTTTCATACTAAAATAGTGCATATGAGTCTTTAATTGACGTATAAAAATCATTTTCTATTATAACAAAAGACGTACTTTTATGTTTTTTAATAAGTTGGATAGCGATACTCAGAGGTGGTGAAATAGGCACTGTGTTTTATCTATACTCATATTATAAATGCGAAAGTAACTCTGTTTGTTTGACGACTAATGGCGGGTTCCTATATCCGTCGGTAACCAGCTACGACTCATTTTTACTTGAAAACCTGTCAAAAGTTTGACACAAGTTTGACACTTTTTCAAGGAGATACGAGGCGTAGTCGGTTACCGACGGATATAGGAACCCGCCATCAACGGCTGAACGGATCGTAATGAAATCTGGCAAGGAGATAAATTATATCCTCGAGAAGGACATAGGCTATCTTTTGTCTCAAAAATAATCTTGAAGGGGTTGAAAATTGTGTATGAGCAATCCATAATTCCTGAAGTTAGGGATCTGAAAATTCATATGTAAGCTTTTGGTAAGAAATAAAAAAATACGTATTTCCATTTTTTTTGCAAAATCAACCCTAAAGGGGGGGGGGGGGAGATAAAGTAAGGGGTTAAAATTATGAGGTATTCTTTAGATGTACTCCCTATGTATTGCTTGATATATAGATAGATTGTGACCGAGATTGGGACATAGACTACTTTTTACTCGACTGCGCAGAAGGAGGGTAATGTTTTTATTGACATACCACGCGTGCACAGCCGCGGGCGGGTCAGCTAGTAAGATTCATAAAGCTGTTCCTTTTCTAATAAAGAAATATATATTTTTTTAAATATATGTTTATTTATTATTTTAAACAAAACGATATTTTATCATTTTACATTTTATCATTTAAAAGCACTGCAAAACATTACTTGACTAAAAGCAAGTCTATCATTCCCACAGCCGTGCCGCCTCCAACAACCAGTGTGGGTGCAGGCGACTCCACGAATCCCGATGTCGTTAACTTCATACAGAAGCAAGAAGAGTACATCGAACAACTAGAGCGAGAGAGCCAATATTGCAGGGTAAGGGCCTCTTTCGCGACCTCCGAGTAACTTTAAATGATGGGTAAAAATCATTCTCTCTTTATCTGTTTCCATGTGAAAACAAAAGACGTACTTATATATTTATTATCCATTGTATAGCGTTACTCAGAGGTGGTGAAATAAGCACCTAAGTGATATATAATGAACATATAACTAATATCAATTAATTACTAATGCAAATTCTGCCGCGATGCAAACATAATCATTTTCATAATATTTTCAGCATAACTACTATAGTGTGACCATTAGTGCTGTGCACTCCCTGAGGTATAGTTATTTGTATCGGACTGTCTATGTCAGACGCACATGAGATAGACAGTCCGATACGAATAACACTACCTGCCGCCACGAGCATTGACGGCGAACTGACAGAGCGCAGCAGCCGATTCTCCCCCCCGTCTCGCCGCGCGCATACCTCAGGGAGTGCACAGCACTAATGGTCACACTATATATTTAATAAGTATGTATTACAATTTCGATTATTTGGACATTTATAAAACACCACACAATTGCAAAATACATCCACTCGCACACTTTACACAAACATACGCACACACACACACAACCACATCAATATGTTATTTTTTATGAAAGCATATGTGCCTGCATAGTATTTTACTATCATGTTGGTGTGGAGTGTGGGCCATAGGTCTAGTTCATATATATGAATTCATCTTTGATTACTTTTGTTTTTTTAGAGATCTATTAACAAATTTGACACTGTTGTTTATTGTGATATAAAATGTGATAAATAATAAATAAATATTGCTGGACATATCACACAGCGCTATCCAGCCCCAAATTAAGCAGAGCTTGTACTATGGGAACCAGATAACTGATAGAATACTTATATACTTTTTTTTTGTAAATACATACTTATAATATATAGAAAAACATCCAGACCCGGAACTAATATCTGTAGATCATGCAAACATTTGTTCCGCGACGGGAATCGAACCCGCTACCACCTGCGTCTCAGTCGGCTATTCGCCCACTGCGCCACGGAGGTAGTCATAAAATGTGATAAATTAAGTAATCCTATTGTTGGCCTGACTATAAGACGTAAAAAATGTGTACTATATTTTGTAATACGCTGTTGGATTAAGGAAATAAATAAAATAAAATGAAAGGCTGGACAGAGCAGGGGTCGAGACCCTGGGTCCATGGGGTACCGGAACCCATGATTTAAAATTCTTTCTGGGCGTCTCTGGTCGAGCGACGTGTGATCCGAGAGCTGGCGCTTATCTGGGTCAACGCATAAGCATTGCAATTCACGGCAATGCAGCCAGTGTCTTAGAGACACATCCGCCTTGATCTGGAGCAGTTGAGCTATCTGAAAGATAGTTTGCAACGGTATTTAGAAGATTCAACTGTTTCTTCTGTATTTTATAGTCTTGTAAATATTTGTATAATCTTTCTGTTACTAAATTTGTAATTATGATTAAAATAATAATACCATAATAAATTTTTCTAAGGACGAGTTGAACAACCTCCTTGGTAAGGTTAAAGAGGTGATCTCCGAGAACGAGCACCTCCACGAAGCGCAGAAGAACAAGCTGATATCTCGAATGTTCCATTCTTACAACGCTGGTTCTGAGACAGATGACTTGGATGATATAGGAGATAGCACTGGACTTGACAGCGATAATAAGGTAAGTTTGAATAGTAGGACGTCATCATCATCACCGGACAAAAATATCAAGAGTCAAAAAATGCCTCCAAATAACTAGTGGTTCGCCCCGAACTGAGATCTCACGAGTCTCCCCTAAAAACAAAAAAATAAATTGTAATCTTTGACTATAGTTTGACCGAAACCGCTGTACCGCGCCTGAGGTATGCGCGCGGCGAGACGGGGGGAAGTATCGGCCGCTCCGATCCATCGTCAGACGCACATGAGATAAATATCCAAAGATGGGTCAAGCGCTATCTCGTGATGTCAAGACCGTCATCATGTCCAAAAAATGAAAACAATTGTTGGGATCGCGATAGTGGATTTGATATTATTATCGATCCTATAATAAAAAAATTGCAGAACGACTCTGATTCAAGTTCCAATAGCGAAACGGAAGATGAAGATGATTACTTATAAAAATATAAACATATCGTTAATAACCATATCATTTACGATATCGTAATATCTATCCGACAATATCGATCTCATCTCATGTGTACCTACTCTTGTTCTTTTTTTCCTCGGCCCCCACCTCGCCGCACTTTCTCAAGGAGCGGTACAGCAGTTTCGGTCAACTATATCAAAATATGAAAATAGTGTCATGAAATATCCGACCAAATAACTACACCTACAGTTTCATTCAAATTACAGGTAACGGGAGTTCATGTTATTTGGTTGTTTTGGGGTAGAAGTTGCAGTTATTATTTTGCCTATAGTTGTGTCATATAGCTACACGCATGCCAAATTACAGCACTGTGGGCCCTGTGGGGTCACTTGTGTACCCTGTGAATTTTGTCAAAGTTTCGTTTTTATTATGGCTAATAACTCAAAAATTAAAAAAATCTTTACTAAAAATAAAAATGGATTCGAAATTTACTAATAAAGAACATACATTTGACGCCGCATTTGACCTAATAGTCTCATTTTCATTTTTTTACCCTTTTTGAACCCCAATATCTCAACAACCCCCCCACATTTTTAGTTCATTTAGTCACACCAAAATTGTGCCATTACCTATGTATGAAATTTCACGGTGATCGGATCAACGCTTCGAAAGTCATCCTCGAACAAACATACATAGGTACATACATACATACAACGCTGATTTGTCCAAGTTGATTTGGAGATCTCGCTTCGCTTCCATAGCATTATGTCATACGGTATACTGTGTGGGGGAGTGCTGCAGATATAAACACCATTTTTGTGCTGCAGAAGAGGGCTGTTCGTGCAATTAATATGGGCCCCAGATAATCATTACGCAATAAGTTTAAAGAAATAAATATTCTGACATTCTCTTGTCAATACATCTATGAAAATCTGATGTATGTTCACAAAAATATTAATTTGTTTGAGAAAAATAGCGATAATCATAATTTTAATACTAGAAATAAAGATAAACTCGCTGTTGCCCCTTGTAGACTCCATAAAGTTAATAAATCGTACATAGGGCAAGGTGTTCGCTTTTATAACAAACTCCCAAGTGATGTACAAAAATTGACAATAAACAAATTTAAAAACGCAATTAAACAAAATCTTTATAAAAAAGCCTACTATAAAATATCGGATTATTTAGATGATAGAGAAGTTTGGGATTGAAATTGCTGAAACTCGTTCAAAATGTTACAATTTAGACGTAATTTATTTTCTGTATTGTAATGTATTCTAAAAGGATCATTAAAAAACAACCAGCCTTGTTTCTTGCCTTTCTTTCCTGGCTTGGTCGTGAAGGCACAGGCAGTATAATTGACGTTTCAAAGTGATCCATGTGATTTTAATGAATAAAAGGTTTTGACTTTGACTTTGCTCGATCCATACATCCTATATTTATGCACTGGTAAGCACAGCGTACGACGGCCCGCCACTAGCGGGAAATACGGTATAATATAGGTTGCTGGGAGCCGTTGGGGTGCAGGCTGTACAAGATCGGGTTTTGGAAATCCCCATAGATTTCCAAAGCCTATGTTTAACATAATAAACCAACTCGATGAAGAGGAAGATTTTGATCTCCTTACGATCTCTTTGACAAAATTCACAGAAATGGCAGTAGGTACAGTACCAGTGTAGTAGATATATAATAGGAGTAGTAGTAGTAATAGTTCATTTGTAATATCGTTTTGGTAAATAATTACTGTTATCCGACTTTAATATTATAAACACGAAAGTTTGTATGTATGGATGTATGGATGTTTGTTACTCTTTCACGCCGGGACGGCTGAACCGATTGCAATGAAATTTGGTATGTACGTAGATTAATAAATTGTACCTGGATTAATAAATAAATAAATATTGCTGGACATTTCACACAGCGCTATCTAGCCCTAAACTAAGCAGAGCTTGTACCATGGGAACCAGATAACTGATAGAATACTTATATTGGTACTTTTTTTGTAAATACATACTTATAATATAGGTATATAGCAAAACATCCAGACCCGGAACAAATATCTGTAGATCTCATGCAAACATTTGTTCCGCGGCGGGAATCGAACCCGCTACCTCCTGCGTCTCAGTCGGGTTTTCATCCATTGCGCCACGGAGGTCGACAAAATAACACATAAGCTGATAAGCGTCGGATTATAGGCTGCTTTTTATTGGCAAACCACGCGTGCAAAGCCGCTGTCAACAGCTAGTAATAATATAAATCTTAAAAAAAGACATTGGACGTCTTATGACGGGGTTTTATCATCAATATAGTCAGATATAATGCCATAAATATTATTTGATTTGAAATAGTGTAATAATAACAAGCTTTCTGTATTATAATATTAATACATAATATAAGGCCTCGATCGCTTGGGCCTTGCTTTGCGGTCGGTGGTTTACCGTTTTTATATATGTATTTTTTATACTATAATGTTTGTTTTTGTAAGATTCTTTGAAAATAAATATATGTGAATAATAATAATAATAAAGCCCTTATTTTACGTCACACAATATTTTATTTGATTGCTCTCTACTTAAATCTATGAATTGGAAGCTTATAAGTGCTTTCCGGGAGTTAAAAAATTGATAATCATTAAACAAATGGATTATTTTCAGATTTCACCTTCAAAATCTCGTAGAACCTCGTCGGCTAAGTACCGTGGGTCTAGCAAGCTGGAGGGTCCCAACATCGTCTTTGAATCGAGGATTGCCGAGTTAGAGGCGCAACTAACGCAGGCCAAGATCGACTTAAAGAAAATACAGGTAATATATGTAAATGCTTGCATTGAGCTATCTATAGATCGTTTGCAACGGTCATTAGATTTTTTTACTACTAAAGTAGCAAATGCAGCTATGGACGCTTGTAAAACCAAAAGTATCACCCGAGCAATGCTGACCCTTTAAAAGAAGATTATTAAACGAGGGGGTAAAGCAGTGTCTTACGTCACGGGCGTATTGAACCCCGAACGTAACGAAGGATGTAGAGCTATATATAAGATGAGAATCCTGAGTGCTGAGAGGGATATAAGCACGCCCAAGATGCAGACATCTTTATCCAAGAGGAGAATACTTTTCACACTTTCTGCGTGACAATAAAAACAAAATCTAGGTTGGTGCATTCTGTGGAGAGGTTAGTTCGATTTACGAATAAGTTCTTATTGTGTTCTCTTTGGTTCAAATTTTAATACAGATGAGGTTCCAAATTCAAATCACATTCACAACTTTACACACAACTTTACTCCCGGCTCAGCCGTAGGGGTTTATTCACCTGCTTTTGGTTAGGTTTACATGACATATAATTTGACATTGTCGAGCAGGTGGCGTGAAAAATTTTTAAAACCCCATACTGTAGTCCTGTGTTAGATGATTAAACTGTTTGTTTTTTATTTTTAAACGACATAATGAAATAAATTAAAATAGTTCTGTTAACACGTATATTTTTTACAATATCTATTATAAAATTTATATATGTTAAGAACTATTTTTTTTAATATTCTCATAAATTAGGTTCGTGCGATTATTCGTAAAGTGCGCATTTAGATGTGAGGCAAAATATATTCAGGAAATTGACATTGATTTTATAGCGTTTTCACTATTTTAGCGTTTTATTATTTATTTATCAATAACTTTTGTTGGATTAGCAACGTTGAAGTGGCAATGGGCAGGCCATATAGCGCGCAGAACAGATGGCCGATGGGGCCGAAAGGTTCTCGAGTGGAGGCCACGGACCGGCAAGCGCAGCGTAGGACGTCCACCCACAAGATGGGCAGACGACTTGGTAAGAACCGCAGGTCGGCGTTGGATGCAGGCCGCTTCCAACCGCAGTTCCTGGAGATCAATGAGGGAGGCCTTTGTCCAGCAGTGGACGTCCTACGGCTGATATGATGAACTTTTGTTGGCAGGAGGAGAACAATGAGAACAAACGCAAGCTCGCCTCGGGGCTCGTTGACTCAACCTGCCTTGACGGCTTCAAGCGGCAGATCGACAACTTACAGAGGTAGGTACTTCATCGTCATCCACAGTTTGACTTCATCTACTGCTGGGTAGGCTTCTTTATAATAATAATAACCGCCTACGCGATCTGTGATTTACCGTTTTTATAAATACACTAGCTGACCAATGCGCAGCTTCGCACGCGTAGTTTATCAATAAAACCATTAACCTCCTTTTGCGCAGTTGGGTAAAAAGTAGCCTATGTCACTCGAGGATAGTGTAGCTTCCCAACAGTGAAATAATTTTTTAAATCGGTCCAGTAGTTTCGGAACCTATTCAATATTAACAAACAAACAAGTATTTCCTCTTCATAATATTAGTATAGATAAATTAGATGAAATGGAATGTAAACATTTATTTGACATGACATACACACAGGAAACAATAACAGATGGTGGAATACCTAATATCGATTCTGTCTTTATTTTCAGGGACAAGTCAGCCCTTGAGTCTCAAATATCAAAACTAAAGCTGAGCCTTGATCACAAAGACGATGATGACCGATACAAGAGAAACGATTCCGTGGAGCTGCAGCTCAGGGACGAGAGAAACAATCTAGAAGTTGAACTGAGGAGACTTAAGGTAAGAAAACCTAAGGGTTGGGGCCCGAAGAGACCGGAATCTGAGACGGAAGGCCGAGACCGCTAGTTGACTTACGCGGTCTATACTAAAGCCAAATTCGATGTACAATGTTTGTAAACAAATCGTCCATACTTAACCTAAACTTCACTTTCTTGGTGTTATTTGTGATTTGACTTTCATTATTATAAATTGGTATCAATTCTTTCAAACCAACGTTCAGTGTATTTTTATTTTTTAGTCTCCTTAAGCTTGCAATCTGCCCATCAGGGCATTGAGCTAGAGTTTGGTGAATAGTTCGCGCTAAGCATGTATGGAAAATAAGCCCAGTGGCACTTCCATAATAAGTCCAGTGGCACTTCCACGTTAATCGAATGAGTTTCATGTTATGTATATGCGGTTTGTTAACATTCTACATCGGATTTGGCTGAAAATTAGACACGTATAGACTCTCGGTGCTCTGATCTGCCATTGAGCTACCAGATTTAGGGACACTCCTCAAATCTGAGAGCACGATTAAAATAACTTTAACCCAACATTGTATGCTGTTTTAATTAGTTGGTATTATCTAAATTAATGTGTTAGGTTTGTGAATACGTAATGAGTTTACCTATGTATTATTTATTCTTATTATGATATGATGTAGATGAAAATAAAAAAAAAACTAATGGAATTATTTTAGTGTTATCATAATTTATGAAATTTTAATAAAATTATTTTAAATGCGCTTTGATGAATTCAACGAATTGGTTAAACATTTTGAGATTGTGAATTTGACAAAAAACTAAAATAATTAGAAATAAAAAAAATTACATTCAGAGTGACTTGCGCAACGATGCCTAATCGTATTTAGCGCCTAAATATGTTTCAGGGAGTTGTCATTTCATACAAATACGTTAAATTTAAACATGTTTAGTCGCTAAATTCGCTCAGGGATCGTTGCCGGCTTAGAAAACGTCAGGATTTCAAAATTAAGGTTAAGTGCCCTTATTGTTTGACAGGATGATTTTGCCAAAAGGCGCGGTAAAGCCCTTATTGTTTGACAGGATGATTTATCCAAAGAGCGATGTAAAGCCCTTATTGTTTGACAGGATGATTTAGCCAAAGAGCTATGTAAAGCCCTTATTGTTTGACAGGATGATTTAGCCAAAGAGCAATGTAAAGCTCTTATTGTTTGACAGGATGCTTTAGCCAAAGAGCGCGGTAAAGCCCCTATTGTTTGACATGATGATCTAGCCAAAGAGCGCGGTAAAGCCCTTATTGTTTGACAGGATGATTTAGCCAAAGAGCAATGTAAAGCTCTTATTGTTTGACAGGATGCTTTTACCAAAGAGCGCGATAAAGCCCCTATTGTTTGACATGATGATCTAGCCAAAAAGCGTGATAAAGCCCTTATTGTTTGACAGAATGATCTAGCCAAAGAGCGCGGTAAAACCCCTATTGTTTGACAGGATGATCTAGCCAAAGAGCGCGGTAAAGCCCTTATTGTTTGACAGAATGATCTAGCCAAAGAGCGCAGTAAAGCCTTTATTGTTTGACAGGATGATCTAGCCAAAGAACGCGGTAAAGTCCTTATTGTTTGACAGAATGATCTAGCCAAAGAGCGCAGTAAAGCCTTTATTGTTTGACAGGATGATCTAGCCAAAGAGCGCGGTAAAGCCCTTATTGTTTGACAGAATGATCTAGCCAAAGAGCGCAGTAAAGCCTTTATTGTTTGACAGGATGATCTAGCCAAAGAGCGCGGTAAAGCCCTTATTGTTTGACAGGATGATCTAGCCAAAGAGCGCGGTAAAGCCCTTATTGTTTGACAGAATGATCTAGCCAAAGAGCGCGGTAAAGCCCCTATTGTTTGACAGGATGATCTAGCCAAAGAGCGCGGTAAAGCCCTTATCGTTTGACAGAATGATCTAGCCAAAGAGCGCAGTAAAGCCTTGATTGTTTGACAGGATTATCTAGCCAAAGAGCGCGGTAAAGCCTTTATTGTTTGACAGAATGATCTAACCAAAGAGCGCAGTAAAGCCTTTATTGTTTGACAGGATGATCTAGCCAAAGAGCGCGGTAAAGCCCTTATTGTTTGACAGAATGATCTAGCCAAAGAGCGCAGTAAAGCCTTTATTGTTTGATAGGATGATCTAGCCAAAGAGCGCAGTAAAGCCCTTATTGTTTGACAGAATGATCTAGCCAAAGAGCGCAGTAAAGCCTTTATTGTTTGATAGGATGATCTAGCCAAAGAGCGCGGTAAAGCCCTTATTGTTTGACAGAATGATCTAGCCAAAGAGCGCAGTAAAGCCTTTATTGTTTGATAGGATGATCTAGCCAAAGAGCGCAGTAAAACCTTTATTGTTTGACAGGATGATCTAGCCAAAGAGCGCGGTAAAGCCCTTATTGTTTGACAGGATGATCTAGCCAAAGAGCGCGGTAAAGCCCTTATTGTTTGACAGAATGATCTAGCCAAAGAGCGCGGTAAAGCCCCTATTGTTTGACAGGATGATCTAGCCAAAGAGCGCGGTAAAGCCCTTATTGTTTGACAGAATGATCTAGCCAAAGAGCGCAGTAAAGTCTTTATTGTTTGACAGGATGATCTAGCCAAAGAGCGCGGTAAAGCCCTTATTGTTTGACAGAATGATCTAGCCAAAGAGCGCAGTAAAGCCTTTATTGTTTGATAGGATGATCTAGC
This sequence comes from Philereme vetulata, assembly GCA_918857605.2. Taxonomy (NCBI): domain Eukaryota; kingdom Metazoa; phylum Arthropoda; class Insecta; order Lepidoptera; family Geometridae; genus Philereme; species Philereme vetulata. The sequence continues at coordinate 6,361,135 of OU975425.1, forward strand.
CAAAGAGCGCGGTAAAGCCCTTATTGTTTGACATGATGATCTAGCCAAAGAGCGCGATAAAGCCCTTATTATTGGACAGGGTGATTTAGCCAAAGAGCGTGGTAAAGCCCTTATTGTTTGACAGGATGATTTAGCCAAAGAGCGCGGTAAAGTCCGCGACCTTGCCGGCGAAGGCACTCGGCGCGCTATACAAGAGCGCAGCGCGGCGGAGCAGCGGTATAACGCTCACTTCGACGAGCTGCAGCACGACCTGGCGGCGCAGTACGACAATGTAGCTAAACTACAGGTAATATAGGCTGTTGTCAAATAAAGAGGGTGCCTGAGATTGGGATGTTGAAGTCTAATACTCACCTACCTGCTTCATTTCATACACAGTTTAAGCTGACCTTTCAATGTTTTTTTGTTTAAGTACCTGATTGGGACTCATTGCTGTAAAGCAGGAGGGCGTTGGTGTCTGTAATACAGTTTTCATCGTTTCAAACTGTACACATGATTTACATATGTGGTTTTATACATATTATACATATTATTTATACATAATATGTTGTTCCTCAATAAATGCTTTTTATTTATTAACTTATTTAATCATCTTATACTGGAAATGTACTACAGTTTGATGTGTAAGCCATGCATATCTACTAATTCTCTCTCTTGTGTGTTACTTGTATTTTTCTTCTTGTTGTCCTAAGAACTCTGTCTTTCCTCTGTGTGTCAATTAAATGAGTTTTGAAGTAAAACTTCTTTACGCGCGCTTGACTTGGGGAGTAAGCTGGTGAATGGGTTATGGAAGTTGAGAGGGAGATATAAGTTAGTGAAGATAGAAATACAGAGAGTTACGTTTCGTTTATTACTGTAGAGGCAAGAGAGATAGGTGCGAGCACACATTTTCTTTCTCTCTTTTTCTCATAGCCAGTTGATTTATTTTTTCTTTTCTTTGAATGTCCAGGCTGGTCTAGATCGTCACGTCTTTGTGTCACGTCGACTCATTGGCGCGATCGCTGGCCGTTAAGTTCTCTGGGTTCCTCTGGGACTTTTCTTTAGAGATGCATTAGTCCGCCATCTTGGATCTTTGCAGTGCAATATGACAACGTTGTAACCTAAAGGAGATTTCTTATAATTTTACCTTTACGATGGATAAAAACTGACCAAAATAGTGTGATAAAAATGTTATTTTTTTATTTTAGCTGGAACTCGAGCGCCAGCGTCGTGATGAAAACGACTTGAAACGTGAACTCTCAATGAAGAACTCGGCTATTGAAGAGCTAAAGATGGAGCTGAAGAACAAGTCATGTAAGCTCTCTCTAAGTCATCTAAGCTTATCTACCAGTTCCTATATATTTACGAAAACTTAAATTATCGCTGGCTTATATTAACTTGGCCTGAGGTGATATTTAATTCCATGGTGATTTATTTTAGAGTCTTTGTAAAGTTAGATATAGAGAATGTTTATTGCCTTAAGAAATAATAAATTTCACTTACAAGACAACTTAATGCTAACTTAATAAAATTTGTTAAGAAACCGGTGAGCATGCGTTTTCTAAACTAAGTGTAAGTATGTAATAAATAATATAAACCAAAAATGTATACAAAAAAGACAATAAAAAGAAATACACCAAACAATATGTAGGCAAAACACAAAAGGGATAGTAGGATAACCAGATAATGTATAACTTTTCAAACTATCATTGTTATGAACACTATTTGTACTAAATCATGGTAAATATCCCGTGTTTTTAGTACAGATAACAAGTAACGTGTTGAGTAAGTTAATAAATACGATTTATTTTATAACATTCGACGATGTGGTCCATCTGATGATAAGCGGTTACCACTACCTATAACAATTGCATTACTTCGCAGGTTACATCCAGTAAGACTTGGCCTACATGGCATTGCATCCCTCTAAATTGTGCAATGCCATGGGTGAAACGACTCAAAAGATCTGAATTATGAAGATCGGATTCAAATGTTTTATTGTTTTTTTTTGAGGTGATACTTAGCTGCTTTGTTTATATAATAATACTAGCCGTTGCCCGCGACTTCGTACGCGTTACACTACTAAATGTGTACGTAACCTAGAAATAAAGCTAAACTCGCTGTTGCAACTTGTCTTGACACCCAATTTTTATCCCATGGGAACTAATTTCTGGGATGAAATGTAGCCTATGTGTATCCAGTCTACGTATATACCAAATTTCTTCGAAATCGGTTCAGCCGTTACGACTTGATTGAGTGACAAGCAACCAAACAAATAAATAAGGAAACAAATATCAAAACTTTTACATTTACCTATAATATTAGTGTGATATTAAATTGAGCCAACAAAAACAACCCTTTTCGAAGTAGAAAGAAGGAAGAATCCTCCCGGTGTTTTGTCGCAGACGTAAATTGTCAACTCAAAATGTACTAACAAACATCGAATAAATAAATGGGTTAATTTAGAAACTTAATTTAGTTTGAATGAATCATGTAGATTTTTTTTTCTTCTAGCCACCCTCCAAGCAGACCTCTCCCAAGCGAACGCAGAGAAAGCCTCACTAGAAGAAGAGCTGGCCAGCGCCAGACTGGCTATAGAGCGTCATCAGCGCCAAGCCAAGCATGAGGCTAACCGTCTCAACTCTGAGGTAAACTGGACTACATTCAAATGTATCATCATGCGTTTCTATTTCACACCTCAAACTAAGTGGAGCTTCTAACAGACTCGGGAAAAATATCTGTACATCATGCAAACATTTGTTCCACGATTGGAATTCTCATAGCGTGTCTTTGAATAGAGTCAAAAACTCCTAGCTGGTGCTCCTTCCAGGTGCTCCAGATGCCCAGAGATGACAGCAGTATTATATGTGGGGCCGGACATGTGACACTGGATTTGAGGGGCAATCTTTTATATCAAATTTTAGACCCCTAAGGCAGTTTGTCCACCGCCACCGTCACCGGACGTCACCGAGAACGAGATGACGGCGCAGATTTAGCGATGCTACATTTAATTACTATAGGCCGTGTGTCCACCGCCGCCGTCGTCGGCACTCGGGTGACGGGCGTGCGGTGGACACACGGCCTTAGAGTGTTAATTCAATACAACCTATTTTGTTATGTACGACATTAATTTAAAACACACATCCGGAATCGTATTAACTGATTTTAGAGATTGGTTTAATACTGGTAGCTTGAATATTTATGCAGCAATCGATACATTTCCAATAAACAAATTTTTACGTAAATCGGCAGGTACCTACCTACTTACATGATGAATGAATATAATTTGGTTACCTATTTTATACAGGGGGTTTCATTAATATTTTAAGACTTGATATTAAGGTTGTTTGAAAATTGAATATTTTCTGTAGTAATGAATTTGAAAAAAAACCTATTTTACATCATTACTAGCCATTAGCTCTACCCGTGTTTTCATTTAATGTCGTACATAACAAAACACATAGTATACACAGTCAGTAACTGACAAAATACTTATTTTTTGTAAATGTATACTTACAATACTACATACACTTACATACATACTTATAATAGAAAATCACCCATACCCGAAACATATATCTGTAGATAATGCAAACATTTGTTCCGCGGCGGGTATTGAACCGAAGTCCACAGCGTCTCAGCCGGCTATTCGCCCACTGTGTCACGGAGACGTCATGCATGCCCTAGGTCTGAATTTTCGGAGACTAAAATCGTAAAGTAAGTTTAAGAAAATATCCACAAAGTGAATAAAGTTATGTGGGTCTACAAAAACGGGGAGATACATGAACCGTTTTCGGAAGAATTGAAATCAATTTAAATTTTTTTATGTTCTTCACTGCTTAGAGCACCCTGTGGATACCCACATGCGACGATACAGCTACTATGGTAATGTTTCAGATCCAGTCCCTCCGTCAGCGCCTGGACCGCGCTGATGCCGACTTGGTGCACTCGCGACGGGAGAATCTACGCCTCTCTGAACAGATCTCCACTTTGGAGAAGGAGGTAACGTTCTATCTAATCATCGAAATGAAGTTGTAATTTAAAAGACAGCTGTTAGTAGAAAAGAGATAAAAGACGATGAACTGATAAAAGACAAAACAAAAGCTAACAATGTTATTATTTCAACAGATTAACATGAAGAGTCTTACGCCGATGACTCCAGAGAAAAACAAGAAAGAAAAGGAACTGTCATCTATGCTCGAGTCTATGGACAACAAACACGGTAGGTTCCTTACGAATAACCTTTTTAATATATTTAAATGTTTAGATTTTGGGCATCACTATCTTAGGACCATACGTATGGGTAAACTATTGATGTTTTAAAAGATCCCACAACAATCCAAAATTCGATTTAACTTCAAAACATTCATACTTTACCCCTTCTAAAACGCTTGCATGATTAGTTAAAAGGGCTTGTCTTTCAATCTCAATAGTTTATTCATCAGATTGTTGATGGGAGTTTAAAGCCGGAACATTTGGTTCACAGCTAATACCGTCGCTGAGTTGGAGACCATGATCCATTCACAAAACAGTCTGATGGAGAAACTGACAGGGGAATGTCGTTCGCTCACTGACAAGCTCGACGACGCAAACCGTAGGCACAAGTACGGATATCTTATTCTATAGCATGAAACTTATCACTCTTATCTTAATTAGTCTTTTCTTGCAATTCATCTTTACCTTCTCTATCTTTTTGATAAACATTATCATTGCCCGTTTCAATTTAAATTTCAAAATTCCTAACGTCGTGCTGTGTTTTCATTGGTGGCAGGCAGAGCGCAGAGTCGCGGCCGTTCAGACGAACCAATCAGAACACAGCGCGAGCGTTCCGCATCCCGAGACCGACCTATAGCGAGCCGTTCCAAGCGCCGCTCCGGAAAAGAGTCCGATTCGTCGAATAACTGCCCACCGATAATAGTTGGCCCGTTGACGACAAACCAGGATCTCGACGTCAAGGGAGAGAAGACATATAACTTGCCACTTATGATTCAACAGCCCTTTTTACGGGAGAAAAAGGAGCCGATCAAAGTTGATATAAGTGTAAAGCTAATACCAAAGCCGAGGAAGAAAGATCGCAAGAAGAAGGAGGCACGCGTAGAGGAAATTATAGTAGATGATTATAGAGGCGTTACTAATAGCATTAGCATGGAAGTTGTAGATGGAGACATCAATGTTCTCAAAGAAACGGTCGAAATTGTTGAACCCTATCAAACAGAAGATAATCCAGAAAAAGATGTCCCTGAGATTGTGATTCAAACTGAGACAATGGAAACTGAAAATGATGAAATAGAACCTTCAGAAGTGATTACTGAACCACACATGGTAGATGATCTTCCACAAGAAGTTGAAAGTCAGTCTGAAGATGCAAATAAAATGAACAGCGAAGTAACAGGGGATGAGCCGGAACCAAATAATTAAGGATGAGACATTTTATTTCTAAACACTAGTTTAAATTCTTATTATTCTTCTTTCATAGCTCGTATTCTTAACTTAATGATTTTAAAATTTGCAGTTCCTAATATTTAGAATTTTATACCAAGCTTGTTAAAATAAGTATGAGTGTAATCGTAGAAAATATTGTCAGCATTGATATTAAAATAAGGTGTTATCTTGTGCAACGCTTATTGTGATAGTCTGACGCAATACTATATCGTTAGTTAGCTTAATTATTTGTTGATTTTTGTTTGTATCGTTATAATATTGTTTCTTGTTGTTATCTATGTTTAACCTGTACCAAAATTTAAACTTCTCTTTGTCGTAGCTACGAGTACATGTATTTGTTATGTCTCGTCCAAATGGGTAATGATAATGTAAAAGTGTGCAATAAAACTAAAATCTAAATAGAATCTGTTGATTTTGAAGCTACTGCTACATTTCATCACCCATCACTCAATAGCTATTTTCCATTTCAGAACAGAGAGAGTACAATTGCTTTGCCGAAACTCTGAACTAATGAGAAAGCTTAGAAACTTGTGGTCTTCACATAAGAAATACTGCACAACCTCTGTACCTTTAAGAAGTTACACACCTCTAAGTGGCTACCCTCACAGTCGATCGTCTTATGATCTAGATCGCACATACTATACGTCCACTCCTTACACTAATAGATTTAGAAGAGCCGAGTCAAGATTTGGTAGTGATGTTGGCGAGTTGATAAGGAATCTTAGCGAGTTGTCAATCGATAGGATTGATGATTCTGATGATGATCCCGTGAAGGTAAGCCGGGTGAAGAGCATACGCTTAAAGTGCATGGTAGTTTGCTTATTGATTATTTGGGTAAGTATTGTTTGTGTACTGCTCGCGAAGCTGTTGTGTCTATGTACATATATGTCTGTTGTCTATGTAAATATCAATCATAGGTTCAATAAATATTTTTATTTATCTGTTATTAATTATTATACCAATAGAATGTCCTTGAAAATGGTAGAAATTCAAAATAAAAAAGTTGAAAGAGAAGAACCTAACCTAAAAAAAATAACTAAATAGGGGTGTATTCTAAAATTTAAACTGATGGTACATTTCTATTACTTCGTTACATAGTGGGAGCTGTAACCTTAACGATATCATATAAGTACCTAACGATATCATATAAGTACATAACGATATCATTTTACTGTACGAACATTCTCAACCTTCTGAGTGAACATATTCAACTAAGAGTAAGTATGAACAATGAATAGATTCAACCAGAAGAACAATCAAACTTTTTGAACTTTGTCGGTGTTGTATGTATGTATTAGGTTGGGGAAAAAGTTTCTTCGCATTTTTTAAGAAAATTCAAAACATTTTTTAATGAAGTTTATTTACATTTAACTAAAGTATGTAGGTACCATTTTGTTCCATAACTTTTTGCCATCTTGTAGATAGGGACATGATCCCATTGCTATAGAAATTTTGGGGCTTCTGATCAAAACACCGCGACAAGTAGTTTTGGCAGTCCTCTCGTGATGTTAACCTGACACTGCCTAAAGAATTATAAAGAGACCGAAACAGGTAAAAATCTGAAGGTACAAGGTCAGGACTATACGGCGGATGCATTAACACCTCCCAGCCAAACTCTCTTAATTTTTGCTGAGTGGCTAAACATGTGTGAGGTCTAGCGTTATCATGATGAAAAACCACACCCCTTCTGTTGATTAATTCCGGCCGCTTTCTCTCAACTTCTTGCATTAATCTCATCAGTTGTTCGCAGTAGAGTTCAGAATCGATGGTCCTGCCTGGTGGTATCAGCTCATAATGAATAACGCCCTTCCAATCCCACCACACACACAGCATCACCTTGTTGCGAGTTAACCCGGGTTTTGCCACAGTCTGTGAAGCCTGACCGGCCTTTGACCACGACCTTTTTCACACGTTCTTGTCGTACGTGATCCACTTTTCATCACCAGTTATCAGCTTCTTCTAAAATGGTTCGGTTTCATTACGTCGTAATAAAGTATCACAAATGAATACACGTATCATTAGGTTTCTTTCAGTGAGCTCGTGGGTTACCCAAATATCGAGCTTTTTTGTGTACCCAGTTTTTTTTCAAATGCGCTAAAACTGTTTTGTGGTCAATTCCCAGTTCTTCAGCTACGTCGAAACTACTGAAATGCCGATCTTGCTCCACTTTTTCAAAAATGGCATCAATTTTATCCGTAATAGGGCGACCAGAGCGACGTGCATCTTTGACATCAAAATTTCCGGATTGAAAACGCTTAAACCAAATTTGTGCTACTCTCACAGACACTGCACTAGTTCCATAAACATCGCAATTTTTTTTGCGACTTGCGTTGCATCTTTACCTTTTTTGTAGTAAAATTTGAAAATGTGTCGAATTTCTTCATTAGATTCACTCATCTTTATAGTACGAAAAACAAATAAAAATCACACATTTTCCTAATTTGAATTTGGAATTATCTTCTTTAAAATTTAAACTTTGAATGATACCAAAACCAGCCAGATACAAACAGTATAGCCAAAGAGATTTTATTACAAGTTCATACATACTAACTATAATTAGTATGTATGAACTTGTAATAAAATCTATACTATACTGTTTGTATCTGGCTGGTTTTGGTATCATTCAAAGTCGCATTAGCGAAAAGACTTTTTCCCCAACCTATTATGTATTTATATATGTATGTTTGTTTGTCCAAGGATAACTTTCGAAGCGTTGATTCGATCATCGTGAAATTTGGTATTTAGGTAGGTAGTGATGGCACAACCCTGGTGTGACTAATGGCGGGTTCCTATAACCGTCGGTTACCAGCTACGTCTCGTTTCTCTTTGAAAACGCATCAAAAGGTTGACAATAATTTGACACTTTTTCAAGGAGATACGATTCGTAGTCGGTTACCGATGGATATAGGATGTGACGGGGTTGTTGAGATATTGGGGTTCAAAGAGGGGGAAAAATCAAAATGAGATAACACGTCTAATGAAAGGTTTTATCTGTACATGTCAACCCAGTTTTTTTTTAGTTTAAACCTTGTAGTGTTAGAGTTATTGGCCTTAATAAAAACAGAACGTTGATGAAATTCACATTGTACACCAGTGACCTCCACAGTGCTGGCTATTCGTGTAGTAGTTAGTGTCACAAATATAGGGAAAAGTCTGAAATCCAGAATAACTGCAATTCTTTATACTCTTAAAAAGTAAAATCAACTAACATGAACTCCCGTTACTTGTAATTTGAATGAAACTGTAGGTAAAATAATTTGGTTATGCTTTTCGTGGCACTATTTTTAATTATCAAACAATACCAATAATGTATGTTTTTTGTTTTTATGGAAGACTCGCGAGATCTTAGTTCGGAGCGAACCACTAGTTAAATAATTACCTATATTCACCACTATGAATAAACTCAAAAACTACTAATCCGATTTCAAAAATTCTTTCACCATTGGAAAGCTACATTCACCTTGAGTAACATAGGCTACTTTTTACCCAACTGCGCAACGGAGGGTAATGTTTCTATTGAAAAACTACGCGTGCGAAGCTGCGGATTGATCAGCTGGTATTTGATAAATATAAGAATTATTACCTATTAGCTTCCGCCAGCGGCTTCGCACGCGTTGTTTGTCAACAAAAAGTAGCCATGTTTGAATCCAGGTCATAATCTAACAACACACAAAATTTAATCGAAATCGCTTTAGCCATTATGACGTGGTTGAGTAACAAACAAACAAACATCCAACTTTCACATTTATAATATTAGTGTGATTTGCGTTTTGTCTTGAATGATTGTTCCTGCTTGCATGTCAGCACTTGTGTGGTTTGGTTTGTTGTCACGTTTGTGTGTGATGCAGGGAAGAGCTGGCCACTCTGCAGCGTCAAGTAGATGGTCTGGGGAAGTCTCTGCAGTCCACACCGCGATCGCCACCTACCAGCTATCAAGGTACCGTGATCATCGCTTTTTGTTCTATTCTATTAATTTTTGAAAGACGAAGCTCAAATATAAAACGCACTTTTTCCCTTGTTCTATTAACTGAGTAGGTTATCGTTTTGTTTTACTTTTAAGTACGTACCCAGCTACCCACCAATACCTTTCAAGCTTAGAACATCTAAATCAACCACTTAAAATAACAGTTACTTAAGTGTCAACGATCGATTTTTAGAAGATAATAACAGTATCTAATTATTGATTAAAACGGGTATTCATCGCGTATGTACCTATTTTAATTGTTATCCTGACGTTTCGGCTGTGTTACAACAGTCGTGGTCACGGGTTGTCAACCCGTGACCACGACTGTATCAACATATATCAATAATCAATAACGAGGTACCGGGCCCCATCGCGTTTTTAAAATTCTTTCTGGGCGAGAAGCGACGTGTGATCCGAGAGCTGGCGCTTATTTGGGTCAACGCATAAGGGTGTTACCAGACCAATCAATCGATCACCGATCGATGCCATCGATTGATGTAAAATAAGATCAGTCGACGTCGATCGACAGTTCCTACTATGCCGCATCGTCGACTGATTTCAGTTTACTATCGATCGTTGCTCGATCGATTGGTGTAGTAACACCATAAGCATTGCAATTCAGCAGGGTAATGCAACCAGTGTCTTGGGGACACTTCCGCCTGGTAGTGATCTGGAGCAGTTGAGCTATCTATAGATCGTTTGCAACGGTCTTTACATGATTCAACCGTTTCTTCAGTATTTTAGTCATGTAAATATTTATTGTTACTAAATGCATTTGGCCCTCGTTATAATCAATAATTACGTACAGAGATCGCGAAAGTTTGAAAAACACTTATATCAGTATTGTCGTTTCAGAGACTTAGGCTAGGACATAGATAGCATTCGGGCTTGTTAGAGGCCGTTTTTAACAGCCCCTGACCAATCCGTCGCACAACCAAACAATTGAACTTTTCCTGCATCGACTACACACGATCCGAGGCCATCCGACTCCGATTTTTACCTGGAAGCAACCGGGACATGCTCCGGATTCGCAGGCTCCGCCCCCCGTTATTTTTTCGTAAAAGTGGGCGGAACAAAACAATCAAAAAAATCAAGAATGTTTTTCTTCCATCTCCCATAGACGCTTAATAAATGCAGAGCAGGGACTTTTAATTAATGAAATACATATTTTGCATGTATTTCATTAATTAAAATTGTACACATTTTTGTAACATATTTGCATTATATCATGTATTGTGCTATTAACGTGGCATTTTTATTATTTCAATACGTAGTACTAATATAAAATACACGTTTTATATACGGGTCAATTGTTATCTTTTTCCTTTAGTTTTTGAGTAAATATAGTTTTTACCAGCATTGTAAATCTTGCATATCATTTTAAAAAAGTAGGCATTAAGGGGCATCTGTCCAAGGCAAGCACTAGCGGTCGACTGAGAGAATTATTTTCCTGATTCAAACGGACCTTGTGTAGTCGATACCATTCCGAGTTTTTTTCTCGTATCGGAGAGACCCGAATGTCATATAGTCGAGTCGTGTCGTATAGCATTAACGTTGGCAATCTGTCATTTTGAGTAAAAATTTGTTATGATAAAAAACTGACCGTAAGATTGTAATTGGCATCAAATGTGGCTAACTGTGTCTAATGTCAAAATCAAAGGCGACTGTTTGTCTTGCTCGATTAAATGTTTAGTCCATCATGGCCTATAACAGATTTCAGTTGGGCGTTTCAATGGAGTAGTTTTTTTTCGATTAATCAACATTCTGGCGATTCTAGCATCAGGTGGGCCTAGGCTTGACAGATGGTCGGGATTCCTCGGGATAATGAAGGAACTTTAATTGATGGTCTGCCTAGAATGAAATTATAACGACTATTGGTTTTACGATATCATGTCTTTTAATATATTTAATTAATTTACTTAGAAACATGCAAGCATCGACTAGCTACGAATTATTTCACACTAGTGTCATTCATTTGTAGATATGTCATCTGTCATGGTTACCGGATGTCCACAGCATAGTGAGGGGACACTTCCCTAGTGCGGTGATAGTGCCCGTCCAACAGATAATCCCGACTTCTCATACGATATCCCGACAAACTACAAAATATCCCGACTTTTTATTAGACCGAAACCGTTTGAATGACAAATTCTTTGGAAGCAAAAATAAAACATTATTAAAGAATGTATCCGATCATGAGAAAAATCTTTTTTGTGTCGAAGCTGAACAGTTTTTAAAATGATTCAACCAATATTTGCAAGATCGCTATGATTTTTCGGATAATTCTAAGAAGCTCAATCTCTTGTCTTTTAAAAATGATGATATCCCTATATGGGAAGAGATTTCAGAATTGCCCGAGTTGCTAAATATTTCCAAAGATATTGACAATGATGAGTTGTACTCTGATTACTGCTGCCTGTATTTCAATACCTGCCTAAAGACAAAGATATTTCCAACGACAAATCTGGGCACATTTTTTTAAAAGATGTTATAAAATTGACTTAAAATTTTAAAAAAATGATGTCATTTGTTCTGTCCATTCCTGTAAGCAATGCTTACTGTGAGAGTCTTTAGCCTTCTCAATAGCTTGCATTCGAAAGAACGAAACCGCATGGCATTCGACCTAATTAAAGCCGAACTAGTTATCCGAGTAAGTTTTGATCATAATTGCTTATATTTATATTATAAGTAATTTTTAAGCACACCACAAGGAACGAAATTAGTAGTCTGTGGAATCAAAGTCAAAGTTGCAACATAAAAATAAGTAGATTTCAGTTTTAAAGTAAACAAAATAAAATGTTAATTAGTTTTTTTATATAACCCGATAAAAATACCAAAATCCCGACATTTTGAAAACTTATCCAGAGATTTCAATTTTCAAAATAAAAAAAATCTGTGAAATGCCAAATTGTCCTTGTTCAATACGAATTAATCAACAGTCACACTATTGTCATTGCAGCACCGCCCTCGCACCAAGCCGCAGCCTACAGAGATGTACCAGCCGCAGCCCCTGCCCGACGAAACGATCCCCGAACTGAGTCCACCGGAGACACCGGACACCACCCGGTCTCACCCGTCAGAGTCCAGCGAAACGACAGCCAAGCCAGCCTAGTCAAACAAGCCTCTAGAACTTCACTGTACAGCCAGCCTGATAGAAACGCTAAAACGGAACATATAGATAATGCTTACACAGACAATGATGTTCCGTACACTGATACTGCATCTGTTACTGCTAATGTAACCAACACTCCTTACACTAAAGATACTATTAATGCACAAAAAGTTAATATTCCTAGCACGGTTAATGTTGAAGAAACTAAAATAGAAGATTCTGTAGAAGAACCAACTCAGGAATATGAACAACAAAACTACGATGGTAGCTACGAGCAGCCATATGAACAAACTCAACCAGCAGAGTATGAACAAACTCATCCAGCTGAATACGAACAAACTCAACCAGCAGACTATGAACCAACTCAGCCAACAGAATATGAACAACCGGCGTACACAGAAGGACAATATGATAATTACGAGCAATACACGGATCCTAACGCACAATACACAGATCCTAACGCACAATACACAGATCCTAACGCACAATATGAAGGGTATGCAGATCCAAACTATCAAGAACAAGATTATGATAACACTCAATACACACAAGAATACCAAGAGACTCCTTACACTGAAGTTCCAACATCTGAGAGCAAAGACGAAGTACCTAGTCAAAGTTAGCGAGATTATTTTTTGATGTGCAATATTTTTTTTTATTGTTTTGCATATTTAACTATTCGTGCCAGTATTTTTGCTATAAATGTAGAGATGCTTTTAATGTTAGATTGTGTTTTATCTAATTATAAAATACATTAATATTAGATAATATCCCAAACCTACATAGTTGGAAGATTGCACAAAAATAAAATCACGAATTTTTCTAGTTACCTATGAAAATTGGACATTTTTTATTATTGAGTCCAAATATAATATTGCTCAATAAAGTAATGTTTAATAAAAACCCAAGTATTTGTATTTTTTTCTAACTTAGTAGAAAAGTTTCTTTAGGTGGCAGAATAAAGTAAAATAACATGATCCGCTCGCTGGCTTTCCTTTGTTAATCATTAATCAGCGACAGAGCAACGCCATCTGTTAGCAGTTATAAAAACATAGCCGTGAATACTCACAGAACACAAAAAACAATAGAAGTCGTAAGTAGGCGGAGCCCGCGTAACACCAAGTACGCGGAGTTCCGCGCACTACAAACTTCGCTCACTTCAGTCGTGTTTCAATTACTGAGGGGTAAAAGTACTTCAAAAACATATAAAAATGCCATATTGTGCCATTTTGGAGTGTAAATATTATAGCCGAACCAAAAATTTAACAAAAGGGGGCGTATCCTATCACCGGTAAGTATTATTTTATTGTTTTTTGTTAGTTTTGTTTAAAATGCAAAACCGTCAAACAAAATATACCTACTGTGATCGTACTCTTTAAGGTCGTGTTTCTATTAAACCTAAACTTAAGCTACTCAATTAGGGATGTGACCCCAAAATACTGATGAATGTGTTATCGATAGCTTTAATTAGTTACCCCCTATTAAAAAGTGTAAAAGTTTTAGGGCGTTAATTCCTTTTGTTGTTTTATTGATGATTTTCTGAATGTATTTTAGACCTATGGTGTGAAATAATATAATAACTTCTGTTTTCAGTTTCCCCAAGGCGCTAGACATAAAAAAAATTAAAAAAACGTACAACTTATGAGTCATCCAGCATACAGAGTCATGACCTGGCACCGTGTGACTTTTTTCTGTTCCCAAAAATTAAGAACCAATTACCCGATCAACGGTTTTCATCACCAGAAGAGGCTGTCGAAGAGTATGAATAACATGTATCTGACGTCACCACCGGAGGAGTGGCACAAATGTTTTCAAAATTTGTTCAATCTTATGAAAAAGTTATGAAAAAGAATATTTTAAAAAACAATAAATTCATTTTTGACCATTATTAGTATTTTTTTATTATTGATTCCGGAAACTTTTAGTGTGCCCCTCAAATAATAATTCAGTATATCATATTCCAGTAATATAATATTTTTTAAGTATTTATGAGTTGGATACCTGTGATTATGTTAAGAATGAAAGAAAAGAAAAGCTTTTTATTACGACCACCACAAATATAACCTGACGTACCTATTTCGTTACCCGTAGTAGGTAGGTGTTAAGATAATCGATTTCGATACATTCTTCTTGAGTCCTCATTGGTGCATCACTAAATGAGTAGCACTTACACACTTCACACTTTGAGCAAGCGAGTAACAGCCAATGCATTATCGATCTTATTCTTTGCTGTTAGAGACTATAACAAAAATCGTTAGCGACAGCGCCATCTCTTGTTTGGTAGCTTTGTTTTGTGGGTAATCAAGTAACAGTCATTGCATTATCAGTCTTATTTCTCATTAATAGAGACTAAAATAAAAATATTTTCTAAAGCGCCATCTTTTGCCGAGTAGAAGAAGTAAAATTTATTTTTTTGTTACTGTTTATTTTATTGAATTTTAAACCATGTTCCATAGTAGCTAAGGTTTTATATCCGTTAAATTAGTTTTATGGTTTTAGGACTTTTTGAACGTTCTCTTTCAACCAATTATAACTTTTATTTTTAAGTGTGCTAGTTTTTACATGTGTGTGTTTAGCTACACTGGTTGGATAAAAAGTCATCATTTATGCTAGTTCTATTGTTTTTTATGTTATGTGTGAATACTTCTAATTTTTACTCCCTGGCCCATTTAGTACAAATTCATAATGAGGGCTTTTTATTCTCGATTTAAAATGAAATTAGTTCCAACTATACTTGAAAAAACATAGCTTGATCTCTGCGACATTTATTAAACTGACATTCCTAGGGTTTTTATGATACAGAAAAAAATATCGATAGTAATTAGCGATAGAAGTAAGACCAATTTGCAGTAAGACCAATTGTTGGACTTTTGAGGGCTCCAACTACCCGTAACGACTGCCATTAGATATTTGTATGGCAGCCGGGACCGACGGCTTAACGTGCTTTACGAGGCACGACCAGACCAGTGCAAAAACCCATATTCATGCATACAAATATTTGCACTGAGCGAGGATCGAACCCGCGACCTCCTGCGCAGCAGTCGTATTCACTACCGCTTCGCCACGAAGGCTGTCTGCCATAATTATATGTATATTCGATTAAATAATGATTTGGGTATTAAAATATAACGAATATTTTAATATGTACATACATTTATTTATTCCAAAGGAGTACACCCCAAATCAATATCCGAATCACTTTCAGAATCGCTAGAGCAATCTTGTAAATTTATAATGAACTCTTGTTCACAAATATTATCAAATCGAACGTCCCGCTCCCAATCTTCTTCTATTAATTTTCTGCATCTGGTAACTACCCTTTTCCAATCTTCTACAGATACATTTTCAACCGCAGTGTTTAGTAACTGCAACATTTTATTTTTGTGAAAGGCGGTGTTGTGTTATGTCTAGCAGCGTAACCTTGAAAGAAAAACATATTTTAATATCATAAATTATACAGGAGTTAATGCATAAAGAATCTGTCTAACTGAAATTCGAGCAAACAAAGAAAATTCACTCGAGCAAGAGCAATGTCGGTTCGTTCCATTATAATTTTTCTTTTGTCACTTTTTTTGTAGGACAATCCCATTGTTTCGGCCAAGGGCTATCCACCAGATTTCAGGATAACTACAAAATTGTAAAGGAGAGAACTCCACCACTCACCTTAGTCGCTTCGCCGCTCTAGAGGAAATAAATTGGCCGCAGGCGCCAACTGAGATTGTATTGTCTCATCGCAGTTTTAGACTGTTCTCCAAACAACTTCTTTATTAATCTGAATTTTCCAAAAACATAATCGTACACCATAAAATCTTCACACCAGACCAACCGAACCAATAAATCATCACACCAAACGTCATTCTATTTTTTAAAATCTATTTTTCTTTTTTCTTTCCGCACTGCGCGCACCAAGGACGCTTCATGGCGCCTGCATGAAGGCCGGTTAGAAACGGCTTTACTCCCAAGGTTCGCGACAGCGTTTCATCTATTACAAAAAGGCAGTAATCCCAAAACCTGGCTCAAACACCCATATTTTTCACAATCTTCGATAGTGACGGCAAGCTTCCTTTAAACAAGTCTGCGTCTTTTAGGTACGCCGCCAGTTTTTTTAATATAGGTAATTCGCCCCGTGTAACATAATAACCATATACATGGTTGCGAATCGCAGCGGCGTCAAAATCGTCAATTTTTGTGACAGGAGCAGCCTTTCTTCTTTTTTTATTTGGCGTTGAAAGCTTTTTTTCCTCGTCTTCAGTCAATACTGCGGTTGAAGATTCGCCATATTTTTCTTTACTGATGCGAATTACTGTGGCACGTCCAATGCCAAGAGCATCTTCAACTCTGTCACAAACTTTTGCCATGGGTAATAGCGGTCCACCATTTTGGTTTTCTCGCTCAAAATATTCACGCAAGCGAATCTCACGACTTTGACTGTTCAAAACAGTTTTCTTCGTCCTCTTTGGCATTATGCCAACAAACCATGAAAACAAACAATAACAACAAAGAAACTAACAATAATAAATAAACTTAACAAATTATCAGCAATAGTAACAAAAACAAAGTGATGAGAACGGAAAACACGTGGCGTATACAAGGTGTTAGCACTAGAACTGAGGAGAATGGGTCCTGTCAAACAAGATGGCGGCGCGTTGGCGCCATCTTGCGGAAGAAGACACGCCGCGGCCAAACTTCTCTCGAACCCCAAAGTTGTCGGAAGAAATGTTACAAGTAGGTTAGTATTTAGATTTTATTTACTCACTATTGTAAATAATGTTATATTTTTTTAAATATTCAATAATGTTATTTTTTTTAATTAAATGATAAATTAATTTTGAATTAAGTTTTATACAAAATATCGATAGTTTATAGTCTGTGGTCATGATGATTCATCGCTCATGACTATAGTTAGCTCAGCATGCCCATAAAGTATGACATTGACTGGTACGTTTGTCCGTACTGTTAAATTCAGAACTTCATAGGCGCGATTTTACTGACAACTGTCCCAGAGATCAAGCTATGCTTTTTTCTAGTATAGCGTAATAGATGGCGCCCGAGACATGCTCCGCTAAAAATATATTACTAAACTTGCCAAACTGTCAAAGTCGCAATGACAACATCAAAGTAGAGAACATGCTCACTCCGGTTTTGTTTCGTCAAGACGAAACAAAACCGGAATGAGCATGTTGAGTGAACACAAAAAATCATTGATTGACACAAGTGTCAATCAATGATTTTGTGACCGTTTCAATTATAAGATCTGTGTGGAATCTGACTAATCGATACACTATATCTTGAATGGACGTTGATGGTTGTACTGGAGAAGCTTTGTTCCTTAGAAACACTGAAATTAAAGCAGCAGTTTTCTTCAATATTCTTCTGGCAGTATCTTTTAAAAAAAGATAACTTTAAGAGGAAAAATGGCAAGTACCTAGGTACCTTATCCACACGAACTAACTTATAAGTACCTAGTTAGATAAGTACGTAAAATATCAATAAAATAACTTACGGTAATTATTCCATTATGATGGCGTCACAAGGTAGGCTAAGTTGAAGGCAAACGGAATAAACTTTGTTTTAGAGACATTTAGAGTTAGGAGATTGACAGAAGCCAACTCATAACTACTATTAGGGTGTTTTCCAAATGTATACAAATCTCTTGCCAGCTCCGACCATGAACGATAAGAGCTGTGTCGTCAGCGTAAGTAATAATATTACAGTTTGGTATGGATAAATTGCACAAATCATTTATGTAAATTAAAAATAATGTAGGGCCAAGGACGCTTCCTTGAGGAACACCGAAGCAAACAGTTTCTACACTACTTTCATGACCATCTATTTGCACAAATTGTCTACGATTAGACAGATAGTCACTGAACATTTCTAGAGCAAGACCTCTTATGCCAATATTTTCTAATTTATTCAACAAAATGGGGACTGAGACTGTGTCAAAAGCCTTTGAAAGGTCAAGAAAAATACCTAAGGTTTTACGCTTATTATCCATATTTTTAACGACTGTGTCAGTCAGCTCCAGTACAGCATCCTCAGTAGACTTGCCACTCCTGAAGCCAAACTGGCGCGGAGACAGAACATTGTTGTCGTTGATGCATTTCGTTAGCCTGGAGTTAAGGATCTTCTCAAAGATCTTGGAAAAACTGTAAGTACCGAAATGGGCCTATAGTTATTGACCATATACCTATCCCCACTCTTAAAAATGGGGTGGACTACAGCAGTTTTAAAAGCCCGAGGAAAGACACCAGAGGACAGGGCTGTATTAAAAATATGATTCAGTAATGGAATGAGAATGTGTCTAGCAGATTTAACTAATGAGGTAAAGATGCCGTCCCAACCTATAGCGCAATTAACTTTAAGATTCAAGTTGATAATTCAAGTTGGATTGAGAAATTGCGCTTAATTTTTTTTCCCCGACTGCGTGGAAGGAGGATTTTGCTTTTATTGAAACACCACGCGTGCGGAAGCTTGTAATATTTTATATTGAACACTTGATAATGGTTAGGCTCACCATTATATATTAATTTCGAAAATAAAAATAAAATATTAACTACTATTTTTTCGTTGGAACAAATTATCAAAAGTACCTTTGTACACACGGCTACACATCAAGTTATAATTTTCCAGTATAAGCTGACCTCGCATTGTGTAGGCTTTTCGTAGAATGAGAGGTCAGCTTATACCGGAAAATTATAGCTTGATCTGTAGCCGTGTGTACTTACAAACATCATCATGGGTCTTCAACACTTTGACCATTTTTGTTTGGGAAGTGTGGGTAAGGGATGGACTTTCGTGCTTAACCCTGGCTTCAACGTCAGAAACGAGTATCTCTGAGTCACGGGGTGATGTCCGGAGTGCCATCCTGGCTTGCAGTTTGGCCTCTCAGACGTTACGTGACCGATGTCTTGGCTAACGTTGGTCCTCTTGTGGTATACGCTATGGAGAGGATGGTGAGCACAGAAGCTCCCGCGGTACTTGATCGGAATCAAGTTGTCCAAAGTCAAGCGTTGCCAGAACATTCCAAAAGTTCAATCTATTCTCGGTATAGACATGAAAGCATAAGCAGTAAATTCAGAATAAAATTTATTTTTCAATGTAGTCCCCTAGGATCTGAACACACATATTTGTCCTGGAAAATAACTTTTCAATTCCCTACAAAAATATTTTTATTTCTTGGTCTGAAAAATAATCGTTAATTGCTGCCTTTAACTCTTCATCGTCGGAAAAATGCTTGCCACGAAATTCTTTTTTGAGATTTGGGAACAAAAAGTAATCACTAGGGGCTAGGTCCGGGCTATAGGGTGGATGATTGATTTCTTCAAATTCGCAATCCCGCAAAGCAGCATTGGCAATGCGCGCCTTGTGAACAGGCGCGTTGTCGTGCAGAAGCAATACACCTGCGGACAATTTTCCCCGTCTTATTTTCTTTTATTGCCTCCTTTAAATTGCGCAGGGTGTTAGCGTAAGTTGCGCCAATAATACTCTCACCTTTTTTGTGTATTCATTTAATAAGATTCCCTTGGAATCCCAAAACACTGTGGCCATGAGCTTTCCGGCGGATGGGTTGACTTTGAACTTCTTCGGTGGGGCTGTTCCTTTTTTATGCCACTGCATAGACTCCTGCTTGCTCTCAGGATCATAGTGATGAACCCACGTTTCATCACCAGTAACAATCCGATCATAAATCCTTTGCGGATTTTCACCACAGAGCTCCAAAGTTCTGCATATCCTGAAAAAGAGCAATTAGAACATTATAACAAACTATGATGTAACAGAGTCATATAGATGCAAAACCAGCAACATCCATTTTAACGGTAAAGAGTGCAGTAGATTTTTTTCATTATTATAAGTACATCAGTGTCTAATCAATAATAATTACATTATATTCTTGAAAAATATATTTAAGTATTGTTATTAACGGACAAAACTTTAAAAATTTTAATATGCTGCAAAATAGATAAAAATTTGTATTAGCATATTGCTGTTTTTGCATTGATTCTGTCTATATCACTAATTCATCACGAACCCACTTACACTGTAAAAAACTTAGCTTGATCTCTGCGACATTTGTTAAACTGACATTCCTAGGGTTGTTATGATACAGAAAAAAAATATCGATAGTAATTAGCGATAGAAGCTTTGCAGTAAGACCAATTGTTGGACTTTTGAGGGCTCCAACAACCCGTAACGACTGCCAATAGATATTCGTATGGCAGCCGGGACCGACGGCTTAACGTGCTTTCCGAGGCACGACCAGACCAGTGCTAAAACCCATATTCATGCATACAAATATTTGCACTGAGCGAGGATCCAACCCGCGACCTCCTGCGCAGCAGTCGTGTTCACTACCGCTTCGCCACGAAGGCTGTCTGCCATAATTATACGTATATTGGATTATATTATGATTTGGGTAATAAAATGAAACGAATATTTTAATACACACATTTATTTATTCCAAAGGAGTACACCCCAAATCAATATCCGAATCACTTTCAGAATCGCTAGAGCAATTTTGTAAATTTATAATGAACTCTTGTTCGCAAATATTATCAAATAGAACGTCCCGCTCCCAATCTTCTTCCATTAATTTTCTGCATTTGGTAACTACCTTTTTCCAATCTTCTACAGATACATTTTCAACCGCAGTGTTTAGTAACTGCAACCTTTTATTTGCCGTGAAAGGCGGTGTTGTGTTATGTCTAGCAGCGTAACCTTGAAAGAAAAACATATTTTAATATCATAGATATACATCATATAGATTATACAGGAGTTAATATATAAAGAATCTGTCTAACTGAAATTCGAGCAAACAAACCTTTTACTTGGGCCCAGATAAGCTCGATCGGATTATACTGGCAGTGATATGGAGGCAGTCTTATGACGTTATGACCCTTTTCTTGGGCTATGTCATCTAAGACATGTTGTTGGTGTGCTGGGTTTGTGCAGACCAACGAGTCTCAATAATTCGTTTATAAGCATTGTTTCATTGGCCTCTATTCCTTTTTCTTGAAGCCATGCAATTATTTCTAACTTCCTGTTTGCCGAAGTTGGTGGTTTGTGCATTTGGACGGAGTGATATGGGGCGTTATCCATAATTATATAATGTGGCTCCTTCAAATTATCTAATAATTTTAAAATCCACTCATAAAATTTTTCATAATTCATTTCTTTATGGTATTTATTGGTCTTCGTAGATTTGAATGCCAATAGGCAATTAGGCACAAAACCAGATGACGTCCCAGCATGAGGTATTATTAATCTTTGACCTTTGCCTTCGTGTACTTTGGTGGTCCATTGTGCCGTATCATCGGTCCAAGCTTTGGATACGGTATGATTGGCGTTTAGCCATGTCTCGTCTAGAAAGACAACTTTGTCCCAATTTGTAATTCTTTTGACTTTCCGGAGAAAATTCACTCGAGCAAGAGCAATGTCGGTTCGTTCCATTATAATTTTTCTTTTGTCACATTTTTTGTAGGAAAATCCAATATTTCTCAAAATCTTCGATAGTGACGGCAAGCTTCAAAAAGGCAACTTCACAAACAAGTCTGCGTCTTAAAAGACGGCGGCGTTCCTAAAGGGACGCCGCCAGTTTTTTTAATATAGGTAATTCGCCCCGTGTATAATAACCATATACATGGTTGCGAATCGCAGCGGCGTCAAAGTCGTCAATTTTTGTGACAGGAGCAGCCTTTCTTCTTTATTTATATGGCGTTGACAGCTTTTTTCCTCGTCTTCAGTCAATACTGCGGTTGAAGATTCGCCATATTTTTCTTTACTGATGTGAATTACTGTCGCACGTCCAATGCCAAGAGCATCTGCAACTCTGTCACAAACTTTTGCCATGGGTAATAGCGGTCCACCATTTTGGTTTTCTCGCTCAAAATATTCACGCAAGCGAATCACAAACTCACGACTTTGACTGTTCAAAACAGTTTTCTTCGTCCTCTTTGGGATTATGCCAACAAAGATTAGAAAAACGATTAAAATCAATTACCCTAGTATCGCTAGCAAGCGACACGTGCAACGCAATTTCAGGTCGAACTTCAGGAAGCTTCGTAACGTTAACTGGATTTGTAGGCCAGTGAGATGTGTCCTGCTTAAGGAATTGAGGACCTGACCACCACATATCAAGACCCTGGATCTCATTGATGTTAACTCCTCGCTAGAGATGATCAGCAGGGTTTTCATCTGTGGGGACATTTCTCCAGGTACAATTCTCGGTCTTCTCTAAAATTTCAACCGCACGATTGCGAACAAAGGGCTGAAGCTTATTGGGTAGCATTTTGAGCCATCCTAACACGATCGTTGAATCTGTCCAGAAAGTGGTACGTTTAATGGGCACGCGAAGCGATGAGATTGCTTTCTCATATAGACGTACTCCTACCAGAGCACCACAAAGCTCGAGTCTGGGGATCGTGGACGGCTTTAATGGGGCGACCCTACTCTTAGCTAAAAGTAACTTTGTTAAACTTTTACCATGATCGTTATCACTTCTCACATAAAGGCAAGCGCCATAAGCAGTCTGCGACGCGTTAGAGAAGATATGAAGCTCCAACGAGGAAAGGGAATCACAAATAACGAGACAAGGAATGCGCAAATGATTTAATAACGGTAGACTTTTTTATAACTCGAGCCATGCTTGGGCAATCTCCGATGGTAATTGTTCGTCCCATGATAATTTACAAACCCATAATTTTTGCATCAAAACCTTCATTGGAATGAGGCAAGGAGACACTAAACCCATGGGGTCAAATTTTAATATACTTATAACTTAATGCAATCCTCGCTTCGTAGATTCCTTAGTAATTGACGAATCAATATAAAAGCTGAGCTCGTCGGAGTCAGTCTGCCATCCGAGACCTAAAGTCTTGCTCGGTTCATTTTAGGCCTGTTTAAAGCTTGTGACATACTACCTGTTCAACAAAAGGTAAAAACGCTTCTGTTGAGCGAACAATATGAAAATAACGAAATACCAATAACACATAAAACAACGACTAGAAAAGTAACACTCCAAAAGCTGCAAATTCCTAGAATGAATAATTATTACGGGAGACGCACCACTGCATTCTTAATCCCAACTTTGACTAATGAGATACCAGCTCTAACTTTACATGAAATGAACATAAAAAATTATAAATACAAATTTAAAAAACACTTCATGAATACTATCGAGGATACCTAACAAATAAATGAACCATTTCGAATAAAAAAAAAACAAAGGGAATGTTTTAAAATACATAAATAAAATAAATAAACAGGAATAATTATTATAATCCAAGCATAATTAGTAATTAGCAATCTTGCTAAAAATAATAAATAACTGACGAATACCCTGTATAGAAGATAAGCTTGCTTCGATGTTCTGTCAATTTCGACCGGACCGAGCGAGAATGAAGTAAACAAGATAGTTGATACCTAGCTATATGACACGTGCAATGTGCATTGTCTTTGCGTTCGGTATGCATTGAGGATTATTGTGCCGTTTTTATCATTATGAACTAACTTTTGAAATTAAAACTACCTATATATAAAAAGTTATAACTCTTGTAATTATGATTGCCGCCGCCGACTTACTATGTTTGCGTACCTACCTACATACTTTTGGGGTGACGGGGTTTATAAGTACCTATTTAAATAATGTGTAGCGGCTCGAGTGTCTTAAGCACCGAGACAAACCTTTAAGGTTTTACAGTGCTTTATGTATGTTTATGTATGTAACTTTTTGTTAAATAAATAAAAAAAAAATAGACCCAATATTTAAATTTAATGAAGAACTGGCGTCGGATGGAGCAATGAGCAACAGGCTGTTAGATTTCCACTTACGTAATGGCATACCAGCTCACGCAAGTTCAGTGGTTACCTTTTCTTTTATATCCAACGCCCCTTGAATAGTGTGAGACCCTGTTAAAAGGTCGTCAACATAAAAATCGTGGATAATGATGTCAGATATCTGTTCATCACTGCAGTCAAGGCATACTTGCTTTAAACACCTTGTAGCGAGAAAACTAGCGCTGGAACAGCCGTAAGTCACAGTGTTCAGCTGGTACGTCTTAATCTTGGGGTCAGCAGGGTCACGCCAGATAATCTGTTGAAGATACCTGTGAGCAGGGTGAACAGATATCTGCCTATACACCTTTTTGACGTCAGCGGCCAAAACGTACCTATGAAGCCTAAATCGAAGAAGTATAGATACAAGATCATCTTGGATAGTGGGTCCTACCATCTGAATTTGATTAAAGGATATTCCTGAGGTGGTAGGGCTGCTGGCGTTAAACACGACCCTTAATTTAGTAGTTGTGCTATTTTCACGAACTACCCCATGATGTGGAATAAAGTACGGAGCTAGATTTGAGTTTAATTCGCAATCTTCTACAGATACATCTTCAACCGCAGTGTTTAGTAACTGCAACATTTTATTTGCCATGAAAGGCGGTGTTGTGTTATGTCTAGCAGCGTAACCTTGAAAGAAAAATATATTTTAATATCATAAATTATACAGGAGTTAATACATAAAGAATCTGTCTAACTGAAATTCGAGCAAACCAACCCTTTACTTGGGCCCAGATAAGCTCGATCGGATTATACTGGCAGTGATATGGAGGCAGTCTTATGACGTTATGACCCTTTTTTTGGGCTATGTCATCTAAGACATACGTTGGTGTGCTGGGTTTGTGCAGACCAACGAGTCTCAATAATTCGTTTTTAAGCATTGTTTCATTGGCCTCTATTCCTTTTTCTTGAAGCCATGCAATTATTTCTAACTTCCTGTTTGCCGAAGTTGGTGGTTTGTGCTTTTGGACCCAGTGATATGGGGCGTTATCCATAATTATATAATGTGGCTCCTTCAAGTTATCTAATAATATTAAAAACCATTCATTAAATTTTTCAAAATTCATTTCTTCATGGTAAGTATTCATTGGTCTTCGTAGATTTGAATGACAATAGGCAATTAGGCACAAAACCAAATGACGTCCCAGCATGAGTTATTATTAATCTTTGACCTTTGCCTTCGGGTACTTTGGTGGTCGATTGTGCCGTATCATCGGTCCAAGCTTTGGATACGGTATGATTGGCGTTTAGCCATATCTCGTCTAGAAAGACAACTTTGTCCCAATTTGTAATTTTTTTGACTTTCCGGATAAAATTCACTCGAGCAAGAGCAATGTCGGTTCGTTCCATTATAATTTTCTTTTGTCACTTTTTTGTAGGAAAATCCAATAATTTTCTAAATCTTCGACAGTTACGGCAAGCTTCCTTTAAACAAGTCTGCGCCTTTTAGGGACGCCGCCAGTTTTTTTAATACAGGTAATTTGCCCCGTGTATAATAGCCATATACATGGTTGCGAATCGCAGCGGCGTCAAAGTCGTCAATTTTGGTGACAGGAGCAGCCTTTCTTCTTTTTTTATTTGGCGTTGAAAGTTTTTTTCCTCGTCTTCAGTCAATACTGCGGTTGAAGAGTCGCCATATTTTTCTTTACTGATGCGAATTACTGTCGCACGTCCAATGCCAAGAGCATCTGCAACTCTGTCACAAACTTTTGCCATGGGTAATAGCGGTCCACCATTTTGGTTTTCTCGCTCAAAATATTCACGCAAGCGAATCACAAACTCACGACTTTGACTGTTCAAAACAGTTTTCTTCGTCCTCTTTGGCATTATGCCAACAAACAATGAAAACAAACAATAACAACAAAGAAACTAACAATAATAAATAAACTTAACAAATTAACAGCAATAGTAACAAAAACAAAGTGATGAGAACGGAAAACACGTGGCGTATACAAGGCGTTAGCACTCGTACTGAGGAGAATGGGTCATGTCAAACAAAATGGCGGTGCGTTGGCGCCATCTTGCGGAAGAAGACACGCCGCGGCCAAACTTCTCGAACCCCAAAGTTGTCGGAAGGAATGTTACGAGTAGGTTAGAATTTAGATTTTATTTACTCACTATTGTAAATAATGTTATTTTTTTTTAATATTCAATAATGTTATTTTTTTAAATTAAAAGATAAATTAATTTTGAATTAAGTTTTATACAAAATATCGATAGTTTATAGTCTGTGGTCACGATGATTCATCGCAGTCATTACTATAATTAGCTCAGCATGCCCATAAAGTATGACATTGACTGGTACGTTTGTCCGTACTGTTAAATTCAGAACTTCATAGGGGCGATTTTACTAACAGCTGTCCCGGAGATCAAGCTATGTTTTTTCTAGTATAATACAAAAACAACAAAGTCGCCATACTGTGCTCTGATTTGTCGAAAGCTGTCTTTGTACCTGTCAGTTGGGATATAGCTTTTTGCTACTAAGCTCACAATTGAACGTCTGTTCTGTATAGGATATTGATGCTTTTGCTACGTTTGTATTATTTGCCACATAAATTTAAAAAATGCTTTCAGAATACATTAAAAGTTGCTATAGTGAAAAATGGATGATGCTGGTTTTGAATCTATATGACTTCTCGTAAATAGCAAATTGTGTTCCCTGTGGTCAGATTGGTAGTAGTATGACCAACAGGAATTAAAGATCCCAGTAGTCAGAAGCACTCGATATTGACTAAGTACAGTTTTGTACATAACAAACTACTTACCCATTTACAGTAGTTAGTTTTGGTTTCCATTATGACAATTATGTAAAAAATAGGAAGAAACTGTCAAAGGAACACATAATAAGAGACAAATTCATAATGTCTTCACAAATGATGATAATAAATTGTAAGTATGTTGGTCATTTTAAAGCATGGCTAATGTAGCTGACAGATAGTTCCTAAAGTCTATATAAATCTAGGTAATAAAATTCAGAACAATTTTTTTTATTGTGATTGTAATATTTTTCGATGACATCATAACAAAATGCCAGATGTACCACCGCGGCATACGGCTCTTCACTAGATTGAAAGATTACCTAAGGTCCTGGAAAACTGCTTCGAACATCCCTGCAACATTTTCCAGTATCCCCAAGAGCTATGACTCGATGAGCTCATCTAACTCCACCTTTGTAAATCAAGGCAGTGTACCAGCACCGGTAAGGAAGGTACAATAAATCCTTATATTAAGTATATTGATTCTAATAAAGTTAGCCCTCCACTGTGTTCCTCGCTTCCGACTTCCAAGGGTCTGGGGTGATCATACGGCCCAGTTTCTTCTGATACTTGTCGCAAACCATGTTCGTTTACGATTTTTATAACCTTTTGATTTTTTTGTAAACTGGCTTGGTTTTTAGTATTCCGAATGTATGGCTGTGTGTAAGAGGATTTTATTTCGGGGAATCAAATTTATGTATCCCACCCATCCCACTCTAAATAATCGTAAATCCAAAACAAAAATTGGATCCAAAACAAACTTGATTGATTGATTGAACGACTTGAACGAACGAATGTATTCATTTCATTTTATTCATTTATTTATTCGCAAACAATACATAATGTGTCGGAATATTTGGTCGGTAGTTATGGTTGTCCCTCATCCCTCAGCCCTAGATTAATATACAAGTATAATTTTGCTGCATTTGCAAATGCACTTCTTAGAAGTTAAGCTTTGTCATTTTAGCCAACACAGCAGTCTCGGTATGGACCACCGGGTTGGCTCTCTGTACGTTGAATAGCGTCATTATTAAATCCACCTCAAATCGGTGTGAACTTAATCCAAGTTTTATTTTAGATTTAATTCAAAATTATATTTTTTAAAAAACTCTTTCACGCGTTCCCAAACCAAGAGTGGCGCAGCTGGAACAGATTTTCGGAGTTTCCACGTGTTTTCCGCGATTTCCCGACGTACAAATCCGCCAGGACAATTTTCACGAAAATTCGCGAATTTAAAATCTGTGTCGAACCAAACAAATTTCTCTTACGGGTATAGAAAAGTGAGCATGGGAGTAGCGGTCGGTTGGTGAGTGAAACTTTTCACCATTCCTTTCCTATAATCTCCTAACCTCATAAAAATCGTGTTTTTAAAGATTATAATTTTTGTTATTATTGAGATAAGACTTTTCTCATTAGAACGTGTCTGGTTAACTTGTATGTAACTCTATTAAGCTAATCTTGTTCTAAAAATAGAACACCATAGAGCTAAGAAAAATTAGATAGTGCATATTTTATAATTCAGATTTGTACTGTAAGTTAATATAGGTAAAAATTAGTGTTACTTGATCATTAAATTGACCGTAACATAATTTTAAAATTTAGGTAAAATCAATTTTTTTTCAAAATATTTATTTTTCACTTTTACAAAAAAATAATTCCTTTGTTCCAACTTTTGTTATGCTTTTAATTGTATTTCTATTGTATTATTTTTGTGTGTTATTTTATATCTGTGTAAAATTAAGTGAAGTTGCCTTCTCAGATTATTTTACTACTCTATGGCAATGGCGAAAGTAGAGCCAATTACAAAGAAAATTGTTCAATTAATACCATTGTATAACGGTAACAAAAGACATTTAAGTCTTTATTTACGAAAAAACCAATATGTGATCGATCGATTCAGTAAAAAAGATTTTGCAGAACAAAATTTATACGTCTTCAACGTTTTAACAAGTTGGCTTACGGAGAACGCAGCTGCGCTCTTATTAGAACGAGAGGATTGTGTCTTGGTCCGCTTTAAAGGAATTACTCATTCAGCATTTTGGAGATCCGCGTAGTGAAGCGTGTATAAATATTGAATTGGAATCTTTTCTAAAATTAATTCAGGTGAGAGTTATTTAGATTTTTGTAATCGAATCCAAAGTGTGCGATCCTTATTAATCTCGAAAGTAAATTTGATTGCGGATAGTGATATAAAGCGTGCTAAATTGATCATTTACAACAATACGGCTTTGAATGTATTTTTATACAATTTTCCGGATAATATGGTGCGTGTAGTGAGACTAAAAACACCCTCTACTTTAGAAGAAGCATTGAGCGTGGTTCTTGAGGAAGTTAACTTCCTAGAGCAATATAACATGAGGAATAAAATACATGGCAGCAACCAAATTACAGGTTAGGTTCAAGGCCCTTGATAACACAACCATCTGGGTACAAACCCACATTGCCTATCAGTGATACATTGCCGAAATTTAAATTTGGCATTCCTCAAAACTCACAGATTAAGGTGCCCCAATTACAAGGGCAAGTACATCAACAAAATTTTGGAGGCTTCCGCCCACCAACATTTGGCTATAAGCCACAGTTTGGCCTTCAGCCACAGCGACAATTTGGCCCTCAGCCGTTTGGTTATAGACCACCACAACCATTTGGTTATAAACCACCACAGTTTGGTAATAAACCATTAGGGTATACTCCGCAGGTACAAAAACCTCAATTGCAAACTACTGATGTAACTATGATGTGACAGCCGCACCTCTAAAACCTCAACCACCACAAGGTTTTAAATTAAATGAACTGAGTATAAACGAGTATGAATGTGACCCCTACTATGATCAAAATTATTTTCTCTGACGATTACAATTATAGTGACGTAAATGGACTGAACTATTGTAGTGACTATGATAACATGCAGTATACCGACGAACAATATGAACTACCAGAACAGACTGACGAAACTCAGACGGATTTTCACGAAAGTGCCTTGATAAACAAGAAGTCCTAGAACTAAATTGCGACAATTTAAAACTTCCGTACATTTATTTGGAAGAAATTGATGCAAAAATGATGATTGATACCGGAAGTATGAGATCATTCATTAGTCCCCGAAAAGCTTATCAGTATTTTGGCGAGTTTATTCGAAACGAACCATTTCAAGTGGTTAGCACCCACGCATCCAGTAGACATGATAAGGTGATAGAAATCCCTCTCATGCCTACTTTTGTAAGCAATAATTGGCACAAATTTTATATGTACGATGTTGACGCGCGTTATGCCGGACTTATTGGAAACGATCTGTTACAACAATTAGACGCGATTATTGATTTAAAGGAACAACTATTGAATACAAGTACGACTTGTATTCCAATAATCAATAACAATTTAAATTACACGATCAATATCCCCCCACGATCAGAAAAATGAGTCAAATTACCAATAGGTCAATATTCAGGTGAAGCCATACTTGACTTCCACAAATTCACAAACGGATTACAAATGCCTAGTGCAATAGTTAACTGTATAAACGGATATGCATCTACGGTTATACAGAATACATAGGCTGCTATTTAAGAATCCGGAACTGGCCACTGCATAAATAATATTTAAAAAGAAATTATTACGTTTGAAAATGGAACTCTTTGGCTGTAGAATGCAGGTTATTTCGTCCGTCGGTCAATTGTTTTCATTATGTGGCGCGATTTCAAAAATTGCGTGTCATTATCACAATGGATTTATCTCGAGAAAATTTTCGTGCGATGATTTTTTATGATTTTCGACGTGGTCTAACTCAACAGCAGTGTATCAATCAACTCAGTTCGACTTTTGGGGATAAAGCACCATCGAAGACTACTGTGTATCACTGGTTTAGTGAGTTTAATCGTGGACTTCGTATGCTCACGGACGAAATTAAAGATGGTCGGCCTAAATCAGTTGTTGTGCCACGAAACATCGACGCAGTGCGTAAACTAATAATGCAAGATCGTCATGTGACATATCGAGAGATAGAGGCGATCTTGGGCATTAGTATGACGAGTATACATAAGATATTACACGAACACTTGGCTGCAAAAAAAGTTTGTTCGCGTTGGATACCGCACAACTTGACAATAGATCAAAAACAGGCTCGTGTCGATTGGTGCAAAAAAATTATAATAAAATACAATCGTGGTGCATCAAAAGCTGTATATAATATCTACACAGGTGATGAATCCTGGATTTATGCATATGACCCCGAAACTAAGCAACAGTCAACAGTTTGGGTCTTCCAACATGAGCCGAACCCAACAAAAGTTGCTCGTGCGAAAAGCACTTTGAAGCAAATGGTCGCCTGTTTTTTTGGTATAGATGGACACGTGGCTACTGTACCCCTAGAAAATTGTAAATCTGTTAATTCAGAGTGGTACACGACCATTTGTTTGCCAGAAGTCTTTGCAGAAATCAGGAAGAATAATCCACAACGCAGAATCATTCTCCATCACGACAATGCAAGCTGTCACACTTCGGATGAAACGACCCGATATTTGGAGGGTAAAACGGTGTAATTAACGGGTCATCCGCCATATAGCCCTGATTTGGCACCCAACGTCTTCTTTTTATTCCCAACCGTGAAGAATAAATTACGTGGTCAACGATTTTCAACCCGAGAAGAAGCCGTTGAGGCATTCAAAAATCATGTTATGGAGATACCGTCTTCCGATTGGAAAAAGTGCTATGAAAACTGGTTTCACCGAATGCAAAAGTGCATTGATCATCATGGCGAATATTTTGAAAAGCAATAAAACCATATTTAACAGTCAATGATAGTTATTTTATTTTATTCCGGATACATAAATAGCAGCCCTCGTACCTTAGATCAACCAAAGCAACTGATTATTAGGCAACCCTTTACAGTGACACGATATGACGGTAAGGAATGTGACTTAACGATGGACGGACTTAGACTGAATAATGATAAAATTGACGCATTGTTGAATTATCCCATTCCGCAAACACCGACTGAACTTAAAAGTTTCTTAGATCTAGCAGGATATTACAGACGGTTTATAAAGGACTATGCAAAGGTAACTCAACCCTTGACAGCTTGTTTGAAAAAACGTAACAGAATTGTAATTGACCAGAAGTACATTGACGCATTTAATAAATGCAAGGAACTCTTGACGCATGCCCCATTATTACAGTACCCTAACTTTGATAACCCTTTCGTGCTGACGACTGACGCGTCAAAATGTAGCGGTAGGTGCAGTACTATCCCAGGGACCAATTGGTAGTGATAGACCGGTGGCGTATGCTAGTCGAACACTCAGTGACACAGAATCACGTTACAGCACGATCGAACGTGAATTGCTCGCTATTATCGGGGCAGTGAAACATTTTAGGCCCTATTTATATGGTCGTAAATTTTTCATATACACAGATCATCGACCATTAGTATGGCTTCAATCTCTGAAAGACCCGAGTAGTAAACTCACTCGTTGGAGGTTGCGTTTACAGGATTATGATTACGAACTAATTCATAAGAGCGGTAACAGAACACCAACGCAGACGCCTTGTCTAGGATTAAGATCAATGATCTAGATTCGGATAATGAGGATCAATCAATGGCAGTTAACGTTGATGATAAAGAACAGAAACTTAAAAAACACCTAAAGGAAGTAGTCGAAAATATAGGAAGGATAACAGCTAAACAGAAAACGGCACGCAACGACTCATCAACGATAACAGTATCAGATTCGAGTAGGACAGCGACAGTCAGCCCAATAGCGATCTCCGACACACTGTCAAGACATAGTATTGACAATAATGAATACCCTGTGCGCTCAGAATCAAGTAAATCTCAAACAATTCATTCAGCTGTAGAATTAGAATCAACTGGAATACCGATTTTACATGAGGCAATTGACACAAAGCCTAATCAAATTTTGGTATACTCATGGTTTAAAAATGAGATGCAAGTTAGGAATCTTTCTCGAACTAAACAAAAGGTTTTAGAAGTTTTTCTACCAACCGATAATTCAGAACTAGTTAAAGAATTTTTGAAACAATACATAAAGCCAAAAATTAAGTATTTTGTTTACTTTGAGGAAAAAGAACATCGTAAATTATTCGAAAATATAATTATTCAACTTTTCAAGAAAGGTATGATTAATTTCTATGAATGCACAGAGCGGGTAATTGCTATCGAAGATGAAAGGTAACAAAGGGCTGTAATAGTAAAATATCACGAGGGAAAGATATGTCACCGCGGTATTAAAAAAAGTTGGTTAGGATTCGTAGAAATTATTATTGGGATAGAATGCAAGAAACAGTAACAGCAGTCATTAATGCTTGCGAAGCATGCCAAAAAATGAAATATAATAGGAAACCCATCAAACCTATCTTACAATTAACGCAAACACAAGATGCCCCTTTTCAAGAGATTTTTATAGACCTTTTTAGCATTGAAGGAAAAACCTATCTGACACTTATTGATTCTTTCAGTAAGTTAGGACAGGCAATTGAAATTCAAGGAAAATCAACACCTGAAGTAATCAGAGCTTTAATGAAGTACTTTTCATATTACGGAATCCCACGAAAGATCAGTTCAGACCCCGGTACTGAGTTTAATAATGAATTAATGAAAGAATTTCTAAGTCTACATAAAGTTGAACTTCACGTTGGTACGCCCAATAACCCTAATTCAATGGGACTTATTGAACGTTTCCATTCCACAATAATTAAAATCTCTAGATTGGCTAAATATGAAAAACGATGTACAGATGCAGCATCAATTATGACGTATTCAGTTATGGCTTATAATCATACCATTCATTCTGTTACTGAATTAACTCCATTTGAAGTAGTATTTGGATACAAGCAGCCCTTATGGCATAGAATTAGAAAAGCATTATTTCCAGAAACTGGTTAAAGATCATGCTAAGTGAACTAAAGTATTGTACGAACATTTGGTAGAAAATATGGTAACAACTAATGAGAAGAATAGGGAAAAGAAAGATGGTGAACTGGAAGTAGAGTTTCCTCTAGGAGAAACAATTTTGGCTAAAGATGTTAACAAGCGGAAAAGCAAAGATAAACCTTGATATGTAAAAGCGAAGGTTGTAGGTGAACCTGAGAGAAACGTTTTGCCACTCCAAATAGGAGAAAAGAAAACTAAAGTTCCTATAAAAAATATCAAACGTCCTCCACAGGTGGTGCAGCATACTGCTGGTAGCAGTGCCGAATCTGGCCCTTTATCTGCAAACCCTTAATACCAATCCGGGAATAATTCCGATAAAAGAAGATCAAGCATACGCGCAGACCAATCATTGGTATAGTTAAGGTTATTCATTTGGAAAGGATTTACAATGATTCAAATTATATTGCAACAAACTATGAGCAACTGTGTAAATTGATCGATTGGAATGCACCATATTCTCATGAAATAAGAAGTATAAAATCACATACAAAGTTCATACGCGATATAACTAAAGATAAATACAGACAACTTGTTCCACAGCAGCGTTATAAAAGAGGTCTCATAAATCAATTGGGTTCTAATATAAAAATTGTTACAGGAAATCTAGACCATGACGATGCAATTAAATTTGATAAACTCACTTCTGATTTAAGTCATGACCAAATTATCATTTCTAAGAAATTAACTTTGGTTTCAAAAATGTTTGACAGCTTCATAAATGTAACTGAAACGATTAATCAGAATACAGTAAATTTAGAGAACCGTTTAAAGAAGACCGAGATAATGCTAAGAGGTTTAGCTGCTAAGGAAAATAATTTGCTTTTCCACACATACATTATTGGATTATTTAACGTTTTTACAAGCAGTTTTCGTACTATCTTTATAAGAATAAGTGAAATCGAAACTGCTCTAGCATTAAGTAAAGTCTCTATATTACATCAATCTATCGTGAACGCCACAGAATTATCATGAATGTATCATTTGAAATTAATTGCTAGCTCAGAAAGCTTAGCATCGATAAATACTTGTTAAAATTAGAGGAAACTATTTGTGTAAAATCTTTTATTAAGAAAAACCAGATCACGTTTATTATGGAAATTCCAGTTATTGATAATTGTACTCATGAATATTTTAAATTGTACTCCTTACCAATTTTCCACCAATCCGAAAATAAAACCTTTGCCATTTTCCCTAAATATCCTTACTTATTGGCGAAAGGGACGAAATACTTACCGATTGTGAAACCGTGCCGCCCGTTATCTACCGGCGACCATTTTCTATGTTCTGCAGACAACCGAGCTTTGTACCGTGAGCTCACTTGTATGGAACAGGTGATGAAATTCGACGATGATCTCACTCACTGTACGCCGCATCAGGTCCACATTGAGAAGGTCAAGGTCCAGAAAGTCAACGCTAATAATTGGATTATATATAGTAGACTAAAGACTACTCTAACCAAATATGGTGACAACGAAGTAAGCACTAAGCATCCTGTATTCGGAACTTACCTCGTGACCATCAACGAGCCTTGTGATTTGGAAATCAATGGAATCCGTATTGGTCACCGTATCATCATAGAATCAGATGTGTTGGAGCCGATCCCGATCTTCACCTTACCGCAGCTAGGTACCTAAGAACGTGAGTCTATCCAGTGCACGCGCACTCAACATGAAGCATGAAGCTTAGATGAAATTAAATTCATGGCGAACTCTTTAAAGCATAGTGCAGTGATTGAAAGTGTTTTAAATGAAAGGAAGGGCTCTAGCTTCGGTAAAAATATAGGATACGCAACTTTAGGCTTAGTTATCTGTAGTTTTCTTATATTTTTACTGTATGTATTTCGTTAAAAAAAAATTAAAAAATTAAATCTTATCCTATAAGCAAAATTATCGGAACAAATCTCAAATAGATCCAACCGATAATTTTCCTATTAGGGATGAAGGAGTTATGGTTGCCCCTCATCCCTCAGCCCTAGATTAATTTACAAGTATAATTTTGCTGCATTTGCAAATGCACTTCTTAGAAGTTAAGCTTTGTCATTTTAGCCAACACAGCAGTCTCGGTATGGACCACCGGGTTGGCTCTCTGTACGTTGAATAGCGTCATTATTAAATCCACCTCAAATCGGTGTGAACGTAATCATAGTTTTATTTTAGATCTAATTCAAATTATATTTTTTTAAAAACTCTTTCACGCGTTCCCAAACCAAGAGTAGGTAAGTACAGTAAAAAACAAAAAATATGTATGTAGAAAATTCATTCTAAAAGATGAATGAATCAAAATGGTAACAATGGAACGTTATTATTTACATGATAATTAAATAAAATGTCAGATCTTATGTTAATTGATAATGAATAATGTCAAATAAAAAGATTTAAAAAAATAATAAGGGTGGGTTGCCAGCTTCAGGTTTTGATAAGTACCCCTGGATTCCTAAAATGTACCCAAAATTTTCACAAGGAAGGTACTTTCGGTTTTCCAAAAGAGCATAAAAGCTTAATAAACTCCTATGTTTGATCAAGCGAAGCAAGATCTCCAAATCAACTTGGGCAAATCGGCGTTGTATGTATGTATGTTTGTTTTACGATGATAACTCTCGAAGCGTTGATCGGATCATCGTGAAATTTGATATAATGTATAGGTAAGTAGTGTTGGCACAAACCTGGTGTGACTAAATGAGCTAAAAATGTGGGTGGTTGTTGAGATATTGGGGTTCAAGAGGGGTAAAACAAACCAAAATGAATGAATTAGGTCAAATAAAACGTCTAATGAGAGGTCTTCGTTAGTACGTTTCGGACCCGTTTTCATTTTTAGTTAAATTTTGTAGTTTTTTGTTAATAGCCTTAGTAAATCTGAACTTTGACGAAATTCACAGGGCATACTAGTGACGCCACAGTGCTGAAATTTGGTGTTCGTGTAGCTTTATGGCCGGTTACTATACCCGTCGGTAACCGACTACGCCTCGTATCTCCTTGAAAAAGTGTCAAACTAGTGTCAAACTTTTGACAGGTTTTCGAGGAGAAACGAGTTGTAGCTGGTTACTGACGGATATAGGAACCCTCGGTTAGTGACACTGATACAACTATAGGGAAAAGTCTGAAATCCATAATAACTACAATTTCTACCCATATAAAGAGTAACCAATTAACATCCACTCCCGTTACTTGTAATTTGAATAAAACAGTAGGTCAAGTAAGTTGGAAATTAAATTCATGGCACTATTTTATTAGTCAAGGATTATGAAACATATTTTTTTTTGTTTTGTTGGAGACTCGAGGTCTCCGTTCGGGGCAAATCACTAGTTATTTAGTGGTTTTAGTAGTTATTTAGTAGTTATTAGTGGTCTCGAACCTACCGATTTTTCGGTATTTCTACCGATATGGGCTCTGTTCTACCGAAATACCGAAATATTACGATTTTTCTACGATTTCACAGTATACATGGAAATTCTCCCGATTTTTCTACCGATTTTACACTTTTAAGTTGGCAACCCTTTTCATTTATGTTTAATGTTACGGGGAAGCCCTCAATAGTATGGACCTAGTGCAGAATGTAATTCATATATTTTGGGGAATACCCTTGTTTCCTACAATTCGATGTTATAAGGGGCTTCCCGCTCGGGAATTTACCTGTCTAGTCTATATATACAGGAATTCGGTTTCATTTTTTAATTAATTTTCTGAACTTTGAAGAGAGAGTACCTACAAAATCAGATAATAAGTTAAAATGTCGTCTGACGAGGCACAAGGTCTGATGAAAGCACAAGTGCGAGTGTAAGAAGAATAAAATATCTACAATATTATAGAAAAGAATGGGAAGAAGAATTTCCAGGTTGGCTGCAAGATAGTCGTAAAGGCGTAAGAGTTGTAATAACGATATCAACATCACATCAGGAAAAGACGCTGTAAAGAAATATAGTTCGTCACAAGCACACTCAGTATCATCAAAGAATATAAAATCACAACCGAAGATATCATCATTTACTGTGTCCAAAACTCAAAAAAAAAAGGTTTAGACATAATTAATCCAAAAAATGCTAAAATTGGCAAAACTGCTTCGATAGTTCTTATGAGTAGGCTCTTTCCCAATATTGTTCACAGCAATGATTTCCAGGAAATTGATACAGAGTGGCGCATTTTAAGAAATTGTGAACAAATCATAACATTTCCTGATGATGTATAACTATTTTGGGATGAAGTAAGTTTACTAAAGCGTGGCGATGAAACTCAAATGTTTCCTTTGTTGTCTAATTTCATCTTTAATATTTTATCACTTCCCCATTCATCCGCTAACGTTGAACACATATTAATCTTTTGAATCTTTTGACGACTTGGTAAGAACCGCAGGTCGGCGTTGGATGCAGGCCGCTTCCAACCACAGTTCCTGGAGATCAATGAGGGAGGCCTTTGTCCAGCAGTGGACGTCCTACGGCTGATATGATGGTTATGAATCTTTTAAAAACAAAACAGCGAAATAGGCTGTCTACTGAATCAATCACTGGTCTATTACATTCAAAACGACTCTTTAATACAGCTAATTGTTATGATTTTGAAATTATGTAATTTGAAGATGACCGCGGCTATGGCCAAATATTTTTTTTTATAGATGATAGCCAAGCGCTTGACCACTACCTCACCTGATGGTAAGTGAAGGTGTGATCGACGATGGATCACGCTTGCCTAGAAAGAACCTATTCACTCTGGACTTGAAGACTCCAAGATTATACTGGTTTGGAAAAACATACGCCGGAAGTGAGTCCCACTCCTCACTTGTGCTGACAAGAAAAGTTGAAGCAAATCGTAAATTAATTATTAGGTTAAAGTATTATATTTTATTATTAAGTTCTAAAATAAAATATAAGTAAAGACTTAATATATAAAGTTATAATATAAGTAAAGCGTTTGTTTATAGTTTTTGTTCTTTGCGCCATTTAAATAGGTATATTTTTTAGTCGAATAACGTTTTTTTATTTCAATTTCGACCTTTAGGGCCGAAATCGGCCTTTTTTAACAAGGCTTACCGGCCTTTTTCTGATTGAGGTGCTGGCAACACTGGAGACCACTGTATCTGCAATCAAGTTTGTTTTGGATCCAATTTTTGTTCTGGATTTACGATTATTTAGAGTGGGATGGGTGGGATAAATAAATTTGATTCCCCGAAATAAAATCCTCATAAACACGAAACATACATACATAACATACAGCCATACATTCGGAATACTAAAAACCAAGCCAGTTTACAAAAAACCAAAAGGTTATAAAAATCGTAAACGAACATGGTTTGCGACAAGTGTCAGAAGAAACTGGGCCGTGTGATCACCCCAGACCCTTGGAAGTCGGGAGCGAGGAACACAGTGGAGTCTGGAGGACGGAAGGTCGGGGAGAACAAGGCTTTGACGGCTTCAAAGGCGCGATACAATCCTTACACTTCAAAGTTTGGAGAATGCAAGTGAGTTTCTTTAGATGCGTAAAACTAAGAACAATTTTCTTAGCGAGGGGTTTATTAGAATCAATATAATACAGGGAGTTGTTGTACCGCCCTTACCGGTGCTGGTACACTGCCTTGATTTACAAAGGTGGAGTTAGATGAGGTCATCGAGTCATAGTCCTTGGGGATACTGGAAAATGTTGCAGGGATGTTCGAAGCAGTTTTCCAGGACCTTAGGTAATCTTTCAATCTAGTGAAGAGCCGTATGCCGCGGTGGTACATCTGGCATTTTGTTATGATGTC
This sequence comes from Philereme vetulata, assembly GCA_918857605.2. Taxonomy (NCBI): domain Eukaryota; kingdom Metazoa; phylum Arthropoda; class Insecta; order Lepidoptera; family Geometridae; genus Philereme; species Philereme vetulata. The sequence continues at coordinate 6,400,899 of OU975425.1, forward strand.
ACCGAAAAAAAATACAATCACATTAAAAAAAATTGTTCTGAATTTTATTACCTTGATTTATATAGACTTTAGGAACTATCTGTCAGCTACATTAGCCATTCTATAAAATGACCAACATACAATTCATTATCATCATTTGTGAAGACATTATGAATTTGTCTCTTATTGTGTTCCTTTGACAGTTTCTTCCTATTTTTTACCTAATTGTCATAATGGAAACCAAAACTAACTACTGTAAGTATTACGTAACTGGAACTTTACTACTGGGAACTTTAATTTCTGTTGGTCATACTACTACCAACCTGACCACAGGGAACACGCCAATTTGCTATTTACGAGAAGTCATAGATTCCAAACCAGCAACATCCATTTTTTTCACTATAGCAACTTTTAATGTATTCTGAAAGCATTTATATAATTTATGTAGGCAAATAATACAAACATAGCAAAAGCATCAATATCCTATACAGAACAGACATTCAATTGTGAGCTTAGTATGTAGCAAACACAGCAATATCCCAACTGACAGGTACAAAGACACCTTTCGACCAATGAGAGCACAGTATGGTGACTTTGTTGTTTTTGTATTAAGTGTGTTCGTGATGAATTAGTGATATAGACAGGATCCATGTTTTAAATGCAAAAACAGCAATATGCTAATACAAATTTTTATCTATTTTGCAAATTATTTAAATTATTTTAAAAGTTTTGTCGGTTAATAACTATAAATATATTTTTCAACAATATGATGTAATTATTATTGATTATTGATTAGACACTGATGTACCTATTAGATAATAATGAAAAAAATCTACTGCACTCTTTTCCGTTAAAATGGATGTTGCTGGTTTTTCGTCCATCATAGTTTCTATAATGCTCTAATTGCTGCTTTTCAGGATATGCAGAATTAAAGTACACCAAGTAGGCTCACACTACTGCCAAGCATGTGCCTACAAGAAGGGCATATGTGCAATGTGCGGGAAGAGAATAATAGACACAAAGAACTATAGACAGAGTGCTGCATGAGATAAGCAGTTCTAGTATTTGTAAATACTTGTATATAGTTTAAGTTTTGTAGTTTAATGATGCTTGAGACATTCAACAGTTCTTGTATTTGTAAATATAGTTTAAGGTTTTTAAAATGATTACTTTAATGACAATAAATTTAAGATTTGTTAATGATTGTTTTCATGGTTTTGACATTTCAACACCAGTCTTTTAAAATTCACTCTGTAAAAAGGTTTTTAGTTATTATTATTTTTTTGAGCAGGTTCAACTGCACGTTAGTTAACTACCCTCTTTTTTTGTTGCAATTCCCAAATGATCTGATAATCAACACTAAAACATAACATAACACTGTAAAATACATCCCACACCACACACTAGGTACCTACACTATACACACACACACTAAATGCGATCAAGCAAACGTTCTAGTAATTTTTTTTTGTAAAAATTTATTTGTAATAGGTATGATAAAGTTACTTTGCCGCGTAAAATTTCAATTTGGTTCAAGTTCAGTACTATGTTCATTAGTTTAAAATATACGGTGATGTAACTATGAATCAAGTATTAATAAATAAAATAAAATGGGATACCTTTAATGATGTTAAAATGTTTCATAAAAGATCATAAAGTCAGCTTTTTAGGGTTCCAGACTGAATTGTTAAAAACAGAAAACATAGGGAGTGATTTTGACCTGATCTGTCCATCAGTCTGCCACAGCTAAGGGCGGATCCAGCTTTGGTGATGGGGGGGGGGGGGGGGGCACATAGTCGTGGTCAAGTTATAATTTAATTTTTATAATCATAGATACAAGTAAAAAGTAGGTATTTTATTAATGTACTTACATACTGTACTTAAAAATACCTATATTTAAATAACAAAATCAATTTTTCAAATCAAAATAGTAAATTAAATTAATTAAATATTGAATGTACGTACATAAAATCTATATTGTGACAAAAAATATTACCTATTTTTAACAATTTTAATTAGTGGTCCACCTTGATCCTGGACCCAGCCCAGGGGGGGGGGGGGGTCATGACCCCCATGACCCTCCAACTGGATCCGCCCTTGGCCACAGCTAATTATTCCAACAACTATAGACTTCAAAAAATAATATTCTTAGGGCGATTCGCGCAACGATGCCTAAACGTAGGTATTTAGTAGCTAAATATTATTTAAGGAGTTGTCAAATCATACAAATACGTAAAATTTAAACATGTGTAGTCGCTAAATACGTTTAGGGATCGTTGTGCAAGCCGGCCTTAATCTTTGACTAATAAAATAGTAATTAACCAACATACTTGACCTACAGTTTCATTCAAATTTCAGGTAACGGGAGTTCATGTTAATTGGTTCCTTTTTTTGGGGTACCGTTTGCAGTAATTCTGGATTTCAGACTTGCCTATATTTGTGTTTCTAAAGCGACACGCATACCAAGTTTTAGCACTGTGGGGTCACTGGTGTAGGTACCCTGTGAATTTGGTCAAAGTTCAGTTATTATTATGACTAATAAGTAATAACTCAAAAACTATAAAGAGTTTACGAAAGATAAAAATGGAGTCTAAATGTACTAATTAATACTACCTTTCATTTGACGTCCCATTTGACCAGTTAGCCTCATTTTAATTTGTTACGTTACCCCTCTTGAACCCCAATATCTCAACAACCCCCCAACATTTTTAGCTCACTTAATCACGCCAAAATTGTGCCTTCACTATCTACCTATGTATTAAATTTGACGATGATCGGATAAACGCTTCGAAAGTTATCCTCTGACAAACAAACATACCTACATACATACATACTTACATGCATACATAAAACGCCGATTTGCCCGAGTTGATTTGGAGATCTCGCTTCGCTCGATTAATAATGCTGGACATTTCACACAGTGCCATCTAGCCCCAAACTAAGCAAAGCTTGTACCTACTATGGGAAGGAACTAGTTATCAGATAGAAAACTTATATACGTTTTTTTTAAATACATACTTTTATTACATAGAGAAACAACCAGACCCGTAACAAATAACTGTAGATTGTGTAAATATTAAATTTGTTCCGCGGTGGGGATGGAACCCGCCACCTCCTGCGTCTCAGCCTGCTTTTCGCCCACTTTACCACGGAGGTCGTCAATGAAATTATATGTTTATTCTATACTAATAAATTTAATAAATAAATGTATGTACCTTATTTATGTACCGTATAACCTACCTACCTAATGTACCTTATGTACCTCTGGTTCCCATAGTACAAGCTCTGCTTAGTGGGGGCTAGATAGCGCTGTGTGAAATGTCCAGCAATATTTATTTATTTATTATTATTATTAATGTACCTTATTCAGATACATAAATGCCATTTTCTACTCAATTTAATTCTACTGTGTACTTCTCATGTACTCGTAGTAGGTACTTTTTAATAAGCTATTGCGATTTGATTGTATAGAAAGTCACGTGCGTAACTTAACAAGGATTGAAACGTAAAACGACGTACTCTATACGTAACTATACTCTATGACGAACACAGCTGCAAAGCGATGATAAAAATAAATAACAATTAAAAATAATAAAAATGATTCCGGCACACATTTTTGCATTTTTGAACATTTTTGCCGGCACACAAAGGGAATGCGCAGAAGATTTGTGAACAAAAACTCCACAAATCCCGCGCAGGGGGACCTGGACCCGGACCCCCTGGACCTGGACCTGGACTTTCTGGTATTGGACCTCTGGAGCTAGACCCCCTTAACTTGGACCCTTGGACCTGGACCTGGACCCCCTGGACCTGGACTCCCTGGACCTGGACCCCCTGGACCTGGACACCCTGTACCTGAACCCTCTGGACCTGGACTTCCTGGACCTGGACCCCCTGGACCCCACCTAGATCTAAACTTCCTGGACCCCCTAGATCCCCCCTGGACCTGGACTTCCTGGATTTAAACCCTCTGGACCTGAACCATCTGGTCCTGGACCCCCTGGACCTGGACCCCTTGGACTTGGCCCTCTGGACCTGGATCCCCTGTATTTGGAGTTCCTGGACCTGGACCCCTTGGACCTGGATCCCTGGACCTGGACCCCCTGGACCTTGACTCTCTGTACCTGGACCTCCTGGACCTTGACCCACTGGATTTTGACTACCTGGACCTAGACCCACTAGACCTGGACCTAGACCTCCTGGACCTGGACCCCCTATACCTGAACCCTCTGGACCTGGACTCCCGGTCCTGGACCCCCTGCATCCCCCTTGAGCCTAGACCCCTGGATCTGAACCCCTGGACCTGATCTTCTTGGAGCTGGACCCCCTGAACCTAGACCTGGACTCCCTGAACCTGGGCTCCCTGGATTCCTCCTGGACCTGGACTCTTTGTACCTGGACTCCCTGGACCTGGACGCCCTGGACCTGGTGTCTCTGGACCTGAACCTTTTGAACCTGAATTTCCTGGACCTGGACTCTTTGGACCTGAACCTGGGCCCCCTGAACCTGGACCCTCTGGACCTTGCCCCCTGGACCTGGACCCACTGGATTTGGACTCCCTGGACCTGGACCTCTAGACCTAGACATGAACCCCTAGTACCATGACCTGGACCCCCTAGACCTTTACCCCCTGGACCTGGACCGTTCGACCTGAACTCCCTGGACCTGGACTCCTGGACCTGTACCCCTTGGACCTGGACCCCCTGGACCTGGACCTTTTGAAACCCCCTAGAACTGAAACCTCTGGAACAGGACCTGGTTTCCTGGACCTGGACCTAAACCCCCTGAACCTTGACTCCCTAAACCTCCTGGACCTGAACCTGGACCCACTGGATCTGGACCCCCTGGACCCCTGTACCTGGATCTCTGGACCTGGACCCCTGGGACCTGGACGTGGACCTCCTGGACCTAGAACCCTGAACCTGTACCTGGATCCCCTGGACCTGGACTCCCTGAACATGAATCTCCCGGACCTTGAACCCTGACCCTGGACCTGGACCCCTGGATCCCCCTTGGAGCTGGACCTCCAGGTCCTGCACACTCTTGACTTGGACCTGTACTCCCTGAGCTTGGACCTGGACTTCCTGGACCTGAACTCTCTGGATCCCTCCTGGACCTGAACTTCCTGGACCTGACCCCCTGGACCTGGACTCCCTGGACCTTGACTCCTTGGACCTGGACCCCCTGAATCCCCCTTGGACCTAGACTCCCTAGACCTGGACCCCTGGATCCCCTCTGAAACTTGATTTTTAGAACCTGGACGCCCTGGACCCCTAGACCTGGACCTGGACCCCCTGGACCTGGACTCCCTGGATCCCCTCTTGACCTGGACTCCTTGGACCTGGACCCCCTGAATCCCCCCTGGACCTAGAATCCCTGGACCTAGACCCCTTGGACCTGGACTCCCTGGATCTAACCCTTGGACCTGGACCCCTTAAAACTGAACCTGGACCTAAACCCCCTGGACCTGTACTCCCTGGATCTTGACTTCCTGGACCTGGACCCACTAGAACTGGACCCCCTGGACCCACTAGAATTTGACCCCCTGGACCCACTGGAACTGGACCCTCTGAACCCCCTGGACCCCCTAGACCTGGACCCCCTGGACCTGGAGTACCTGGACCTGGACCCCCTGAATTCCTCCTGGACTTGGACTCCCTTGACCTGGACCCCCTGGACCTGAACCCTTTGGACCTGGAGCAATTGAACCTGGACCTGAATACCCTGGACCTGTACCCCCTGGACCTGGACTCCCTGGACCTGGACCCCTTGACCTAGACCTGGACCCTCTGGACCTGGACCCCCTGGACCTAGACCCCTGGACCTGGACACCCTGGACCTTGACCCCCTGAACCTAGGCCTCCTGGATCCCTCCTGGACCTGGACTCCCTGGACCTTGAACGTTGCATGATGATTATGATGGACGTTGCATGTAAAAAAAATTATGATTGCTAATGATGCTAATGAATGTTGGATAACAATTATAGAGAAAAATGAGAAAAAGAAATGTTGCATGTAAAAAATAGGATGGCTGCATAACGATCAGGTTGGAAGCTGCATTAAAAAAAAACAAAAAGATGTTTCACAATGATGAAGCATTTTTTTTAAATGTACGGTATACGAATAATTTTGTATGGGATATTTTTTTTGTATGAAAGACTATTTTTTTTTATAAATCCGATCATAAAAAAATGTCCTGAGCAACATTAGTTTTGGCGCTAATTAGCCAAAACTAGACTAGACTTGTACTTTCCGAGATACGAGGTGGATGGGAGCGAATAGGGGACAAAGGGGGGACTTAAAGATTTATTCCCAACTCACCGAAACTCCCTCTACACGATCTCACCAAACATTTCTACCCTACGAGGGGGCATCTGGGAGAACAATGATGTCAATGAGTCAGTGGTAATCCAGTTGTATATAATTAAAAAGTATATTAAATTGAAATACATAAGAGGGCGGCAAAATTTTCTTCCGCCCCGGGCGGTAGACATCCACGCTACTCCACTGCTTTCCATCATAGGACAAGCAGGCGCACGGCTCAGTACCAACCGTACCTACACACAGGTGTGTGAATACACAAACCGTTTTGGTTCTACGTTCTTGATGCGTACACCTAAGGTATGAAACACTTTGCCGTCGTCTGTTTTTCCTAAATAATACAATCTGAGAGAGTGAATAGATTTCTCCTAGATCGTCGTGCTTCATCTTAGTCCACATCATCGCTTACGATGATATTGTGATATTGTGGTCAAACGGAGATCTATACAGTTAAAAAAATGTATAATAGGGAAAATCTATACATTATAATAAAATAGTAAATGGGCCAAAATATTATATTATATTTTTATATAATTATATTTTATATATAATTTTTTTTAATATACATATATAAAAGATATATTTAAATATATATTTTATATTAATATTTTTTTTTAATTTAATATTGACTTTGTCCGATTTTTGTTTGTTCAAATACAGAACTACCCACATATTATTATTTTAAAACAGTAGTTACATTTTTTAAGATAAATTATAAGTTTCTCTGTAAGTGAATTTGTAATTCTTTTAAGAAATAAATGCTTAACACTTTAATTTCATAACCGGTAGGTACATAGGTCAAACAGTTTTTTTTTCATTTATCTGTTTGTCTATGTGTCCGTTCTGGACGTAGGTGTCTCCCAGGGTGCGCCATTGAGCCCGATCTTCAGCTCTTCTCATCCAACCTTTGTCGCTACCTTTGTCGCAAAACGTCACTCAATCTAGCCTACACTTCGTGGTCGACGTGGTCTCCACTCCACTCTAAAACACGTTTACGGTAACAACGGTTATCGGTTCTGCGACAGATATGATCGGCCCACTGCCACTTCAGCTTGCTGACTTGCTGACCCTCTGAGCTATGTACACCTTGGTTCTCTGTCGAATAACCTCATATCGGGTTATATCCTTCAGAGAAATTCCGAGCATAGCCCTTTCCATTGCTCGCTGAGAGACTTTCAATTTGTGGACCAGTCCTACCGTAAAAACTAAACTTTGACGAAATTCACAGGGTACCTGCAACAGTAACCAAGTATGCGTGTATAAGTATGCAAGTTAGCAAGACAAATATAGGATAATATATTTGGAAAGTCTGAAATCCAGAATAACAGCAATTTACTGCAACTCTGCTTATACTTACTACTATCAAAGTTTAAAGCTGCCCTAATCTTACCCCTACAACACCCCCTGCTAAAATTCTAAGCGAGACAAATAATTTAATTACTTAGAAGGAAATAAAAAATAATTAGATATATAATAAAGAATTATCTATCTAGATGTGTTGTTTTGTCTATAATTAAATCTATAATTAGGTTTCCTGTAGAAAGTAATTGAATACTTTAATCCATGAAGTCATAAAAAAATTGCTTAAGATATCGAATTTACTTTTGATAATCTTAATTGAACAAGCGCAATGGCCAAGCTCGGTCACGTAATTTTAATTTCTTTAGTAACGTTGTACTTGGTAAGTAAGGAATGTATTGACTGCTTTCTTTACTATGTACTTGTTGATACATCTTGCTAATTATAAAGATAAACTCAGGTTTCAGAAACGCAAGCTAAAGAACCTGGGTACGTGATAAATAACATCAAGAAACTAAGGGAAATTTTCAACCAGCTCATCAATGAAGTCACTAGTGTCAATCAAGAAAGACTCGAGGCTCTGAAGAAGTACTATGACCTGCAAAACTTACCCAAAGTATCGCGGTCTGACGATGACGAGGAAGAACTTGATGTCCCGAATGTAAGTTTGAAAATGGTTAGCCCAATGTATAAGCTTTGGTAGAATTAGAATTTTAAGATGCTACAACTATTCAATAAAGTTGTTATCATTTCCAGAACAAAAGCATTGTGAAAAATTTTACTGACAGGTTTTATCAAATTAATTACGAAGACAGCAGTGGCGTGGCTGGGACGCAGTTCGTTTGCGACGATTCCCGCCGCGGAACAAATGTTTGCATGATCTACAGATATTTGTTGCGGGTCTAATCAGATTAATAGCTTCCGCCCGCGGCTTCACACGCGTGGTTAGTCAATAAAAGTAGAGTATGTGTTAATCCAGGTTATAATCTACGTACATACCAAATTTCATCGAAATAGGTTAAGCCGTTACGACGTGATTGAGTACCAAACAAATAAATAAACAAACATCCAAACTTTCGCATTTATAATATTAGTGTACAAAATTCCCCAGAGCCTGAAGACTAAAGTCTTCAACCAGTGTGTGTTGCCAGTGATGACCTATGCCACTGAAACGTGATCCTTTACTCATGGCCTCATGACCAAGCTAAAGGTCGCTCAACGAGCTATGGAGAGGGCTATGCTCGGGGTTTCTTTGCGTGACAAAATCTGCAATGAGGAAATCCGCAGAAGAACTAAAGTTGCCGACATAATTAGCTCTCAAAATTAGAAAGTTGAAGTGGCAATGGGCAGGCCACATCGCTCGTAGAACCGATAACCGTTGGGGAAGAAAGGTTCTCGAGTGGAGACCACGGACTGGAAGACGCAGCGTAGGCCGACCCCCCACAAGGTGGACCGACGATCTAGTAAGAATCGCGGGGAGCCGTTGGGCGCAAACGGCTGCCAACCGCTCGTTGTGGCGATCTAAGGGGGAGGCCTATCTTCAGCAGTGGACGTCTTCCGGTTGATGATGATGATGAAGTAATAAGTAGGTATTACTCGTGCGCGATAACTTGGGACCTGCTAGGAATGCGACTCCCCGACCGCTTCCCCTGCACTTCCCCGATGGCGCCCGTATTGTACCGTTCGCATCACTATGCGGGCGGCTAAACGGCGGCGGGCGGCGAACATAACAAGCGGGCGGCTGCTTGTTATGTTCGCTTTTTTGCGGGCGGTACAAACACGCCAATATGACGTCACCGCGCTCAGGTCCCAACTTATCGCGCACGGGTAATATGTCTTTAAGAATAGTATTTATGTATTCTATCAGTTATCTGGTTCCCATAGTACCTACAAGCTTTACTTAGTTTGGGGCTAGATGACGCTTTGTGTAATGTCCAGCATTAATTATTATTAGTATTAATCCATGTACCTGGATTGGGTTCTTTAGTTTAAACTCTTCATAAAAAACTGTAATAATATTTCAGCACAAAAAAGTTGATACCCAAAGGGGCAATATAATATACTTATATAACATCGGACCTAAAACAGAATCTGCGGATGCATTCAAAAAATTCAAAGATACTAAAGGAACAAGCTTTAGAAGTGGAGCTCATGATGAAAACATTATGAGTTCTGAAGGCCTTACCATTGATATCAACGACTTTTACAATAAAAAACCCAACAAAGAACCCAAAGGCACATATAAAAGTATCAGAGACACAAAAGAAATAAACATTGGAAACATTAAGGATGGCTTGATGATGATGAGTACTGAAGGCCATGACGATATTAAATATTTTTACGATAAAAGACTACCCAAAGAGCCTAAAAGCATTCATAAAATAAAAAACATCACAGAAGCGTACTTTGGAAATGTAAAGGATGGAAACTTTATGACTGAAGAAAGCGCTGATAAAGAGGATTATCTTAGAAAATGGCAGGAATTGGAGCATCAACCGGAAAGATTCAGTAGAAGCTGTCTTAAATCTTGCAAAAGGGTATATAACAATGTATGTTCTATGTACAAATGTAGTAATGCGATGAAAAGTGCAATTAGCACAGCGTGTCATCACGAATGCAAATTGAAATAGTTGGATTGTATAATTTTTTTAATTTTTGATCAGTTTATGAAAATTGTCTGTAATAAAATATTGGCATATACGAGTATATCCTATTTTAATAAAACAACCTAAAACATTTATTCATCTTTATTTATAATACATCAATAGTATACTAAAATTGTTGTTAATTAATAATCTTGTTAATTGTATTTCGATTATACAAATTATAATATTGAACAGTTAAACAAACTTTTAACAAATGTTTTGTTAATAAATATATGAACTAATCTATATCCTTATGGCTCATACATGTCTTACAGTAAATAGTTCTTTACGTTCGCCATTAAGCCCTTTTTAGAACCTCCATAGCTTAAGCTGAATACTGACATATAGAAGGGTGGCTAAAAAAGTACCAGCCAGTGACACGATGGACGAAAGAATAGCTCAGAAATGTACATTCCTGTATAACTCTACCGATACCGTTATCTATATTTTAAACTATATAAGTAGCTTATTTCAATAAACTTATTATATTAAATGGTAATACTTTTGGGACGGAATTTATACTACAATAATATACGGAATGTAATATAAATTATACAAATATACATATTCATAATCTCATATTTTATTTTACTCGTAATTTATTGTGACAATTAGATTAGAAGATTGTGAATCAAAATTATAAAATTTATACATATGTATAAACATTCACAACCGAAATATAGTTATATGTATTAAAACTCTAGAAAATATAAGAACATTACATTTGACAAGGCACTTAGGTCTTTAAAATTTAGATTATAATTAGATTAAACAATAATTAAGTACATGATTCTGGCACTACGCTCTTCGAAAACATTCTCAGTTATCAATTATAATATTTAAAGGAGAATGTTCTCACATCTCTTTAATAACAATTGTATAATTTGTAAAAGTACCAAAAGGTATCAAATTATTGTAAATTAAATCTTTCCACCGCTCGGGCTTCGAGAACTGCTTTTGATGGATGTCACAGAAATGTTACCAGAACTGCTGAACTGTGGGGGAGGCGAACGCGGTAAAGAAAATTTAGATTCCGATAGATTCTCCTGACTTAGCGACTTTTGTGTGGAAAATATCGGTATTTTAGACGAGATACCAACGCCTATAGTTTTAGTTTTCTCTGATTTGACGGGTATGTTGCTCGGTTTCGCCAACAATGCCGGCTTGGCCGCCTGTTCTACGCGCAGTTGCTGGTCTAGTTGCGATAAACGTCTGTTTTCAAGATCTGTGCTGGTCACAATAGTGCCTTTTGGAGATTCGTATGTTGCTGTTCGGAATTTGATATGACTGTTTCTGGGTAAGTCAAAGTCAGAGTGTCGTTTCTTTGGTTCGTTGTTCGGTTTCGTTCGTTTGTTTGCTTCGTCTTGCTGCTTTGCGGAATGGTGGCGCTCGTTTAGTATGAAGTCATTTAGAAGTTCGACGTCTAGTTCATAAGATAAGGGAGGTTCTTCAGGCGGTGCTCTTTGCCTGCTTAATATTTTATCGTTGCTGACTTCTGATTTCTGTTTAATTTCTGTCCTGGGTGTGATGACTTGTATTTCTGTGACGTGTTCTTTGCGGGATTCTGGGGCTTCGATTCTAGTGTGGCTTTGATTTTTATGACTTTCAGTCATCATAGTTGGATTGATAGAATAACTAGTTTTAGTAAATTCAACAGCATCATCATTCGAAGTTTGCATGTCTTCCAGATCTTGCATGATTCTAATTCCCAATTTAGATAGCTCTTCAGGAGTTTTTTGAGCCATAAAACTAGGATCGTTCTGTAGCTTTGCCATCAGCGTTTTAGCTTGCTCTTCATCCATATCTGTTGTGTTTAAAATAATGGTTTCGGTTCTTGTATACGCCGGCTCGTCTGTAGTAAAATACATGTTCGGATTTTGTTTCTTTATCTCATCAAGTACTCTTTTGTCGATATCTTTCACGTCTCCTTCCTCTAAAGTCACTTCATCGATTTCTCCTGGATTCCTCATAATTCCAAAACTGAATTGTTCAACTAGCAAAGGTGGTTCTGCTTTCGTTGTTATATATTTCGTAGAAATTTTCTCAACGCTCTGCGTAATCACTTTGTTGCCAAAGTCGTCTTCGGTTGTGTTTACAGTGACTGACTTTTGTACTGGCTCTTGTGTCATAGTAATGGACATGTTAGCAGGTTCCATGTATAACGTCATCTTTTCCTTCTCACCATGTCTTCTTATACCTTCTAAAACATCAGGTGGCATAACTCTCATCATCGGCTCTCCAATTTCAATAGATTTTGTATATGATTTGACTTTCTGTTCTTCTACTGGCTTATTTTTCTCAGTTATTATTGTAACAACATTAGTACTACTAGAAGATTGTTTTGGTTCTGACCACTCTGATTTAAATGTAGTCATAGTAGGCTTCTTATCATAATTAAAACTGTTGTTGTTAGATCCCACTCTGATGTTGCTGACGAAATCGTCATATTCTTTAGCTTTTGTTTCCACTACTTCTTTCTGAGGTTTCAGGTCGAAGTTTACAATATCAGGTTGGTGCAATGACTTGAAGTTATCCGTCATTGGTGTAGATGATTCTTTAATTGTACTGCTTGTACTGGCCTCTGTTTTTTGTATACCTTGATCGATATGTACGTTTAGTATTGGATTTTTAGCTAGTAGTTTTTTCATCATATCCGATTTCGGTCTCTCTAAACTATTAACATACGTATTACGTGATACTTTTACATCGTCTGGTATATTAGTATCGTACGTCATCGTTAGTTTCTGTTCAAATTTTGCTGGAGATGTCTCTGTCTTTGTTATTATTGTAGTTGTTGAAGGTTGTGATTCTTGAGTACTGTCAAGAGAAGACGCATTACTCCCATCAGATGTAGATTTAGCAAATTCAGATACAAGTTTCAGATGCACTTTTAAGTTTTCATCCATTATTCTTCTTGCTAAATGATCCGATGTCTCGTGCGCACTTTCTTTGTACAATTCAAAGCTCCTGTTGTTAGATGAATCTATCTCGTCATTTCGTTCTGATTCAATGGAACTGTAGGAACCTTTTACGATAGCATCTTCTAAATTGCCAAATTCAGAACCCTTCTTCAAACGATTCCTTTGGAACGTGCTAAGACCTTCCATAGCTGAAGTCTTAGCTATATTCAAACTGAGTCGCGGCTCCTTATGTTTGATCACAGCACCTTTATCGGAATTATTCATATCGGGCAACACATCATCGTTGCTAGATTCAAAGAATGTCGATTCTACTACAGACATAGCTTTTCGCTTTTTCGGTGAAATAGTGCTTTCTTGTATTTCAGCTTCTTCAGCAGAAATATCTAAACTTTGGGCACGTTCCAAAGTACCTGCGGAAGGTTTGTTGGTTTTAGCTCTTAGCTCAAATCTCGACAGATCTCCTAAAGATTGAGCTTTGCGCTCATTCTCATCTAGCAACGAAGTGTCATCAGATACAGAGTGCACAGTATCATTAAGTGGTGAACTGTGAATTGTTATATCACTGTTATTCAGCTCGATAGTTGTTGATCCTCTTTCGCTTTTATCGCTGTGATTGAAGGAGATAATAGAATGTTCATCTTGGTTTGATGAAAGATTCGATTTTGAATCTTCAAAAAAATTGTTCAGAGAATCACTTTCTTTTCTAAAAGGTTTAGTTACAATGTCGTCAATATCATCTTGGCTAAAGTTGATTGATTCTTCGGCCCGAGACAAGTTAGAAATCACACTTTTGGTCTTGTTAACCTTAGGTGTTGATGTATTAATGTAAGACGTGGTTGTTGTGGTTGTCGTATTTGGAGAATTAATAGAACTATCGTAGAGCAAACTTGAATATTGCTTTTCATTACATAAAAAATCATTAACATTTTGTAGCTGTTCTATAATACTGTCGTCTGTTTTGTTTTTCTCGGTGTCAGGAGGTGACGGCGCTTTGCCTTTAGATTTTTTTGTTGGTTTCGGTGCTTCTTCATTTTTAGACTCAGGTTTAGGTGCCTCATCTTTTTTGTGTCCAGGTTTTGGAGCTTCCTCTTTTTTAACTTCAACTTTTTCCTTTTCTTGTATTAGATCTGCTGAGCTTTTCCGATTGCTCCTGGCTGCTTTTGCAGCATCCAACATATGCTGAGGTAGTTCTTGAGGTATGCCGTTCTCGTCTCTTTTTATTCCGCTTGAGTTAAAGTCATTCCTTGTAAATGTGGTTAGCGATATTTCGCTGGTTCTCGAAGTATTGATGTCAGATTGGTTCATGCTAGCATTACTAACATCTGATTCGTTTGTTTTGACTCGAGCATTGGGTATAGGTGGCGCCATTTTCTCTCTCCTTTTAGCAACTACTGGTTTCTTTTGTTCTACTTCATTTTCATGCTTTATTTGTGTGGTTGGCGCTGGCCTTTGAGGTTCAGGCTTATCTATCTCGTCTAGTGATTTTCTTTCTACGGCGACTACACCATTTTCGATATTCTTTTGTTTCAAGACACCATCATCAGGGACATTTGGAGGAAGAACTCTTATACCGAATTTCATTCCACGCTTTGGATCGTAGTCTTTCTTCTGTACCTCTGCTTGTTCATGGTGTGCTACTCCATTATTATCTGGTACAATAATCTGTACGTCACTGCCGGTAGAATGTCTGTTATTCTTGTTTCTTTCAGGCTTATTCATAGCTGGCACGTCTGAGTATCTAGTCTTATTCGCCAGTTTAATGTTCTTTTCATTTTCTCTTTCGAGCGTAGTTGCATCTTTCTTTTCTTTCTTGTTTCTCTCTAGTGTTGTAGAAGTGATGATCTTGTCTGTGATGATTTTCTTGATTCCCTTGGCTTTTGTTTCTAAAGTCGAGTTGTTGGAATGAGATGTGTTGGGCGATTTGGGCGGGTGCAGTAGTTTCGCTTCTTTTTCAAGCTGTAAGAGAAGAAAACAAATTTTACTTGAAATTATAGTATTTTGTGTATAGACAGCGTCACTAACTGGTAATATACTTTAACTTAAACATGCAGGCGGTTACCAGTTAGCGACGTTGTTGTTTGTACGTAGATATTGATAAAATGTTGGATTAATAAAGTATTTATAAAAAGAAGCTATTGATTAAGTATACCTATCTACTCATTATTTTGATGATTTTTATATCTTATTTGGAACTAGATAACTGATAGAATACTAGGTGCTGGTATATATATATATATATATATATATATATATATATATATATATATGTAAATACATATATATATATATATATATATATATATATATATATGTAAATACATACTTATGATATATATAAATATATAGAAATACATCCGGACCCGGAACAAATATCTATAGATCATGCAAACATTTGGTCGACGGCAGGAATCGAACCGCCCACTGTGTATCGCCTACGATACACAGTGGGCGGTTCGATTCCCGCGTGTGTGTTTGTTTTATAAATGGATTTTGAAGGAATGATACATACAAGTTATACAAATTCCTAAGCTACTTGACTAGTTGTCTATTTGATGAGTGATGTTAGAACATTTCCGTAATAATACCTTTATACAAATTCGGAACGTACATTACGTCAAGTAGCTTAGGAATTTGTATAACTTGTATGTATCATTCCTTCAAAATCCATTTATGAAACAAACACAGAACCTATTGTTCAACATTAAAGACAATGGAGACATTACCACGGGCATTCCATAGCGTACCTACATTGTATTCCAAACAGGCTTACACAATGCTGTTGTTAATGATAAACTTCCTTATTATATTTATACTTAAGTCCAATATCGCTTGTTTACTTAGAGGCCTTACGACGTTTTGTGTTTTAAGTGACATAATCATCACCAGTTATAAAAGACCTGATAATGTTTGATTTCTTGAAGGTTTTGTTTATAAAAATAAGTGCACGAAAGATCTAGGAGATTTGGTTCGATGAGTAATAGATATGCGATTTGCGGTGTCCATAAAAAATATTAAAAGCGTAATGCAAGTGAACTTCAATAAGGAGGTGTATAATATTGCGAAATTTGGGTCGTTTGTTCGTCACAAAAGATCCCGACTAGAACGTAAACTTAAGTAGCCCAAGAAACAAAACATTTACAAAAAGAATATCTACACAATTATTCACAAGACTATAAACTATAGAAGAAACAGTTGAATCAACTGTAGACGATCTATGGATAGCTGAACTGCTCCGGATCACTCCCCCCCCCCCCAAGGCACTGGCTGCATTGCCCCGCTGAATTGCAATGTTTATGCGTTGCCGTTGGCCCAGATATATTATGGTTCCTGATTCCAATAGCACAAAGCTTTGTAAGCAAATTTAAAAATATAATGAGGCTCATTGCAATCATAATATATCTACTAAACTGAAATAACCCTCCATGACAAATACTTATTTCTATTTTAAAAAAGGCCAAGTGCGAGTCGGACTCGCGCACGAAGGGTTCCGTACCATATTTATTTGACGACCTCCGTGGTGCAGTGGGCGAATAGCCGGCTGAAACGCAGGAGGTAGCGGGTTCGATTCCCGCCGCGGAACAAATATTTGCACGATCTACAGATATTTGTTCCGGGTCTGGTTGTTTCTCTATATATTATAAGTACATATGTGTTTACAATAAAAAAGTTATAAGTATTCTATCAGTTATCTGGTACCCATAGTACAAGCTCTGCTTAGTTTGGGGCTAGATAGCGCTATGTGAAATCTCTAGCCATATTTATATTTATTTATGTATATATATATTTATTAAAAATCTATAAAAACGACAAAAAAAATCACGATTGTTGTATGGGAGCTAGTGTTGCCCAAATGCAAGAACAAGACGAGACTTAGCCAGTCTTGGTCTTGGTCTTGCGCCAATACACCTGGTCTTGGTCTTGGTCTTGGTCTTGCGCTCCCAGTCTTGGTCTTGGTCTTGGTCTTGCAGCAAGAGTCTTGCAAGTCTTGCAATTACCTATTAGTCTATTACTATTTATTAAAGTTTACTTTAAATCTTAGAAAAACGTATTAGAATTGGAACATTGTGAGCTTAAATTAACATAGCCATAGTAAAGATCAAGCAGATTAATAAATAACTGAAGATTTGATAAGAAATTCGAAAAATCAACTGACCTATATGTCGTTTTCCATGGAAGTAACTGTTTCTTAATAAACATTTATGATTTATAAGCTTACATTTGCTAAAACATGTAAAAAAACTTAATTACAATAACTTGACTGTATTTTAAAGAACAATACTTATCTGTCTAGAAAGAGATTGAACCCTCAACTTATAAGAAATTTAATAAAAGAGTTTTACGATTTATCATTTATTTGAATAAAAAATAAAATACAACACAAATCAACAGCTTTATCATTAGGTTATGATACTTTATATAATTTTTTTTGACCAAGAATTAATACAAAGTAACCATCTGGCTGACTCATCACTTAACCTATTTCTATGTTTTCTAATTACTAATGATGCTTTAGAAAATAACCTCTCAGCAGGTACTGAAGTTGCAGGTATTGAGAGAAAATCACGGGCCATTTTCGATAAAATCGGATACTCTGTCTCATGCGTCCTCCACCAATCTAAAATATCTTCCGAGCTGGCAGTTCTTGGTTTTCTTAGGTACTCCTCCAACTCGTCTATCACCAAGCCTTGAAGACAAGATCCAGATGACGTCGAGGGACATTCATAGAGTTTATCAAAGTCTATTACGTCTTCATCTTCATCACATACTTTATTTTCTTTTTCTGGTAATTCCAGAGATTTGTTCAGTGAGTGTAGACTTTTATATTCTTCATAAAGTTCATTGAACTTGCGCAGACTTTCTGTTTTAAGTTGCTTCCCCCACATTGTCAGGTCAAAAGTCTGAGCCTTATGCCTTGGGTCTAAAATTAAAGAAGTACAATAAATCCAGTTGCTCTTCTTGTAATGTTTAAGCATTTTGTCTCGAGCTGCTTGGAAAGCTAGAATGAGCCTTTCATCCACTTCAGATCGATTAGGTTTCTCATCTAACTGTTTTACCATGGATTCAATTTTATCTAGCAAGAGATTGAATGATACAATGACTAGCGGTAATGTAACATATTTGTCTCCACCAAGTTTTGTACTTAAAAGTTTAAAGTTTATTAGAAATTTATGTAATTTTTCGAGTACCTGCCATTCATTAGCTGTGATTTGAAAATCATTTAATTCGGTGACAGAACTGCACAATATGTCAATGCCCGCTCTCACTTTTAAACCAAATCCAATCATATCATGTGTGGAATTCCATCTCGTTGGACAGTCAAGAATGGCATTTAGATTTGATGGCACGCCAGCTGCTTCACAAGCAGACTGAAACTTCTTCTTCACTATCTCACTTCTTTTTATTTTACTGGAAATACTGCGTAACTTTGTTACAGATGTACGCGAGTCAGCAATATTTGGTGCAGATTCTTCATCTTCCTCATCCTCAGTTTCGTCTGCATAGTCTTCGTACTGCTGATCTTGCGCGTTAGTGTCAGACTCACAGTGTAATGCTAAGGTCTTTAATAAATCTTGTACACCAAGGTTTAAAATGTGAGCAAAGCACCGGAAATGTTGATTGTCTGAATCAAAGTGTGGCGGCAGCTGTTTGCCCAGTTCATACATAAATTTGGTATTTGCAGTTGCGTTGTCGACCGTGATACCTTGTATTTTATCAATTATGCCATATTCCAATAAACATTCATGGAAAATCGTTGCAATATCTTCCCCAGTATGTCGACCGCGTGATGGTATAAAATCAAGAACTACAGATTGATACTTCCATTCGTTGTCTATATAATGAATAGTAACCCCGTAGTAACTCCTACCAGCAATTGACGTCCACCCATCAATGGTAAAAGACATTTTAGATGATAATTGTTGAAGTCGTTCCTTGAGATTCAATTGGAGCTCTTCAAATCGCTCTTTGACTTTCCTTCTAAGTGTAGACCTTTTAGGAAACACCATATTAGGGCAAATACGTCGAAAATATACTTGTGTAGCTTCGTCATCGAAAAATGAGAAGGGAAGATATTTTTTCACCACCCAATCAACTGTAGCTGTCGTGATGTTGTCACTGCTGTTTTCCGACTGAAACAAAACAATAAATCTTGTGTTATTATTTAAAACATACTAGGTTTGAGCGTATAAGAGGAGGAGGTTTGTTGTTGTTAAATCGAGAAAATCGTTAAATTGATATTTGTTATATTAAGGTTGCACTGTACTGTAATTTACCAAAATAAAGTACTTAGTTGTTACTGGCCGATTAAATGAAAATATGGGTGTTTATAAAAAATATTTAAGACGATAATTACATACTTAATATGTCGCACCCCTAGATGAAAACTGTGAAAACACCACTAACTCAAAAATACTTACGTAAGTTAATGGCGTTTTTGAAAGTATCGCATGAATAGCTACGCGGAGTTAAAATTCTTTTAACTGTTAAAAAAATATTCTTACCTGTCCACTTCTTCCAGCGGTTACTAAAAAGCTTGTGATATCTCCACTTAATTTTGGTTTAACAGGAAGAAATATTTCTGATTCCTTTTTGTGGAAAGATATTAGATGTTTCCTTAAGCCTGAAGTGTTTCTGTTTTTCATTTTTATTTCAATCTTTTTATGTTGGCACAATTTACAGAAGGCAGTTTGGGATGCATGAATTATTTCGAAAAACTCCTCAAATTTGCTTTTGGGTCTTTTAGATCTGTGACTCAAACTCTCGTTACTCGGACTAGAATAATTTGAATCTTCGTCACTCATATTAAATTGTACACGTGATACGTTTTTAGAAAACAACGAGAATTAGTAAAAACAATTATTAAGTTAGACTCGAAGCACAGCTCAATTGGAAATGACTGGAATTAAAATAATTCCTTTATTTATAGTACGTTTCCTTGCTTTCTACCGCGCCGCCTCGCTACGTGCCGGCTCTATGAAAAGGATGCCGCCGCAAATCAAACAATGCCGCGTGCGGCGTACAAACACACACTAAATATAACCTACTTGTACAGACGCGACGCGTGAATAAAATAGAATTAGTGCCAATCACTATTCTTTACATATAAGTGAATGTTTTGGCGTACATCTATACTAATATTATAAAGCTGAAGAGTTCGTTTGTATGTTTGATGACAGAAGTTTTAAAATAAATAAATAAGTCCTGAACGTCACTATACCTCCAAAGTTACTATTCCTCGTGGACGAAGTCGCGGGCACAGCTAGTAAATACTTACTCTCATCATCTCTCTCAGAGATATTCGGGCTGGTAAGTAATACAAAACTCTTATCGCAGGCTTTTTATTTTATTAGTAGGTAAGTACCTACGCTTTTTATATTATTTTATTAGTTTCGTAGAATTTTTTTACACGTTTCAAGGATATTTAAAAGTGGCTACAATATTTATTAAACGGGTGATATTTGAACACTTTTTTGCTATTTTTTCTTGTAAAAACTTAAGAAATATAATGACTAAATGTACAACAATAGTACCTAAGTAATTAGTTTAAAACCATATAAGTAATCAATATTATAATATATACTTACTATAATGAATTAATATGACATCTACTACCTATCCTTACAATTTTATCCTAATCATAATACTACTTGCGTGATCAGTATAATGTATTCATTTTCATTCTAAGCACTCTGAAACTTATTTATTCTTTGGAACACCTGTAGGTACTCTACTAGGAAATTATTTTGCATGAGTATACCTACGCCCTATGGCGGCAATCAAATAGTGTCAAATGTTATGATTTCGGCGTGGCGGCAACGATTGTTTTAGATTTCAAAAGAAGCCGCCGGCGCGTGTATCATAACCATGTACTTCCGAAAAGCGGCAAATTTCTTTGAGAAATAAGTACAAAACCTTTGACGCCGCATTATCAAAGTGCCGATGGTTAAAACATAACTATGCATGCACTCAGTTTGATTTTAATAGATATTTTTTTATTCGCTATGTTTATGGTATTAGTCGTAATGCGCATAGGTCCAGTTTTTCATATTCTTTGATACAGTTTTTTGCGTCTCATAGAATTCCTAAGCGTACCTACCTATACACCGAACTGTTACACCTAACTACTCAGTGAAATAGCGCTAAGTCCTAGCTGCAAGACGCAAGAGTCTTGCAGGCTATGTCTTGTTCTTGCTCAAGTCTTGCACGGTCAGTCTTGGTCTTGGTCTTGCTAAAAATACGCGGTCTTGTTCTTGGTCTTGGTCTTGCAAAAACGCAAGAACAAGACCAAGACTGCAAGACCAAGACTGAATTTGGGCAACACTAAGGGAGCCCCCCCCCCCCCGCCCTTAAATATTTGTTTTATGTTAATTATTTAAAGTGACTATATAACTACATATTCAGTGAATATTTCAAGCGTCTACCTGTTGCCGTTATCAATATCCAGGTAAAACGAGCAATAAATCACGTTTGTTGCATGGAAGCCTCTTTAAATATATATTTTATTCTGTTTTTAGTATTTGTTGTAATAGCGGCAACAGAAATACATCATCTGTGAAAATTTCAACTGTATAACTAACACGGTTCATAGTTCAAATGCGGAAAAGGGAGTCCACCAACTAACACGGTTCATGAGATACAGCCTGGTGACAGACGGACAAACAGACAGCGGAGTCTTAGTAATAGGGTCCCGTTTTTCCCTTTCGGTGCGGAACTCTAAAAAAAGATACTTGGCAAACCAGCTCTAAGCTCAAAATCAACTATG
Source organism: Philereme vetulata (assembly GCA_918857605.2). NCBI lineage: Eukaryota > Metazoa > Arthropoda > Insecta > Lepidoptera > Geometridae > Philereme > Philereme vetulata. The sequence goes on from OU975425.1 coordinate 6,422,825, forward strand.
TCAACTAAAAATGAAAGATCCCACGTTGAAAATGAAATAGAAAAGCCGTACAAACAGACGTGAGAAAGTCTTGAGCTGGTACTAAACGAAAGTTAACCATCCCATCATACTTAGCACTTTCCACATTCTCGTCTGCTTTTACTACTTCATTACTGAGGACACTGTTTAACAAATGCTGAGGGCATTATTCAATCTTAAGAGGTACTAAACTAGGTACTTCATTAAATAAGCACATGAGAAAAACTAGTTGGTATGTATCACAGAACTTCAACGCTTTTGTTCCAACAAAATATAATACAGTAGCTTTTTAACAAAAATATAACCGACTTAAGATAATAAATAAATATAGCTGGACATTACACACAGCGATATCTAGTCCCAAACTAAGCAGAGCTTGTGCTATGGGAACCAGATAACTGTAGAATAATTATATACTTTTTGTAAATACATACCTATAAAATATAGACAAACATCCAGACCCGGAACAAATATCTATAGATAATGAAAACATTTGTTCCGCGGCGGGAATCAAACCCGCTACCTCCTGCGTTTCAGCCGGCTATGCGCCCCCATAACAGTAAAAACCAAACTACTCTACCAATTTTGATGAAATTTCCATGGGATCAATCTAAAAGTGTATCCTTTCAAATAAAAAACTAATTTTCCAAATCGGTTGATATATAACGGAGTTCTGAGCTAACAAACATAACATAAAAATTAAACAAATTTAAGACTTAAATGGTTTTCTCATGGATGCCATCGTCAGAACTGAACCATATAAAAATGGGACCACACGGGAAGCACCAGCTTTCAAATATAAAAAGAATCATCAAAATCGGTTCACCCAGTCGAAAGTTCTGAGGTAACAAACATAAAAAAATACAGTCGAATTAATAACCTCCCCCTTTTTTGAAGTAGGTTAAAAATCTAGTCCACTTTAAGTTTTTATATACAAAATCTCGACGCCTGTAAATGCAACGCTTAACATGACTTAACTCAAAAGCCTGTAGATATTATATTGGTCTTAAATGCAACTTAGAGTTGACTGAAGTAAATTTTACAAGATTAATACTAAGGGTCCAGAGTTTAGTGATTTAACGGACACATAGAACGCATACATGCGCACGCATACCTATATGGCGGAGACTAAGACCCAGTCACGAACACCGCCGTAAAGTTGCAAGCCTATCAATCTTCTACAGAATACATTTTAGGGAATGTGCCCACGAACTTTACGATCTGATTCCGCCATCTCCCTTCCATCAAAGGACAAGCAGGCGCACGGTTCAGTACCATTCGTACTTGGTTGATATACCCATTCGCACACACCGTTTTCGTTCTACGTTCTTGATGCGCACACCTAAGGTATGGAACACTTTGCCGTCGTCTGTTTTTCTTAAAGAATACAATCCGGGCCTCTTTAAGGTAAGCGTGAATAGGTTTCTTCTAGATCTTCGTGCTTCATCTTAGACTACATCATCGCTTACCATCACGTGAGATTGTGGTAAAACGAAGATCTATAATGAGCAAAAAAATCGGTAGGGTTTATTATATTTTTGGACGCACTAAATCCCTGCAACACACTGGGTTTTTGCTCATAAGGAACAGGGCCCTTTCAGGGTCTCCATAAAATCGCAACTATAATCTGCCTGAGCTAAAAGTAATGATCATTTTTTAAGTTTCATCAGAACAAAAAAAAATATATACAAGGGTTTTTAATGTGGTGTTGTCAAGGAATTGAAAAAATAGCAGAAAGATATTTTGGTGTGTCAATTTGTGATTTCATCTAGCCCTATTAACACCAGCATGCCATTTTACTTTGATTACGAAAGGACCAGTGAATTGACCAACATCCTCTGTTAGAAACTCCTGAGGATTTAAAACTGGCATTGTGTATTCAGAAGAGTTTGTTGATTTAACGGGTTTGCGCCTCCAAGCTAAACGACCACAGATTGGTCAGTCTAATTGATTTGGTGGATGCTCCCTACAGTTCTATCACGCCAATTTTGTGCTATGATGGTCAACATTCTGCCTAATGATCATGTAAGCGATATCGTAGGCCTTCGAACGGCCTGAAAACTCCGTTACCCAGGGTTGGTCACTGCCTACGAAGGGACCGTTCAAGTATTACGTAAGCACTATAGGGTGGGGGGGTCTATGCTTTGCTTATTTTTGATGGCATGGGGGTGGGGGGGGGGGGGGGGGTCTAGATGGTGTATACGCCAGCAGTAGTAATTATTTACTTTTTTACACACATGGCAGGCAACCCACTCATTGTCTATGCTTGAAAACGAAACTCATATTCGGGGATTCCCACAAATAATGAATACGTTTAGGTACTCGCTTAGAACCGAGTAGAGGAATTACCGCGTGCTCAATTGTCTAAATTTCTTCCGTCATTCTATTGTTTCGTTTCGGTACGATTGACGATTTGACGTGTTCTAAGCAAAGCAAATCAAGTTAATGTTTGTGTTACTGTCGATCCATATTCGCGAAAGTTCAACCTCCAATGTCATCGAAAACTTAGAATCATGGATTCGGGTGCCATGGACTTAAGACTAATTGGAATTGGAATTAATATGTACAACAAAAATTTAAAAGACGTTTGTTTTGTTCGTAATATTACTTAAGATTGTAATATTTGTTTCTTAATACGCATATTGGACGCTTGCCGTTATGACGTGACGGCATACGAGTCGGTCTTACCCCCAAGGTGCGCCAGTATATATTTCGCATCATTAAAGAATTTTAATTCGATTCATTCATTGAAGATCCTTTTCAAGACCATCTGGCAGTTTTGTGATATAAGTAAGTCTCGCAACTATCGAGTTACGTACCGTGTTTACATCGCCCGTAGAGCCCGCTCGTTTCAGCAGTGGATGGTGCACCGCCTTCCCCGCACCGCTTACCCTCCCTCCCTCAACTATTTCCAACTCCACGGGGTAAGGAGAAGCGAGAGAGAGAATCCCGACCGCGTCGTCCAGTGTTGTTCCTGTGAACTCTATCTTGATGCTCTTGATTTTGTCACCTGGAAATGAGAAGTTTGAGTTTATAGTAAAATACAATTAGTAAAAGTAAGAATATTCAATTATTTGCAATATTAAAATACAGAAGAAACAGTTGAATCATCTAAAAACCGTTGCAAGCGATCTATTGATAGATCAGCTGCTCCAGATCACAACCAGGCGGAAGTGTCCCCAAGACGCTGGCTGCATTGTCCCGCTGAATAGAAATGCTTATGCGTTGACCCAGATAAGCACCAGCTCTCTCTCGGATCACGCGTGGCTTCGACCAGGGTAATGATTTTCAATTGTTATGGCTCGCTCTAGCGAGCCATAACAATTGAAAATCATTACCCTCTCTAGAGCTATCTCTAGAGTTATCAGATAACTCTCTAGAGTTATCTGAGGACACATGTGAGTTTTAGGACTAAGATGTTGGTAGATCTTGTCAGGCTAGCTCACAATAATGACAAATTATTACTATTTTTCGGTGACGGTGAGGCATTTAAAGATGATATTGACGATGGCTAGATGAATAAGTAAATAAAACTAGAGTGACGTCATGTTAAAACTTAAAAAGCCAAAAAAAAACAAATATGGCAGCCGCAATGTGACAGCTGTATTTTGGCTATCCAAAAACAGCGAATGGGGTATCTAAAGAAAGATCGAGAAAGCCTCCGAAGACCACAGACTTTCTATGGGCTGATAGTTTGGTTCGGTTGTCGGCCGATAGTTCGCCGACATTTCAGTTTGAAGTCAATCGTGCAGCCCATCAAACTTATTTATCTGCCGGGATCAAATCATTTAATATGCGCACTTGCTTACATCTTCTTAGAGATAAAGAACCCGACAAAACTATTGACCCATAAAAAGTCTGTGGTCCGCGGAGGCTCTTTGATTTGCAAAAGGTGTTGAAATGTAAGTTCAGTCTTTAGACAGGTATATAGTTTTTATTTTGCTAAAGAGCTGATGACTTGTCTGCCCTTCAGAAATCAGAATCACGTGGTCTCCCTTGAGAAGTTCCTGAAATGCCAGCGATAATGTCCTAACTAACATTCAACGGTCTCCCTTCGATTGTTATGACATTTTATTATACTTTTATGGCTGTGTTACAAATTGGCCAACATCAAATTTGTTTGTTATTCGTAACAGATAGACCGGAAATCTTATCTACCTACTATTATTTTTCAGCTGTTGTTAATCATTGCTTGAAATTTTACAGGCTAACTGTGCAAATGCTAGAAATATCAGATCTGGTGGTCATAAATTTATTGCATGGTGACCCTGACGAAACAACTTCAACTTGATAGATCAGCTAAGGGCGTGGACACATGACTACGGTGCGGCACCGGCCACTGTATAACGGCACGGCACCGCTACCGGGAGGCGGCACGGCGTCGTGCCGTGGCACGGTGCCGTGTACGGTGCACCGCTCGGCATGTTTTGCTGTTGCTTAGATTCACCCAATATTTTCTTTGATTATGTTTCTTCTTCATTCGTTGTCTTAGCAACAGGAGCAGAATAATACGTCTTTCGTGATACATAATAAAGACCAAAACGGTATGTTTGAAACGATGGTTGTTGCCGTGTAAACGGTACCGTGCCGCGGCACGGTGCCGCGCCGTCTCCCGGTAGCGGCGCCATCATCATGGGTCTTCAACACTTCGACCATTTTTGTTTGGGAAGTGTGGGTAAGGGTCGGACTTTCGTGCTTAACCCTGACTTCAACGTAAGAGACGACTATCTCTGAGTCACGGGGTGATGTCCGGAGTGCCATCCTGGCTTGCAGTTTGGCCTCTCAGACGTTACGTGGCTGATGTCATGGCTAATGTTGGTCCTTTTGTGGTATACGCGTTGGAGAGGATGGTGAGCATAGGAGCTCCCGCGGTAATGGACGCCAGAGAGTTCGAATATTTGGTGGCCGTGCGTGCAGCGCGCTAACATTACCCGCGGCGCCAGCGCCTAGCCGTTATACGGTGGCCGGTGCCGCACCGTAGACATGTGTCCATGCCCTAACTGGGGAGTTCGAATGTCTGGTGGCCGTGCGTGCAGCGCGCTAACATTACCCGCGGCGCCAGCGCCTAGCCGCCAAAGTAACCATAGTTTGATTTATAGGGTTTCCTCCAAAGATGTAACATACAGGCCAGACAGATGAGACACGACGAGGACATTTTTTATCTCTAATAATTCTTCGTTTGACCACAATCTCACCTGATATTACTATCTATTTGACATTGTAATATAAGTGTTGTTAATTGTTTTTATGAATAATAAATAAAATGAAATGATGTTAAGCGATGATGTAGTCTAAGATAAAGCTAGAAAACACCTATTCACTCATACCTTAAAGAGACCCGGATTGTAGTATTTAGGAAAAACAGACGACAATAAAGTGCTTAGCTGTACGCATGAACCAAAACGGTGAGTGCGAACGAGTGATGTATCTACGAGATAGCCTAGGTATGGATGCATGGTATTGAGCTGTGCGTCTGCTTGTCCTTTGATTGAAGGAGATGGCAAAGACGTGACACCTCTTCACAAAATGTATAGAAGCGTCGCGATGCAAAACCAGAGTAGACGGGATGCAGGCGCCTTAGTTTTGTGTTTACCTGGCTGAAGTTTGGCAGCGTGTGCTGGTCCGCTCCTCATCACGGAGTGCACGTGTAGCCCGTTCCGTGCACCACCTCCGCAGCGGAACCCAAGTCCCGTGAAGTCTCGTGCCCATAGCTTAACACGCCGGATTCTGGCGCGCTGTGGAGAAGAAGAAAAGGATCAGTCATCGTGTTCTTTGTGTTTTTATCCCTTATTTCTGAGAACGTTGTTGAGAAATTTACCAAGAAGGTAATATTCGAACTTTCGAATAATAACTTTCCTTTTTTTTATGTATAACTTACTGATTGATAATTTTTTTAGGACTTCTTAAATACAATACGTTAAAATCAATTAGGTATAACTAATAATTTACATTGGAATAAAGAAAGAAAAACACACAAAAAAAACATATTTATACATACAAAAAATAACCGGTCAAGTGCGAGTCTGACTCGCGCACGAAGAGTTCCGTACCATTATCTAATTAAAAACGAGCAAAAAAATCACGTTTGTTGTAAAATGGGAGCCCCCCTTAAATATTTGTTTTATTTTAATTTAATTATGTATTTTTAAAGTGAACATATAACTAAATATTCTGTGAATATTTCAACCTATTGCCGTTATCAATATAGAGCAAAAACGAGCAAATAAAACCACGTTTTTGTATGAAAGCCCCCTTAAATATTTATTTTATTCTGGTTTTAGTATTTGTTGTTAAAGCGGCAACAGAAACACATCATCTGTGAAAATTTCAACTGTCTATCACGGTTCATGTTCATGAGATACAGCCTGGTGACAGACGGACAGACAGACGGTGGAGTCTTAGTAATAGGATCCCGTTTTACGCTTTGGGTACGGAACCCTAAAAACAATAAGTACCTACCTAACAAATGTGTCTCACAATTATACCTAACGTCACAAAAAACTCAGCTATAAAAGGGCTGGGGTCCAATTTCTCCAATCTTCTTATATAATGATGGATTGATGATACTCATTGGCCTTAGTTGAACAAGGAACATTGACTGGTAACAGGCGAGGTGTATATTTCTCAGTTCATTCGCATTCCACGCTGAATCGATTTGTCCGAGTCGCACAGGAATGCAAAATCATTGCGTTTAGACGGTAACTAGCGATCTACACTGGCTTCGCACGGATATCCTCCACCTTTGAGACTTGCTTGAGCTACTAGGTATCACAACAGGAAGGTAGAGTTTACAACAAGTTATCAAAGTATTGGTAGATTTCGAATAGTATTAATAATTCTTTTCTTATATAAATTATAGGCCAGCGTTTGATGGTAAGCGATGATGCAGTCTACGATGGTACACGCTTGCCTAGAAGAAACCTATTTACACGCGACTTGAAGACACCTAGGTTGTAGTTATCAGGAAACACAGACTAAGGCAAGGCGTTCCACTCGTTGGCGGTGCGCATATAAAGGTGGAAGAGTACCGCTTTGTGCGTATGGTACCAGGTATGTGTACTATGTAGCGGTGGCGCATCGCGGAGCGTCTGGTTGTCCGATGATATAATGGGGATGGTGGGATCAGGTTGAAGAGCTCCGCAGCACACTCTCCGAAATGTATCCGATAAAAAACCGAAGAGGCTTCCAACCTTTCGACGATGCTCAAGGCTGTGGAGCCTTGCATCTGCTGACTGAAATGAGCTTCTTGGCTCTTCTCTCAATTGAATCTAGAGCCTCTAGCATTTCGCTGATCCATCCAAGAGGTGAGAACAGTACCTACTCTAGACATGATCGGGCTTGTGCTTGGTATAAGTTGAGCAACTGTCCTGGTGTGAAGTATTGCCTCACCTTTGCAAGAATACCAAGCTTTTTAGCGACCAGCTGTTTGTGCTTAAGAATCACTTGTGATTATTTCAAAAGATTTAAAAATACTTATCAGATGGAGTTTAATCCCGCAACCTTCCCTTTGATTCTTCGTTACCAATGGAAGGTCAAATTCCGTCTGATTAGTAGGTAATTTTTGAAATGATTTAAAGAATATGATTTATCTTTAAGTGCCGGATCAGATAATAAAAGTAAATAAATAATTTGAATCTTATAAATTTGCTGCTACCGCAACGCAGCGTCGCCCGATCAACTTTCTTTAGGTTAGATAAAGCGCAAAGATGACTCATAAAAAGTTTGCTGCTACTGCAGCCTCACCCAGGCTGCTCTCTTCACGTATGATAGTCACAATGATGAGTCATAAAAAATTACATTTGCAATAAGTTACTTTGTGTGTACATTACGGCTAAGTTCATATGACCGCGCGTTCAACTTAGCTTAACTGTAATCAGACTTTCCGGTCTCTGTGAGGGTTCCATTATAAATAAAAAAAAAAACAAAACACATCAATGCAAGCGAAGCCGCGGGTAAAAGCAAGTGATTTCATAATTTCGTTTCAATGAATATTTGTTTAGGTATTTCGAACCAAACAAAGTCATATTTCCGGTTTTAGATAGTGCGGTTTAATATTAATAGATACAAACAGACACGACAGAAGAGAACCTTGTTTATGTAGCGAGCGTAGGAATGCAGATCATTGCGTTTAGATTGTAATGATACCTGCCAGGCCCGGCCGGTTCGGAATGTATGGAAAACAAGCTTTCGGCCGCGGCTTTGCACGCGTGATATCTCAATAAAAACTCCTCCTGCGCAGTTAGGTAAAAAGTTGCCTATGTCCCAATCCCGGTCATAATTGTGTTATTATAAAATTATGTTTAGGTAAAGGTGCTTTAAGTAATACTGTTAGTATGCAAATTTTTGTCGATTAAATAAATACAAATCTATCTGTTTACTAAATTTCATCAAAATCGGTCCAGCCGTTTAGTCGTGAAAACGCAACAAACAGATATAGTTACTTTCGAATGTTATAATATTACGATAGATCCTTGCCTAAGGCGATAGTGGTCAATGGATTGAGTATGTGATCCCGGACAGTGGTGTTGAGTTGAACGTGGAAAGAAAGAAAGAGACAGAAATAACATACATATATTGGGACCCACATACAACGTAACACATTGCGGTGAAGTGATAACTCGTCACACTTACTTCGACAAGAAATAAAGCTGACGCCACACCGCGTTAAGCTAGAAGTTATACTTGTAACCGACTAGGTAACGAAGCGCATCGCTTGCTGTGTGGCAATTTTTTTTTATATTTCTTATATGGCAAACGAGCATGCAGTCCACCAGATGTTAAGTGGCTACTGCAGCCCATGGATATCCACATAGAATTCAAAACAAGGTATTATCTTGTCTTGATCTCTATGTGGATACGTTGCCATACGGAAGTTATGAAAAGTTAAGTTGGACTTAGCTGTTATGCCTATGTGCCAGTATTTACAGGAACATACCATTACCATCTAACCGGAACACAGCAGCACAAGTACTGCTATTTGGCGGCAGAAAGGTAAGGCGATTACGATAGATACCACTAGGATCGCTCACTTACCACCCAGCTTGGCTCTTAAACGAGGCTTCTTGTAGTATGAATGAATGAAAACACTTTATTGTACACATTAAAAAATAGAAAATATATGTAGACAAAATAGAAGACACAAAGCAAAAAAGTACAATGGGTGGTCTTATCGCTTTGAAGCGATTTCTTCCAGACAACCTTTGGATGGAAAGGATATAGTAATGTCAAAGATGGTCGGGGGTGCACTTAAGTAAAGTAGTAAGGCCAGTAGTGCCTTATACATTCAAAAAACCTTCCTTCTTCAAAGTCGGTCAATTAGCACGCACAGGTAAAACGGACCAAAAGGTAGGTCATACAAGGTCGCGCATGCAATGAAGGCAGTTCACACGGATATGTAAGGAATGACAGATGATGTCATACTTACTAATGACGTAGCGAAGGTATATATGAAATCATCGGCGATTATATTTAATCCGTGGTTCAAGATCGAGGCGCTGATTGTTATAGATTTTACTGTGGTCGTTTTGCGGTTTGAATTTTAGAGGTATTTTTGTGAGATATCGGTGGTGAAGTAAACACTGTCAGTTTGGAGGTGTCCAAATGATATTAATAAATATATTATGTGTTTTGTCATGTGCGACATTAAATGAAAACACGGGTAGGGATAGTGGCTAGTATTGTTGTAAAATACCTAGGTTTTTTTCAAATTCATTAGCCTGTATAAAATAGGTAAACAAATCATATTCAGCACACACACATACTTACAATCACACACACGCAACCCCAAATACACCCTCGTGCATACACACACACACACACACACACACACACACACACACACACACCCGCACGCGCGCGAACTCACACTTACAAGCACTGACTAATTAATATATACATAGACGTACATTTTGTATGTATAACTAATGCACCTTGATTTGGACCTACTGTAATATTTCCTGGAGGAGGGCGTTGATGTCTGCGACACAGTTTAATACTTCTGCAGATATCATCGTTTTTCACATCATTTGTACCATTGTTTATGTTTATGTATTTTTTTGAGTATGTGAATTTATGGTTATGATTATGATATTCATTCATCATGTAAGTAGGTACCTGATAAACTGTTTAAGCAGCATCGTCGCAAAGGGGCCGCCGATTTACGATAACATTATTATTTTTATCAATGCTAGTCAAGCAACTCACCATTAATTCACCTGATGGTAAGTGAAAATGTCATCGTAGATGGAGCACGCTTGCCTAGAAAGAACCTATTCACTTTGGACTTGAAGACTCCAAGGTTATACTGGTTTGGAAAAACATACGCCGGAAGTGACTTCCACTCCTTACTCTTTAAAAATTGTTTATTGCAAATGTATCGATTACTGGATAAATATTCAAGCTACCGGTATTAAAACCATCTCTAAATTCAGTTAATACGATTCCAGATGTGTTTTAAATTAATGTCGTACAGTACAAAACAGGTTGTATATTTGTCATCATGCTTTATATACCATAATCAATATCAGCCGTAGAAGTCCATTGCTGAAAAAAGGCCTCCGCGATTAGGTTTCCAGAGCGACCGATATGTCAACCTTTATTTTCGTCGTCTTTCTATCTAGTGCGACTGTGGTATGCCTTTATCCATAAGGTCGTCCAAATCGAATCCTATTTGCAAGTCAAAGTCAAGCTTTTATGTTTTTATCTTCCACTAGCTGTTGCCAGCGGCTTCGCACGCGTGGTTTGCCAATAAAAAGTAGCATATGTGTTAATCCAGGTTATGATCTACGTAAATACCAAATTTCATCGCAATCGGTTCAGCCATTCCGGCGTGAGAGAGTAACACACATACATACATCCATACATACAAACTTTCGCGTTTATAATATTAGTAGGATTATTTTTTCCATATGTATGAATGAATGAAAACACTCTATTGTACACAATATAAACAAAAAATAAATAGAAAACACAAAGCAAATAGTACAATGGGCGGTCTTATCACTTAGAAGCGATCTCTTCCAAACAACTTTTGGATGGAGAGGATTTTAATAAAAAAAAGATGATGGTTGGAGGTGTACATTTATGGCCAAACTATTTATGAAGAGAGTGCGTCTAATACCAAAATAAAAATATAACTAAATACTAAAATTTATAAATAAATATGACTACAAATAGAACATATGTACTTATATTAAGATGTATACATATACATATAAAATACTTATAATAAATATATTATTATTGCTGGACATTCCACACAGCGTTATCTAGCCCCAAACTAAGCAGAGCTTGTAGTATGGGTACCAAATAACTGATAGAATACTTGTATACTTTTATTGTAAATATGTACCTACATACTTCTATTATAAATAAACACATCCAGACTCGGAACAAATATCTGTAGATCATGCAAATATTTGTTCCGCGGTGGAAATTGAACCCGCTACCTCCAGCGTCTCAGCCGGCTATACGCCCACTGCGCCACGAAGGCATCAATATATATATAGATATTGATGCCTATATATATACATATATATATGTATATATTTATAATATATAGGCATCAATATCTAAATATAAATATATATTAATAATGTAGTGTAGTTTATTTACTTAGTATTTGTATATAGGTATTTAAGTTCATTAGGTATAATCAATAAGTATGTTGGATTTTATAGGTTACTAGCGACCCGCCCCGGCTTCGCACGGGTGCAATGCTGATACTAAATATACTGCAAAATGTCTTTATATGCAACGTTCACAGCTATTTTGTCATTTCATTCCAGATCAGTGTTTCTTTACTTTAATATGCATGTATTATATATATAACCTTCCTCTTGAATCACTTTATCGGTAAAAAAACCGCATCAAAATCCGTTGCGTAGTTTTAAAGATCTAAGCATACATAGGGACAGACAGCGGGAAGCGACTTTGTTTTATATTATGTAGTGATGTTTATGTATGTTAAACTCTTACACCGCCGTCTTTTGATTATAGATAAGATAAGATAAGATAACTCTTTATTGTACACCAAAGTAAAATACAGAACATAATTCTTACAAATAGATTTAGTACAATGGGCGGTTAGTTGGTATAGTTTATCCTGTTCATCCAAAGGTTGTCTGGAAGAGATCGCTTTTACTGATAAGACCGCTTATTGTATTGTTATTATTACTATGTAACTGAATTTTTATTTGGTGTGCAATAAAGAGTATTATCTATCTATCTGGTGAAGTGGAGACATTCGAGAGCCTTTTTGCCCCAACTGTCGCATTTTGCCACTTCAGCTTGCTAAAGCCATTTTAGGGTTCCGTAACCAAATGGCAAAAAACGAATTCATCATGTCTGTCTGTCGGTCCGTCCGTATGTCACAGCCACTTTTTTCCGAAACTATAAGAACTATATGTATTGTTGAAACTTGGTAAGTAGATGTATTCTGGGAACCGCATTATAATTTTCACACAAAAATAGAAACAAAACCATATTGGGGGTTCCCCATTCTTAGAACGGAAACTCAAATTTTTTTTTTCAGCATACCCGTGTGGGGTGTCTATGGATAGGTCTTCAAAAATGATATTGAGGTTTCTAATATCATTTTTTTAAACCGAATAGTTTGCGCGAGAGACACTTCCAAATTGGTAAAATGTGTCCCCCCCCCCCTGTAACGTCTAAAATAAGAGAATGATAAAACAAAAAATATATGTGATGTACATTACCATGCAAACTTCCACCGAAAGTTGGTTTGAACGAGATCTAGTAAATAGTTTTTTTAATACGTCATAAATCGTAAACCGCAATTTACATGTCATTTAATTAACTCAAATGTAAAAAAAAAGTTTTAACGAACTACAAGAACTTTTATATTATGTTACTTGCTGCTACGGAACCCTTCATGGGCGAGTCTGACTCGCACTTGGCCGCTTTTTTGAAATTCACTTATATTAAGTCCCTACAATCGACTAAAATATTCTTTAGTTATGAAATGATTGAGCACCTTATGTAATGCTTGGCTTTCTATTTTCGAGTTGTCAAACATTACATAGAGAGAGTTGCAATATAACACTGTGTTATTTGAAGGCGATATTAACATCTCATTATTTGTGATGACAAAGAATTTTGCAAATGAAACGATGTGTCTACTTAATTAGTGGTAGTTCTTGTGATAAAATAGATTATTAAACGATATAGATTATAAAACAGCGTCTCGCGTCACGGGTGCTATATTGAATCCCGAACGTAACAAAGGCTCTCGCGAGCGGAGCGAGGGAGTTACGAGAATCCTGAACGCAGAGAGGGATATAAGCGCGCCCAATATGCAGACAGCTTTATCCACGAGGAGAATACTCTACTTTTCTCACTCTCTGTAAGACAAATTTTATCTTTGGAACAGCATTTTGCGGTATTATCGTTATAAGTTACGTAAGGCATAAGAAGTTAACAAATATTTATTAACTCTTTATGTATATGTTAATAAGAACATAATAAATATTTTGTGTTCTGTACAGAGGCTATTTCGATTAACGAATAAGTTCTTATTGTGTGCGTCTCTTTGGTTCATTTATAATACAAATGAGGTTCCAAATTAAAATAACATTATGCCCGCGCGGGCATAATGAAATTCAGTACAACTTTACAACTATCGTGATTTTTTTGCTCGTTTTTTCTGGATATTGATATTGATAGACGCTTGAAATATTCACAGAATATTTAATTATATATTCACTTTAAAAATAAATAATTAAATTAAAATAAAACAACTATTTAAGGGGGGCTCCCATACAACAAACGTGATTTATTGCCGATTTTATAGATAATAGTACGGAACCCTTCGTGCGCGAGTCCAACTCGCACTTGGCCGGTTTTTTTAATATTAAACTTGTACACACAAGCTGACGGAACTCCTGATGTTAAGTGAGCACTAGTGGTACTGCAGTCGCGTTGTCTAGCACTTAATACCCTATTTACACATCTCTTGGAGGCGTTCCTTTTGTAGCCCACTGGGAAAACCTCCCGGGGAACATCATTCCACATCTTGCAGGTGCGTGGAAGAAACAAGCGGGTGAAACGCACCGTGTGAGACTTCCACGCATCTACAATATGTAGATGAGCTCGTTGCCGGTTGCGGGAGGCTCGATGGTAGAAGTGGGAAGCAGGGATTAAATTGAACAGCTCTTCAGAACATTCGCCGATATATATTTTAGCTTTGATCAAAATGTCTCTTTTTGGAGGTTGGAGGAGGTTCTCAATTCAGCTATATTTTTTTCATGTTTGTTACCTTAGAACTTCATCATTTATCATCCGATTTAGTGAATCTTATAGTTAGTTTTTATATATAGTTAGAGTTATATTTTTTCTGTTATCCAAGGACAGTTATATTTTTTCTGTTATCCAAAGACAGTTATATTTTTTCTGTTATCCAAAGACAGTTATATTTTTTCTGTTATCCTAAGATAGTTATATTTTTTTGTTATCCAAAGACAGTTATATTTTTTCTGTTATCCAAAGACAGTTATATTTTTGTTCATTAAAATGTGACTCGTCACTAGATTAGATTAGATTAGATAATTTCTTTATTGCACACCATTAAATACAAACATATAAAAGAAAATACAATTTCAAATCATAGGTACAATGGGCGGCCTTATCGCTAAAAGCGATCTCTTCCAGGCAACCTTTGGATGGACAGAATCTATATGAACAAATAAGGACGGCGGCATAAGATTTTTTTAGAATCAGTTTTTTTTTTTTTTTAAACAAGCATATATTACAATTTATAAAAAATATAGTTAATATAAAATAAAATGCTTAATTATATTAAATAATATAATCACAAAATTAATAAATATTAATATTAAGATACATAAAATACATATATATATATTTATATAAATATATTGTCATACCTACATACATAAATTATAAAAATGTATAAATAAATAAATGGCCTAGTGAGCAATGGATGACAGAAAGTGTTGTCTGACCATGTTTTAAAGATAGGGAGAGATTTTGCATGACGAATTGAGACAGGTAGGGCATTCCAGAGTCTGGTAGCCTGCAGAGTAAAAGAGGTACTATAAAATACTGAGGTATGGTGGGGAGTTTTTAATTGAAGAGTTTCAGAGGAACGTAAGGATCGAGAGTTGGAAAGGTGAAGAAAGTCAAAGCGTTCTTTGAGGTAGGACGGAGTAGAAGGGATGAAAAGGATGCTGTAAAGGAGGGAAAGGATATGCGCATTCCGGCGAAGGCGGATGGGTAACCACTTAAGTCTGTGGCGATACTCAGAAATGTGGTCGAACTTGCGCAAGCCAAATATGAATCTAATAGAGAAATTCTGGAGACGCTCAAGCTTGTTGAGTTGGTCTTCAGTTAAATCAAGATAGCTGGCGTCAGCGTAATCGAGAATGGGATGCAGCAATGTCTGTGCAAGTGCAATTTTGGTGGAAGTCGGAAGGAAGTTTCGCAGCCGTTTAAGAGAGGCAGCTGCAGCAAAGGTCTTTCGGCTTACCGCTGCTAGTTGTGGTCCCCAAGATAACTGACGATCCATGAGTACCCCCAGATTCTTGACTACCTTGCTAACTTCTATTGATGTACCGTCAAATTTCACTTCAGGTAAATCAAGCCAATCGATTTGTGTAATCATCCGCAAGCTTCCTATAACAATCACTTGAGTTTTCGTTGGATTTACTTTCAGCCCGTATGATTTGCTCCACTGAAGAATACTCTGGAGATCACTATTTATGTCAGTAATTGCTTCACGTAACCATCCAACAAGGGCTTGGGTATAAATTTGCAAATCATCTGCATAAAGGTGGTAGGACGATGAGAGTTGTTCAGAGATGGAATTAATAAAGATGGCAAAAAGAAGAGGAGATAAAACGCCGCCCTGAGGTACACCAGCACTCAATTGACACCAAGAGGAAAATGTGTCGTCAATACGGATACGTTGCCGGCGTCCAAACAGGTAACTACGAAACCAGTCAATTACTGTTGGAGATATGTTAAGAGAGCGAAGAAAAGCTAACAGTATATCGAAATCCACATTGTTAAAGGCATTGCTGAAATCCAGCAGGGATAGGACAGTGACCAGCCCAGATTCCATACCATGCCTGATATCATCGGTGATTTTGATGAGAGCAGAAACAGTGCTATGGCCTGGGCGAAACCCGGACTGAAAGGGATTCAAGAGGTTGTTTGCGTTAAGGAATGAGCTGAGTTGGTGATGTATAAGACGCTCTAAGACTTTGGATAGGAACGGGAGAATGGATATAGGACGGTACTCGGAAAAGGACGAAGGATTTGTTTTTTTAGGAAGCGGGGTTATTTGAGCTTCCTTCCACGCCCTTGGAAACGTTCCAGTGTCGATGGAAGAATTAAGCAGATACGTAATTACGTGGACGATTTCATTGTGAATCGGAGTTATCATTCTTTTACTAATGCAGTCACTACCAACTGCATTAGATGTAATGGATGATATGCTCTTCTTAACATCACAATCAGTAAATTGGCGAAACAAAAAAGGTGAAGAGTCAGGAGTTGGTAATGAAGAAAGATAATTTAATGTTTGTGTCTTAGTAGATCCATCTAAATTAGATGAAGAGGAGAAATGTAGATTCAAAGAATCTACGTCCAAGTCCTTCCGTCACTTACCTGCAGATGTGAATCGTCTTTACTCTGCTCAGGCTTAGTAAACTCCGCTTGCAGTATATGTGGCTTCCCTCCCCCTGGTTTCCCTCCTAGGGGAGCCTGCTTTCCACCCAGGGGTAGGGTTGGCGCGTCGTGCTGCCACGCATGCCGTTCCTCCTGTCTGAAGCCAGGGTTGTCGAACGCGAACTCATCCTTCACTGATTCTGGGTCCGTGGAGAAAACTAGGTGTTTTCCTGGGGACAAAGAAAAGGAATATTAGGGTTTTTTTATACGAGATGCAGATGGAAAAATTGCCCACCTAATGGTAAGTGGCAACCATCGCCTATAACAAAGTATTGCCTCGTAGGTCACGCACCTTAGAAACGTGCTCTACCATGCACTGCCCTGCGATCATCAATTCGAGGCATTCAGGCAAGCCTCATGTGCCTGTAATTTCACCGGCAACCATACCCGGCTGAGACTCAGGAGGTAGCGGGTTCGATTCCCGCCGTGGATTAAATGTTTGTATGATATACAGATATTTGTTTCGGATCTGGATGTTTTTTTTATATATAATAAGTATGTATTTACAAAAAAAATAGTATATATGTAAGTATTCTATCAGTTATCTGGTTCCCATAGTACAAGCTCTGCTTAGTTTGGGGCTAGATAGCTTTGTGTGAAATGTCCAGCAATATAATTCAGTTCAGTTTATCAGTTACTAGCTGACCCGCCCGCGGCTATACATGGGTGGTATTTCAATAAAAACATTACCCTCCTTTAAAAAAAAAATAAGCATTGCAATTCAGCAGGGCAATGCAGCCAGTATATAGAGCACATTTCCGTCTGGTAGACGTAGATTGTCTTGAGTAGTTGAGCTATCTATAGATCGTTTGCAACTGTCTTTAGATGATTTAACTGTTTCTTATGTAGTAAATAGTTGTGTGCATAATCGAATATTATTTATGTTTATCTTTCTGTCTTTTGTATGGTTGTAGTGCCTGACCGAACCGATTTAATTTAATTTATTTCTGAACAACAAACAGTTACACTATAAATGTTAGGTAAGATGCAATATTCATGCGAAATAAGTATTAATAATGTAACCCACTACGTTACTGGAACTGAATACTGATACTGGAAGAGAATACGGTCTATACCTAGCATTAAGAAGTATTAATAATGTAACCCACTATGTTACTGGAACTGAATACTGATACTGGAAGAGAATACTGTCTATACCTCGCATTAAGAAGTATTAATAATGTAACCCACTACGTTACTGGAACTGAATACTGATACTAGAAGAGAATGCTATTAGCATTAAGTACAGATTATTTAATATTCTGTGCAATAAAGAATTATTTATTCACTCATACGTTATCTAGGTACATATTAGTAGTACAGAGTCATAACAGTAGGATAGATAGATAGATAATTTCTTTATTGCACACCATTAAAAATAAAACAAATAAAAGAGAATACAAAATTAAATCAAAGGTACAATGGGCGGCCTTATCGCTAAAAGCGATCTCTTCCAGGCAACCTTTGGATGGACAGGATCTGTGTGAACAAATGAGAACGGCGGCGTTAATAAAATAATAACTAACAGAATAAGTACATAAATGACTAAAATAAAATATAGTACATATAAATAAATATAAATAATTTTATATTTTATTTTTTTATTTTATAAGTAGGATGCAATTGGAGGGCCAAAAGGGCCTTATTTATTTTAAGTTTTATTTTGATACCTTGAAAGTTGAGATTAGAAAGAGTTGTTCTAAATAATCTCAACATTGCTTTTCGGCTTACATAGTAATTAATAGTAAATAACCTGTTTGGTTTGGTATTCATAACATGTTTATCGCAAGCAATCATGCCTATAAGTTATAATGACCTTTTGGTAAGTATGTGGTAATATCAATAATTTTAAATACCTAAATCGTAGATGTAGCTAAGAAAGCCGCCAACCTCAAGTGGGACTGGGCTGGTCATTTATGCCGTATTTCTGATGATCAGTGGGCTAAGCTTCCCACCGAGTGGAACCCCGATACAGCCCGAAGACGTCGTGGCAGACCAAAGAAGAGATGGAGGGATGAGCTCACTAATTTCCGAGCGGACTTGACCATCTTAGCGCTTGAAAGTCTGGAAAGAATGGGGGGGGAGGCCTTTGCCCAGCAGTGGGACATAGTGGGCTGATAATAATAATAAATAGGATTATAATTAACGCCAAGACTCGCGGCAGACGGGGCCAACCAAAAACATGTTTGTTTCCTTTACAATACAATTCGGTAATTAGTGTTATTGATAGGTAATAGGCGCATCACTAACGAATGCCGGAAGGGCTGCAAAAGCGAGCGGGATAGAAATATCATCGTCGCTTGTCCCACGTTATATGACCCCGTCTGCTTATAGTCAAGCCATTATAATAGGTAACATTTGACAATTCATCAAAATTCAACAACGTAACCTTGTAACGGCGGGCATAAAATAATATATTGTTTCGTTTTGTTAGAACTGCACAATTGCTTAACTTTTTTCAATTACGATTACATATTTATTGTAATAATGACCCATACGAGTACGAGTTTGGTACGAGTTGTACCGAACTGACAGACGTCAACAGACGTCAAATGTTACCTATTAAAATGGCCTGACTTTAGGAGCGTTGGCGTATTAGTTCACTCCTAACTATGATTTTACAATGTTCCAGGATGTAGGTTTTTCCGACCATAATTTTCAAATGTACCTATACTTAAAATTGAAAAAAGTCTGGCTAATGAAAGTAGAGTGAGAGTGTCTTCGAAACAATATCGGTTAAGTAGGAGTAGGACTCGCGAACCGATGATTAAAAAGAAATTCAAAATTATTTTCATCATTATCATAAATCTTATAAAAAAATAACTAGCCTTGTTTCTTGCCGGATTATTTCCTGGCTTAGTCGCGTAGGAACAGGTGGTACAATTGACGTTTCAAAGTGATCCATGTAATTTTTTTTCTTAACTTTTCCATGTAAGACAAATGCACTTGGACAGATGGGCAACAATCGTCACGCAGTGGGTGCCTGAAGACGGGCGACGGCGCTGAGGAAGGCCTAGTAGACGCTGGCGTGACGATCTTGATGCCTTCGAGACAGATTGGTGGGATTTGGCACGCGAGCGAAAGTCCTGGAAGATAGTGGGGGAGACCTTTGCCCAGCAGTGGGATGACGTAGGTTGAAAAAAAAAACTTTCCCAGTTCTGGGAAAAGGTCTCCCCTATGTTCCATATCTCACGATCACTCGCCACATTCCATCAGCCATCTTGGAATGCATCGAGGTCGTCACGCCAACGCTTCCTCGGCCTGCCCCGGCTTTGACGCACATCTTCAGGCACCCATTTGTCTGTAACCATGACGTGATCCGCCTAGTCCCACTGTAGCCTGGCAGTCTTGTCACCAACATCTGCGATGCCGGTCTTCGCACGCAGTGTTGTATTGCGGATCTTGTCCATTCTCTTTACCCCTAACACGCTGCGTTCCATGGCTCTTTGGCAAACCTTGAGTTTGGACTTTTGAGATTCTGTCAAAGTTCAAGTTTGGGCACCATAGATAAAATCGGGCAGAATACACATGTCGATGAGTTTACGCTTAAGTGACAATGGAAGGTCTCCCTTCATTGCCTGCTGGAGCTTTTGGTCCATGAGGACCCTCCTCATGGACCAGAAGCTCCAGCAGGCATTTTCGACGCGGCGGTCGACCTCTTTATTTTGCCTGTTTTCGAAGGCGACAATCTGGCCGAAGTAAATGTACTCATCGACGTAGTAGTAGTATCCAGCATCCATGTGATATAAATGAATAATCTAATATTGAGTATTGGTTGCGAACCTACATTATTTATGTTGATTCAGCGCCATCTAGTTATGCGAACGGCAAACCAAGAAAACGTTAAAGGTAGATCTAAAAAACTGTTCTAGACTTCGTTTTATTTTTCCTATAATCATTGCATACTTATATATTTTATTAACCGTATAAATTTCAGATTTTTCATGACGGGCGGTATTTCTTTTCATAATTTTTCATCATAACGAAGAAGAGATGACGAGAAGTCTTTTTTATGTTTTGAGAAACCGTCACTTGATGAAGTTGTTAGTAAAACTGCTAAAATCTAGGGCAAGCTACATCGCGCGCTTCAAGACAAGCCGTTGAGTGGTGCGCGGCGCGGGCGCACGCATTTGAACCACAAATCAGGTAATTACTCGTATCTTGTTGATGTCTATCGGTACATTGCTTCACGTCATGTTGTGATTACGAACATGCAATTCATTATAATGATTTGGGCATTTTAATTACATGATCATTAACAGTGGTACCTAGAAATACACACTTTAGGCAAAATACTCAGTGATTAGATTAGATTAGAAAATTCTTTAATGCGTTATGAAATAATACATACGAAATTAATGCTAATTAGATTTTTCTTCAAGCTAACCTTTGTTTAGTATGGATAAAGTGGTAGTGCCAGAATATAGAAAGGTAAACATAGTGCGGAGTCCATTAAATAAATAAATATTGCTGGACATTTCACACAGCGCTAGCTAGCCCCAAACTAAGCAGAGCTTGTACTATGGGAACTGGGCAACTGATAGAATAATTATATACTTTTTTGTAAATACATATTTATAATACATAGAAAAAGTTCCAGACCCGGAACAAATATCCTGTAGATTATACAAACATTTGTTTCGCGGCGGGAATCGAACCCGCTACCTTCTGCGTCTCAGCCGGCTATTCGCCCGCTGCGCCACGTAGGTCGTCATTATGTACATACATGTTAATTCTGACTTGGAAAATAAAAATATTTGTATATGTATTTATTTGAATTAAACTTCAGCTTAGGTATCATAAAATAAAAATTATATAATACACATACATAAACGTAATACATATATATACCTACCTACATAAAGTGCTCAATTGTGTTGGGTATCTTGAAGAGAAATGAAGTGTTTATTATAGACTTTGGATTTGAAGATTCCCATAGAGGCGGCCCTGCGAATTAATAGTTTAAACTAAAAATTAAAACGGAGTCAAAATGTACTCACAAATACCTTTTATTAGAAGTGCCATCCCTCTTGAACCCCAATATCGCAACCCCCCCCCCCCCCCCCCCCATATTATTAGCTCATTGAATCACACCAAAATTATGGCATCACCTATATACCAAATTTCACTATGATCGGATAAACGCTTCGAAAGCTATCCTCGGACAAACAAACATGCAAACATACATAAAACGCCGATTTGTCCAAGTTGATTTGGAGATCTCGCTTCGATGGATCTAATATTGCTGGACATTTCACACAGCGCTATCTAGCTCCAAACTAAGCAGTGCTTGTACTATGGGAACCAGATAACTGATGTAATATTTATATACTTTTTTTTTGTAAATATATACTTACATACAAAGTAAAATACAACTTTTAGATGCCAAGAATGTTAAAAGAGCCGATTTAGTAGCCGACCCTTAAAGTGGACATAAGGCTAGTACAACCTGGTAGAGTTTAATTCTAGACAGTTATTTTTAAAACACCTAATTTATGTACTTATGAACGAACTTTTTAATAGAAAAAAAACCTTAACTTTACTGTTTTTTTATAGGTAAGTAGGTACCGTAATGGAGCTCAAATGGTCTTGAGCGGGACACTTGGCTAGACGTGGTGATGACAGATGGAGCAGAACAATTGACTGAATGGTGGCCGAGGAGCGGGTATAGAAGGGTAGGACGACCAGCAGCGAGATGGGTGGACGACATCGTAAAGGTCGCGGGCCGTCAGTGGGAGAGACTAGCGCAGGATCGTGGTGGATGGCACAAACTTGAGCAGGCCTATACCCAACAATGGGTGAAGTCAGGCTGTGGATGATGATGATGAAGTAGGTACTACCGGATTAAAAATCAACTCAAAAAAGAGAAAAAGAGAGAAAGGTTTCTCCTCTCATGTTGCAATATAACAACATATATAAGGCTAATTCACACGTGATACAACTTTTGCTTTCGATAAGTATCGGATGTGACAACGCCAACTTTCACATCGGTCACAGATCACTTATTAGTTTTTATGCAATCTTACCACAGATCATTTATTAGTATCTATGAAGTAATGTCATAGATAATGCAACAGTAGTACTGCCAAAGATAATGTAATAGTAAGTACTTGCTCTATTTGCCTTGTTTTTATGCTGTTTGTAATTTTCTATTGATCGTTATGTAGGTTATAGTTTTTGCAGTATGATGTGTGGAATAGAGAATTTTGATTTGTTGAAAATGCTTTGACGTGGTTGTTCAATCTTTTCAAATTTATTTAATACATTAGATTTTCAATTATACTTATTTATTGCTACATAAAAACATATAGATACAACTAAAACAGAAACTATTTGCATGGTGGTAGGTTCTTTGTGCAGATCAACGAAAACTTGCCAAAATGTATCACTCTCTACAAAGAACGCGGCGCTTTCAATTTTATGGAACTTGCATACAAATCGGCATTGTATGTATGTATGTTTGTTTGTCCGAAGATAACTTTCGAAGCGTTTATCCGATCATCGTGAAATTGGTATATAGGTAAGAGTGAGCACAATTTGGGGGGGTTGAGATATTGGGGTTCAAGAGGAAAAAAACCAAAATGGGACTATCCTGTCAAGTGGCACGTCTAATAAAAGGTGTTTCTGAGTACATTTCGACCCCGTTTTTATTTTACAGTTTAAACCTTGTAGTTTTAAGTTGTTGGCCATAATAAAAACTCAACTTTGACAAAATTCACAGAGAACACCAGTGACTCTACAGTGCTGAAATTTGGTATGCGTGTAGCTTTAGTGACATAAATATAGGAAAAAGTCTAAACTCCAGAATAACTGCAATTTCTTCCCCAAAATAACAACCAATTAACATGAACTCCCGTTACCTGTAATTTGAATGAAACTGTAGGTCAAGTATTTGGATATGCATTTCGTGGCAATATTTGATAGTCAAAGATTAGGTACAAATAATATTTTTTTTGTTTTTATGGGAGAATCGCGAGATCTCAGTTCGGGGCGAACCACTAGTAAATAGTTCTGTTATATATAACATTGTATATAAAGTTTGTTAAAAACTGACATCACCATTGTTTACCACTGTGTGATTAATAAATCAGCAAGCTATAGCCTTGTAGTTACGTGCTGTGATCGCATGAACTAATTGCGCAGATAATATCTATCGTGAGAACGCTCTGTGGTTTCACTTTAAACTAGGTCTTGTTACATCTCGACTTGTGGCTTCTACACGATCGGCCAACCTTCCAACTCTATCCAACTTCTAACACCCCTGTTTCAGATTCTCCTCCAACTATAACTAATCTTCAAATGTTTGCCCGAGCGTAAGCCACCAAACCCTTTAAATTAAATCTTAAGCGGCTTTGAGACTACGCTATAATATAATAGCATATATAGCTCATAGCACAACAATATCGCGCACCATACATATGACATATGGCTATGGACACGTTCACACTGTACTATACTATATATTATTGGCTTCAATTGGTTAGGTCCTTCTTTGATATATGTACTATATATCGCAATAGCGTAGTCTGAAAGCCGCTTTAGTCTATCACATTAGGGTAAAGGTAACCGTGGAACTCAGAGTGAGTAAGGTAAATGCTCTGAAAAGAATTAGATAAATGCCAACATAGAGTAGGTATATTTGAAGAAAAGATGTTAATAGAAGTGAATGTTAAAAAACAATGTCTTATTTGTCAAAATTTTACACGCAAAGAAATTGGTTGTCTGTAAAGTCGGTTTACGGACGATAATTTTACGTGATAACGAGAGAGATAGATGCGTCACAAGCCGAACGCTTAGGCCGATCGTGCCTCTCTATTGCTTGTTCCGCGCTCTCGCTTGCACGCTCGGCTCAGGCGGAACGTGACAATGAGTCATGCTTTTTCGTGCGTGCAGCTGGCATTCATCGATTTATAAGACGTTATCACGTCAAAAATAAGTTCGTGTATTCGACCAACTTTAGTGTCCGAGTTTTTAGTCGAGGCCTTGAAATTGTTTCGAAATGATAACGAATAAACCCAATTTAACATTATAATATTTTTCTACTCACAAGTGGTTAATTGAAATAACTTGGAAGACTATATTTTTTTAACTATTTGTTGAAGAGTGGCACTAGCCTGTGTGATCTCGGTCAACAAGCGAGAGCCACCCATTCACTAATCGAATGTTGGACAAGCGGTTGGATGAGTCGCTCGAGGGTTGGCACATCGTGTAGAGGCAGCATGCGACAGCCGACAGGTGTGCTGTTACAAATGATGGTTCTAGCGACAGAAGAAATAATCTTCTTACTGCCTTGTTACGTGGAAATGATAAGAAATTGCTTAGGTGAAATTAGTAATAATGAACACTGTTGTGTATCTAACTTTATTAGTTATCAAATTCGTTGTTAGTTAATTTTAATATTGAAAGAAATATAATTTTATATTTATGTGCATTATGTATTTTTGTGCATTCACTATGTATATTTTTTCTTTAAGTTTTGATAGATCCGTAAAAACACTGATTTTATTTATTCTAATCTCAGAGAGAATAAAATATAATAGAGAATACTTTATATCATACCATAAAACAAACCAATTACATAAGAACAATGTAAATCTATGTTCTATAATTGGCGGTCCTTTCGCTGAATAGCGATTCTCTTTACCAGAAAACCTTTTGGTGGAATGGACTGTATGGATATTATCTGGGGTGTTTATGCTTGTAATTAGGGACTTAAATTTTATGCCGGTACCAAACATGTGTCCATTTCCAAAAATTATTTCCACATTTCTATGCACTGTCTGCTTTCAAAGTAAACAAAGTTACAACTCCTTTTAACTAGTGGTTCGCCCCGAACTGAGATCACTTTTTAGGGGTAGAAATTGCTGCTGGGCAAAACCTCCCAATGATATGTGCACAAAAAGGAAATGGCCCCCAGTTCCCGATAACTCTGCTATTCCTGGCCAAGGCGGCGGCCATGGTAACGGCAGGGTAGGGGGTGCTAGGAATCCCCGGGTTACGAAAGACCACCCATCCCAACAACTGGCAACAGCTGGCAAGGATTGGATGAGAAGAGCTGAGGATCGGGCTAAATGGCGCACCCTGGGAGAGACCTACGTTCAGCAGTGGACTGTTATAGGTTGATGATGATTGCTGTTATTCTGGATTTCAGACTTTTCACTATATTTGTGGCACTAAAGCTACACGCATAGAAAATTTCAGCACCGTGAGGTCACTGGTGTACCCTGTGAATTTCGTCAAAGTTCAGTTTTTATGATGGCTAATAACTTAAAACTACAAGGTTTAAACGTGCCACTTGACCAGATAGTCCCATTTTAGTTTTTTTTACCCCTCTTGAATTCCAAATTCTCAGCAACCTCCCCCACATTTTTTGCTCGTTTCATCACACCAGGATTGTGCCAGCACTACCTACCTATATATCAAATTTCACGATAATCGGATCAACGCTTCGAAAGTTATCCTCGGACAAACAAACAAACATACATATATCCATATAAACAACGCTGATTTGCCAATGTTGATTTGGAGATCTCGATTCGTTCGATCAAAATCCGATAATGGATGGCAAATTGGCAAAGTTCAAATGTTTGTCCAAGCTTTGCGTACATGTGTGACGCTCGCGTTAGAAGTCCCAGTGGGTAATGAAAATTGATGATGAACAGGAAGAAATGCTGATATATCTTGAAAGACATCGACAGTCATCTTAGTACAAGCTCTGTTTAGTTTGGGGCTAGATAGCGCTGTGTGAAATGTACAGCAGTATTTATTATTATCTTCTGACAGAAAATTGATGACCCTGGATTGCTTTAGTGATTTAACGTTTCCTGAAACTGTTACGTATAAGAACAATTATAGATTTTCATCACTTCCTCGGACATAAGTCATATAAACTGAACAAACACAGTACTTTCTGCTTTATAACGATCGTATACAATTAAATTAGCAATTATTTTATTAATGGGAGAGTATAAAACTCGTAAAGCAACGTAACTTTTACTCGACATGCATTTAAATGATTTTGAAAGTGTTCTAACTAATTTGCACAACGAGAATTATTAATGTCAAGCCTAGCAACTGTCATTTCAAATGAATGAATGATGAATGAATGACGAATAATCAATTTTAAGGGCAGTGAACATATTTGTTTTATACAGGGCTCAAAAGTTATCGTTTTTGAAGTAAAACTTCTTTACACACGCTTGACTTGGGGAGTATGCTGGTGAATGCGTTACGAAAAGTGCGAACGACAGTTGAGAGGGAGATATAGGTTAGTGAAGATAGAAAGAGAGAGAGTTACGTTTCGTATATTTTTAAACGTTAATGTGCGAGTGCGAGTTGCGTCTGTACAGAATGAACATAGACTGATCGACCTACAGACGTGTGGACAATTTTGTAATTAAACAATTTTATAGATTAATATTTTGAAAAATAAGTTTTACTTCAGTCGTGTGGTCTAAAGTACACTCGTTTTTATTATTACAAGTAATACTTTTACTCGTCTATATTTTTCGCTTCTGACAGTTAACAAATAAGAATATTATCCACTTACTGATGGAGGTACCTCGTTAGTAGTTAGGTGTTTACTTTTTAATTTCTATCAAAAAGAGACGTTTTTTTATATCAAGTGACGTTGATATATATTATATTATATTCAGAAGGTAAATTTAGAGTTAAAACTGTTAGATTTAAAATATTAAGTCTAAAAATATCAAGTCTTTTTCAGTTAAACATGACATTAAAAAACCTTCAAGATGTTTCGTTTTCCATAGAAAGTCGACCTGTCAAAGTTTCCATTGAAGTTAATCTTTAGTGCTTCCCCTTAAATGCGGTTACGTCACTTGACAGACAGTCACTTGGCAGTTGAATGTCACCGACCTACGTGGGTGTGTACGTAACTTTACAAATAGCACAAAAGCGTTTGATTATTTTTAACCAAGCATTACAATGGCATTGAATATACCTACACTCTAAAATCAACTTGAGGCATTCAGGTGTAAAGCCTCACCGGCAAGCATACCCTTCAAGCCACGCAGCAATGCTGCTTGGCGGCAGAAATGCTTATGGTGGTACTTCCCCAGGCGAGCCCTATTACAAGGAACTCTACTACTCAGCAAATTTTGTTTTATTATCAGTGATCGGACTAGGTAGAGCTATTTAGGTTCATTGACCGCAAACATTGATGTTAATATGGATATTCCATTATATTCCGACTAATCCTCCGGAATTTTCAGGATTTATCCGGGATAATTATTTTATCAATAAGTATAAAAAATGGTTTATGTAAGCCAATAAGCGCCCGAGCGACGTTGTAAATTTTACACCAGCAACACGTTGCCGCTTTGTTGAAACTCGTGATATAGCCGCATACGCCGATAACGAAAACAATAGCGGGGTGTTTCTGTCGGAGCAACGCACCTGTTTTGTCTCTTTCTGCACCACTACTATTCATAGGTTTACCGACAGTAACTTGTTGTTAAATGTCTCACTCGATTACTTCCGTTCTTAGAGTGCGCTTGTTTGCTTCTTGTTGTGAGGTGAATTTCTTTTGACCCTGGCTTGTTTACTGGATTTTGGAACCTCCTTGCTACTACGACTTCGGCCAGCAGTTACGGACTATAATTTGACCTTTTTGGATTGGTTGTTTGGAGTTATTTTATTGGATACCTACTAACTTGGTAAGTTTGATTTTTTTGTAAAAAAGTAAAATACTGACTAAAACTAATGTATTAATGGACTAATGTATAAAAATAAAAGAAGTTAAAAGTTTGGGCTTAGTAAAAAGCTTGCCTTAAGTCAAACCAATAAATAACTTTTTGAATACAACGAGTAAATACAGTGTTATTCGTGCAAAATGCAGCCTTTTCTTGTTAGCTAAACGTCACACACGTGTTAATATTAACTTAAAAACTTATTAATACGATGTATTAATTAACTATACGATAAAGCGCAGAAGTCATACACTGAGATATTTGCAGTTCGTACATATACGATCTAATTTTGAAGTGAGTGTACTACTTGCGTGCAATTAACCGTACCCTCTCTTAGCGTAAATTAAAAAGTTTTAATAGCCTTTGAAAATGAAAAAATGAAAAAAAAATGAAAAATATTTATTTACAGCCAAAAACTTACCAATAAGATTAGGTAACATGAGGATAAATTTTGTAATTTACCTAAGATGCCTGGTATAATAGCAATATACATTTTATACAGTTTGGGGCAGAAGGCACTACCTACGATCACAATTAAGCAGCGGCCTTCACACTAGGCAAGCCTGTATCGTGAAGACCAGTCAAATAGAATTAGCAATTTTATTTCGTGACCTCGGACATAACACAATTTTACCAATAACTAAACTAATTTTACACATATTCTGACAAAAAAAAAATAATATAAAATAAAACTAAAAAATAACACAAAGAAAATCATAAGTAACTATTTGAATTATTTTATGGAAGCATAAGTATTTATAGGTGCTATAAATAATAAAAATATTACTCATAACATATAATACATACAAAACAAGGTATATAACATATATATATATATATATATATATATATATATATATATATATATATACAATAAATATATATTTGAACTTATTATATACACATTTTGTCTGGTAGACTGATTTGTCCTTTAAATCACAGTATTTAAGAACACTGTTGTATACGTGTGACTTTATGAAAAGGCCAAATCGTTGTGCGAAAGATGTTTTGCATGGAGGTGTGGGTATCCTAAAGATCCTTTTCTCAATATGGGTTTCATAGTTTAGAGAGGTCAATACGGTCTTATGGACAATGACTGTGGTTTTTAAAATAAAATGCTGCCTAACGCTAAGGAAACCACTTTCTCTGTAGAGGTCAATTGTGGGAAATCTATATGGCTTCCTTAGCATGACCTTTAGAACTGAACGTTGTGCCCTCTCAACTTGTAACAAGTGTGTCTTAGCTGCGCTACCCCAACAGGTGACGCAGTATAATAGAAGCGACTGACACAACTACGCAAAATAGACTGATCTTAGGACCTCTACACAAGCAACGTTTCTCAGGTGTCTCATTATATTAACCACCTTTCTTATTCTTCCCGACAGAGTTTCTAGATGGTGTTTAAACGTTAAATTTTCATCGACCAAAACACCCAGGTATTTCATGGTTCTGGTCAGTGCATCGCCATTGCAGGAAGTGTTCCCAGAACATGCACTGTGTATTTTTATTTCTGTTTCCATTGATGGCGCGGATGCTGCTGTCTTATGAAAGCATACATACAAAGTTTTCTTAGTGTTTAGTGTGAGAAGGTTTTGTTGTAGCCATTTATTTATTCTTGACACTCCAGTTTCTGCTGCATCCGAAACATTTGACCAGGAGGACCCGTGGAAGATCACTACAGTGTCATCAGCATAACATAAGATGTCGGCGTTTTCGATTTGAAGCTCATGAATGTCGTTGATGTACAAGTTGAACAGAGTTGGGCCTAAAATACTCCCTTGCGGAACACCGTAATTTATAGTGAGAGGCCTACTCATCGTTTCAGAAATCTTAACACACTGTCTCCGTTCAGTGAGGTAGCTTTTAAACCAATCCAAAGGGGTGCCTCTGATTCCTAGATTATCTAGCTTTTTTAACAGTATTGGAAAGGAGACAGTGTCAAAAGCCTTAGCTAGATCTAAGAAAACCCCTACACAACAATGACCCACATCGAGATAAGCCGACACAGTGGACGTCAGCAGTGACACAGCATCCTCCGTATTCTTACCCCTACGAAAACCAAATTGATTATTAGAGATAAGATTGTGAGACTCTAGAAAACTAGTGAGACGCCTATTTACTATTTTTTCTAGCAATTTTGAGAAAACCCCGAGTAGCGAGATTGATAGCGAAGATTTGCCTTTTTAAATTTGCACTAAGAATACATATTTATACTAGTTTTGTTTTTCGAACAGATCAGTATGTTTTTACCACTTAGTGTTGGTGTGACTACTCAGCATTTCTAATTTAACGACATTTTGATTCAGGTGAAGTACTTCGACATGGCGTCAAGTTCTGTCAAGCCTGAAATAGTTGAAAAGTGGATACGCGACTATCCTGAGCTGATTTTTGACGCTGCTAGCTGTACTATTTACTGCACCAAGTGTGAAAGCCATTTATCAGTAAAAAAATCTAATGTCAATCGACATATTGAAGGTGCCCAACATCGAGGAACATACAAACGGTCTCAAGAAAAATTTTGTTTTGACCTAATTAAGTTTTTAATTCTTTGTAATATCCCCTGGTCGCAAATGAAAAATAATGCCTTCAAAGATTTTTTTCAAAAATTCATGTGTGGTGTTTGCTGTTGTAATTGCAATAACACATTTTTATACAATTTATAATAAATAGCTTTATAGTAAATAGCTTTTTATTATTTTTCTACTTAAAAAGCAAATCCCGGGATTTTGGGAATATCCATATTATTCTTACATATGGCAAGTACACAAAATAGCTCTACCTAGTCCGATCACTGTTTATTATACACTAGCTGACCAATCCAGCTGCACGCATGTGCAGCTTTGCACGCGTAGTTTTTCAATAAAAAATATTACCTTCCTTCTGCGCAGTTGGGTAAAAAGTAGCCTATGTCACCCAGGGGTAGTGTAGCTTCCCAACGGTGAAAGAATTTTTTAAATCGGTCCAGTAGTTTCGGTGCCCATTCAATGCAAACAAGCAAATCTTTCCTCTTTATAATATTATTTTGTAGATATTGATATTTTCTTTAGTATTGTAGAACATACTTTTATTCTACGAGTATCATCAATAGTTTCCGCAGCGCATGCGACGAAAGACGTTTTAGGGCACTTTTTTACACCTTGAGTTACGTTACATAAGTTTTTGTAAGGATCCCTAATCTTTTCAAAGTGAAAGAATTTTTGAAATCGGCACAATAGTTTTTGAGTTTATTCATTACAAACATACACACACCAAAAATACAAATCTTTCCTCTTTATAATATTAGTATAGATTAGTATAGATAAACCCTAACGACCTACTGCTATCCAGTGGTAAGATGGCGTTTGGTTTTTTGAAGTAAAACTTCTTTACGCACGCTTGACTTGGGGAGTAAGCTGGTGAATGCGTTACGAAAAGTGCGAACGGAAGTTGAGAGGGAGATATAAGTTAGTGAAGATCGAAAGAGAGAAGAAAAAGAGTTATGTTTCGTATATTACTGTAGGAGCAAGATAGAGAGGTGCACGCCCACATTTTCTTTCTTTCTTCCTCTCATAGCCAGTGCATGAAATATACATATGTATATATATCTCAGTCAGTAGTTCGTTTGAATATTTTTCGTAATTTCATTTCGTTCTTGAACAATTTTACAAATTAATATTTTAAAAAGAAGTTTTACTTCAGTCGTGTGGCACTCACGTTTTTTTCTCTATCCAAGTAGTTTAACCACAAGTGAAATTATTCCTGTTGGACCGACCAGCTAAAAATAGCTTATTTTGATAGAGTTTTACTCACCTTGCGCCTCCATGTATCCATGAAGTTCGATAAATATAGACTGATTCTGATAGAAAACTGAGATCACAGGTTCTAATCTAATCTACTTATCTCTTCTCTAATCTAATCCAAGTATAAGATTCAATGAGAAAGTGTATCGTTTATCTGGATTGTTTATTTTTAGTTTGGTTTCATGCTTCAACTGATCTCGGCATCTACGATGTTTGCAGTTTTATCTAACTGAGAGTTCGCTTATGAAAATATCTTAGTACTAAGTAAAATAAATAAAAGCCCTTTTAATCCAAAACTCTTGCATATTTTGCAATAAATATACAATCTATATTATTATATTATAAAGAGGAAAGATTTGTTTGTTAGTATTGAATAGGCTCCGAAACTACTGGACCGATTTAAAAAAAATATTTCACTGTTGGGAAGCTACACTATCCCCGGGTAACATAGGCTACTTTTTACCCAACTGCGCAGAAGGAGCGTAATGTTTTTATTGAAAAACTACGCGTGCGAAGCTGCGGATTGGTCAGCTACTGTATAATAATCTATGCATTATTTCTCCGAATGTATTTTAATGTATCATCATCTCAGTCCGTCTGCACCCACTGTTGGGTATAGGCCTCCTCTTTATTACGCCATTCTTTCCGGTCCCTTGCGAGTCTCATCCATTGACACCCAGCTACGCTTTCAACGTCATTCGACCATCGGGCAGGTGGTCTGCCTCTTGCTCTACGAGCATTCCTTCATATACACTCTTAAAACTATTTACGTACTAAGTTTAAGAGAGGTTGAATCTTAACTTATTGTCGCTTGTTTCGTCCTACTCCCACATAACGAAGAAAAAATAAGTAACGGAAAACTATCGTGACAAACCAGAACCCAGGTGTTAAGTCAACATGTACAGGTGCACGAACACAGATTACATATTAATGTACCGCTTACAAGTGTGACATAGGCTATGTCATCTTAAATCGTATGTTTGTATTGGCTTATTACAAAGATTATTAAAACTTCTTGTATAGATAATGTTTGATGTGAATCTGAAGTTGTGTCTGAAGCTATCATCTGAAGCTATCATTTTGAAAATGTTTTTTTTGCGATTAGTGCTGAGGGCGTCTCTCGAGGAGGCGCGGCAGCGGCGTGGGCAGAGCATGCCGCGCACGGGCGCCGTCGGCGTCGCGTCGTGTGGCGCCGGCAGCCGCAACATCGGGCACTGCGCCTGCCTCCACTACATATATCCTTTGCCACCACTTATTTAATGTATATGTATTCATATTTAATTTATTCAGTTTTAGTATGTATTCCGTTATATTAACTTACTTACGTACTTAAGAAAAAGCGCGTAAAATACGTTTACGCAAAATGAGTTTACTTTATTGCGTAAATTTAATTAATTTTATGCGTAATCCATTATCGAGCAAAAAAATCACGTTTGTTGTATGGGTAATTATATATTTATTTTATTCTGTTTTTAGGTATTTGTTGTTATAGCGGCAACAGAAATACATCATTTGTGAAAATTTCAACTGTCTAACTATCACGGTTCATGAGATACAGCCTGGTGACAGACGGACAGACAGACAGCGGAGTCTTAGTAATAGGGTCCAGTTTTACACTTTGGGTACGGAACACTAAAAATGCATAATGTAGGTACTACATAAATACAATAAATAAACCTACTTAAATACATAAATATAAAGACTAGCTAGAATAACGATATCAAGTAAAAGTATATATGTACTTAATAGTTAAATAAGTGATAACGAAAAATTAAATTGCAAGTTTTTGGTCAGTTATCTTAATTATTTCTATACATCATAAACAAAATAGAAGGAAGAACCTTGTATACTGTTATATACCAAACAGTTTGAAACTTGAATATAACAAAAGCTGTTAAAACAGTCTCTTTAATCTAACATCAAAATATTAAGATTTATAAAAACGTCTCATAAATTTTAATGGGGACTTGAACCTGCAACCTTGCTCTTGATACGAGGATGCATTAACCAACTGTGCTACCAGGCCATGTCATGTATGTGTTCAGATAATACTATAAAAAATACTAAACAAAATATTAGATCAGAGACGCTAGCAGATACGGTAGAAGTTGTGCACCCAAGCACTCCCAAAACACATTTGCTAAACAATCGCAGCTCAACCTACAAAATAAAATAAATGAAAACTTTTCTGTTGTTAGCATAGTAGAATAAATAGGATAAGCTTCTATATTCTAGTCGGTAAAAGTACTTTTTTATCTAAGCTCGGTAAAATGCCGGAATGTTGCGTGAGAGCCGTAGAAAACTAACAATGCAGTGAAAGTACGACCTAAGGAGGTCAATGTCAGAGTGTATGCAACTGCAGGCAGGGTATACTGCAGTGTGGGAATCTTCACTGTCTAGGAACTTATCTATACTAATATTATAAAGAGGAAAGATTTATTTGTTTGTATTGAATAGGCTCCGAAACTACTGGACCGATTTAAAAAAAATCATTCACTGTTGGGAAGCTACACTATCCCCGGGTGACATAGACTACTTTTTACCAAACTGCGCAGCAGGAGGGTAATGTTTTTATTGAAAAACTACGCGTGCGAAGCTGCGCATTGGTCAGCTAGTAGTAAATAATTTAATATAAAAAAGTTATAAGAAAATGTTATTGCAACCGGAGTAGTTGATTGATTGATTGATTGAAAATTCTTTATTGCTCAAAATATATAAATCTGTACACAGGCGAACTTCATGCTAGCAAGCATTCTCCTCCAGTTAACCTTTGCGTAGTAGTTCATTCAGTTCAATTTTGATAGTAGGTTGTTTTTATTGTTTTTGTAACCATTTTTTTTTGAGTTAAGTATTCCATTCGATCTAGTTATCCGTCGACCGTCGCTAGTCGTCCTTGCTAAAAAGAAACATTATTGGATTTGTTCAGTTGCATTTTGCGGTCATAATAAAATACCAATTTTGGAAACTCAAAACTTATAAACGTTATTATTGATATGTTTTATTTAAGGAAATTGAAAAAACAAGCAACTAAAACAGAGGTTACAAGCAAAGTAGCGCGTTGAAGTCTTTTGTATGGATAAAATGTTATTTGTAATGATTTTGTTTAGGTACACACGGCTACACATCAAGCTATAATCTTCCAGTATAAGCTGACCTCTCATTCTACGAAAAGCCTACACAATGCGAGGTCAGGTTATACTGGAAATTATAGCTTGATGTGTAGCCGTGTACTATATCAAATATGCGTTAGCTTATAAAACCAGCCAAGTGCGAGTCGGACTTGCGCACGAAGGGTTCCGTACCATTATCTACAAAAACGGCAAAAAATCACGTTTGTTGTATGGGAGCCCCCCTTATATATTTGTTTTATTTTAATTTAATTATTTATTTTTAAAGTGAATATATAACTAAATATTCTGTGAATATTTCAAGCGTCTACCTGTTGTCGTTATCAATAGTAAGCTAAAACGAGCAAAAAAGTTACGTTTGTTGTATGAGAGCCCCCCTTAAATATTTATTTTATTCTGTTTTTAGTATTTTATAACGGCAACTGAAATACATCATCTGTGAAAATTTCAACTGTCTAACTATCACGGTTCATGAGATACAGCCTGGTGACAGTCCTGGTGCCGTTTTACCCTTTGGGTACGGAACCCTAAAAATGGCAAGTGGAGTGTTTTTGTGTTTGACTCATAATTTTTTTGACAATTTAGAGATGTAACTTGAAGGTTAAAATCAAAAATTTCAAATAATTTATATCACATTTTTTCAGTCGCTAACAAGTTTACTTTACATGATACATCCACCTGATGGTAAGCGGTTACCGTAGCATATGTATGTTTGTAACACCAAGGCATCTCTGCCCGTAGCCGATTCTTACATAACATATAAAACGCCCTTTTTGAAGAAACCCTCATATTTCATTTTATTACTATTGTTTGTAACTGTATAGAAAAACAATAAAATGATAGTGCGGCTGGTAGTGCCAGGGAGACCTTTTCACTGCCAAGTGAATAAAGTTATCTTAAATAAAGTATTTAATAAGTACACACGGCTACACATCAAGCTATACTTTTCCAGTATAAGCTGACCTCTCATTCTACGAAAAGTCTACACAATGCGAGGTCAGCTTATACTGGAATGGAATAGCTTGATGTGTAGCCGTGTGTACATAGTTGCCACTAATCAGTGAAGCTATTGTCCTCCGGTTCACACGTCGACAATTATTTTTGGAACGCACTCGGCTAACTGGCTCAAATTACTTAACAACGCAATTTGTTGAGTCTTCCTTGTGTGTTACTGTGAGTACAGTTTTAATACCTAGTTGGTATTTTAATAACGGAAAGAATATACAATTATTTACAATAAAATACAGAAGAAGTTGAATCATCTAAAGACCGTTGCAAACGATCTATAGATAGCTCAGCTGCACCAGATCACTACCAGGCGGAAATGTCCCCAAGACACTGGCTGCATTGCCCCGCTGAATTGCAATGCTTATGCCTTGACCCAGTTAAGCGCCAGCTCTTGGATCACACGTCGCTTCGACCAGACGCCCAGAAAGAATTTTTAAAACGCGATGGGTCCATAAACCTAGTGCTAGTTAATCAGCACCAATTAGACTGCTGACGGAAACTAGCCCAAAAATACGCCATCTTAGTAAAAAAACTTAATTTTAGAAATGTCACTTCAAATGTCATTATAATTTGATCTTTAGCGTAAACAAAATAAGGCCGTTCGTATTTTACACAATTTCCGTTAGTGTAAACAACAGAATCGCCAACAATATGTTATACTAAACCTTACATCTGTTCCTAATCTACGACTAAGACCCAAAGTCTCGAACACTGCCGTAAAGTTGCAAGCCTATCGATCTTTTACACAATACTTTTCGGGGAATGTGCCCAGGAACTTTACGATCTGTTTCCGCCATCCCCCTTCCATCAAAGGACAAGCAGGCGCACGGTTCAGTACCATCCGTACCTAGTTGATATACCACACATTCGCACACGCCGTTTTGGTTCTACGTTCTTGATGCGCACAGCTAAGGTATGGAACACTTTGCCGTCGTTTATTCTTCCTAAAGAATACAATCTGGGCCTCTTTAAG
Organism: Philereme vetulata; assembly: GCA_918857605.2. Lineage (NCBI taxonomy): Eukaryota > Metazoa > Arthropoda > Insecta > Lepidoptera > Geometridae > Philereme > Philereme vetulata. The sequence continues at coordinate 6,460,146 of OU975425.1, forward strand.
GTAAGAGTGAATTGGTTTCTTCTAGATCTTCGTGCTTCATCTTAGACCACATCATCGCTTACCATCAGGTGAGATTGTGGTCAAACGAAGATCTATATACATAGTTTCAAAAAATCTGTGCTTAACTGTTTAGGTAATAATATTGAATGAATCCTACTTACTATCAGCATACAGCCATTGACTAACTTGTCCGTATGTGTGTCAAGTCAACTCACAACCAGAATCGCGAGGTTAAGCTGTCGGCATTACTTTCCATCTTACGGTTATTATACCTAATGAACTTAAAGTCAAGTTGTTTATTAGGAAATATTGTTCCCCTTATGAGTGGTCAGAATGCTACCTCTTTAGTTGTATCTTTATGTTTATTAAAGATTTTATAGTGGCACTTTAGCATTAGCTAAAGCTGAATGGACTCAACGACTGTAGTCCTTGAGACAACATATCCTACTTATTATCCAGTATTCAGTAATTTCCCAAGTGTTGAAGTGTTATAAATTCTGTATACCTCTAGTAGATACCATAGTACGAGTATCACAAAATCCAGGCCCGGAAACAATAGTTGCAGATTATGCAAAAATGTCTCTTACAGGGCTATAGGCAACTCTTTGATCAAGGCCCTAAGTTAGGTACCTAATTCTAATTCATGGGTAGGGGAATAAGATTCCCATCGACTGACGTGCCACATTGGGGTGTATTGTGGAATTTGTCCATTACCTTCGTTCTAACCTGAACCCAGCCTTTCTAGCTCCTTGAAATAACATAGTAGGAGTTCCAAGATCCCCGTGGATGTTGTTGTGGTGTTGGCGGATGATCCATAAGGAATCACGCAGCAGGAATAAAGGCGGATCTTTGATCAAGATCCTACCTAAGTTACCTAATTCTTATTCAAGAGTAGGGAAATAAGATTTGTACTGACGTCCCTCATTAAAGTTGTTGTGGTGTTGGCGGATGATCCTTAAAAAACTATTCTATTTAGGTAATGAAATAATCGATTTTATACAAAAAATGTGGAACATTCTCTTTTAATAAATCGAAGATCTCATTCATGGTTCATCTCTAAGGCCCATAATGACTGCGGGCTGAAACTCAACAAACATTATAATTACTTAACCAATGAATTAAACAATAGTTTGCAAGAATTCCATTGTAATAATTCAGCGATCAATCGTTTCGAACCGGTTCTAATATCTCACGGCCGTCGCCATGTTGTATTTGTGACAGCTCGTAATGGCGGTAACGTTTGTCTATGGTTGAGTAACAAATTCGATACAGCGAGTGATTCTAGCCGGTGCACAAGTAACTTCCAATCATTCCACCGCGGTGGAATGATTGGAAGTTACTTTGCGGTTTGTGAAAAAGGTTTTACTTTTGCAGAGTTAGTGACTCTATTTTGGACAACAAATATGCCAGATTTGCAAAGCTGATTATTTTTGTAGATGTTTAATTGAGAGATATGAGGTAGTTTTTGAGGTAAGGTCATACTTCTTGTTCTAATTACGGTAGGTAGAGCAAAAGGATGTTTTTTTTATATTATAATTAATCTTAAAAGTAAGTGATTTAATACGAGCGTGTAGGAGTTTTATTTGGGTTAGAGTGCTATTTTTTCTGTGTAATAAATATATCTGATATCATGTGTTATAAAAATAAATAGTTATTAACAGTTATGTGCATTAGATAAACGTTGCTTCTTTGATCAGCAATTTGAAATAATTCCCCAGCATTTCTCTAGTTCATCGTAATTAAAAAGAATTACCTTGAATTAGTTACGATTTGCCTTTATTTTTTTCAATCGACCTTGACTGTTGACTTGGCATCTTCACGCCTATTTATCTAGGGGCTAAGCAGACTTGATTTAGTATGCTCATTAGCGCAAGACCAGACGAACTTCCTGCAACCTTTTGAGATTATTTCTAAAAATGTTTTTTACTTTTTTTATGAACTATTAGAAAATAGGTTTACGAAAATACATTACTAGCTATTTATTTAAATAAGTACCTACTAACTGTTAGCCTGGACGAGATCGCTTTTAGGGATAAGGCCGCCAATTGTACCTATGTTTTAAAAGTGTATTTTCTTTCATTTGTTTATTTTTAATGGTCTGCAATAAAGGACATTATCTAATCTAATGTACTGTTTTTGTATTATTAAATTATTAATATAAGTTTTATGACACCTTATTATGATCATCAACTGGGAGATGTCCACTGATAGGCTTCTCGCACTAGAAATACACGACGTGCTTTAAAAATATTCTATTTAGATAAGGAATAAGAAATAATTATTGTAAATCTGTGTTACATAGATCTTAGAAAATATATTTAAAGGTATTTTCACGAACCAACCGGTATTCACAACTAAATAATAGGTTAGGGAAAAAGTCTTGTCGCATTATAGTATGTATGAACTTGTAATAAAATCTCTTTGGCTATACTATTTATATCTGGCTGGTTTTGGTATCATTCAAAGTTTAAATTTTAAAGATAATTCCAAATTCAAATTAGAAAAATGTGTGATTTTTATTTGTTTTTCGTACTGTAAAGATTAGTGAATCTAATGACGAAATTCAATACATTTTAAAATTTTACTACAAAAAAGGTAAAAATGCAACGCAAGCCACGAAAAAAATTTGCGATGTTTATGGACCTAGTGCAGTGTCTGTGAGAGTAGCACGAATTTAGTTTAAGCGTTTTTAATCCGGAAATTTTGATGTCAAAGATGCACGTCGCTCTGGTCGCCCTATTACGGATAAAATTGATGTCATTTTTGAAAAAGTGGAACAAGATCGGCATATCAGTAGTTACGACATAGCTGAAAAACTGGGAATTGACCACAAAACAGTTTTGGCGCATTTGAAAAAACTGGGTACACAAAAAAGCTCGATATTTGGGTACCCCACGAGCTCACTGAAAGAAACCTAATGAACCGTGTACTCATTTGTGATTCTTTATTATGACGTAATGAAACCGAACCATTTTTGAAGAAACTGATAACTGGTAATAAAAAGTGGATCACGTACGACAAGAACGTGCGAAAAAGGTCGTGGTTAAAGGCCGGTCAGGCTTCACAGACTGTGGCGAAACCCGGGTTAACTCGCAACAAGGTGATGCTGTGTGTGTGGTGGGATTGGAAGGGCATTATTCATTATGAGCTGTTACCACCAGGCAGGACCATCGATTCTGAACTCTACTGCGAACAACTGATGAGATTAAAGCAAAAAGTTGATAGAAAGCGGCCGGAATTAATCAACAGAAAGGGTGTGGTTTTTCATCATGATAACGCTAGAGACCTCACACATATTTAGCCACTCAGCAAAAATTAAGAGCGTTTGGCTGGGAGGGTTAATGCATCCGCCGTATAGTCCTGACCTTGCACCTTCAGATTTCCACCTGTTTCGGTCTCTTCAGAATTCTTTAGGCAGTGTCAGGTTAACATCACGAGAGGACTACCAAAACTACTTGTCGCGGTATTTTGATCAGAAGCCCCGTAATTTCTATAGCAATGGGATCATGTCCCTATCTACAAGATAGCAAAAAGTTATCGAACAAAATGGTACCTACATACCTTAGTTAAATGTAAATAAACTATTTTAAAAAATGTTTTGAATTTTCTTAAAAAATACGAAGAAACTTTTTCCCCAACCTAATATGTAGTTGTGTTATTATAGGCTTAATTAATCAATAGGTATCCTGCCTGTAAGCACAACTAGATAATAAAGATGTTTAGGATATTTAAAATAAATATTTTTGTACATCTCTATAGCCTTACGGAAGAACTCTATTATTATTATCAAGTATAAATAATATATATTATTCGCCTATAAGTTTTCTAAAATAACACAAAATTGCGAGATGAATTTAATAATATTGCGCAAAATTTTCTTAAGCGTTTTACAATGCCAAGAAATCAATTAAAATCGGCCGACTTATTTTCAATTATGATGTTTACTTGCTGTAAAGTTATTTGCCATCCAAGATCTATAATGGCACGTAATAAAATAAAATATGAGTACTAACAAGGCATTACTACAGAAATTGCAGTTTTTCGAAATCGGTTCAGCCGTTACGACGTGATTGAGTAACAAACGAACATCCAAAATTTCGCATTTATAATATTAGTTATTAGTGTGATTACATCGCGCCACCTCATCTGTAGAGTACAGCAGTTGGGGTCGGCGCGGCGGCAAATTCAGCCGAAGATCTCAAGCGGCGCAAATATGGAAGTCTCGACAGAGCTTACGTATTTGAGCCATTTGGGGTCGATTGGTACCGGTTCCCATCGCGTTTTCAAAATTCTTTCTGGACGTCTGGTCGAGGCGACGTGTGATCTGAGAGCTGGCACTTATCTCGGTCAACGCATAACCATTGCAATTCAGCGGGGCAATGCAGTCAGTGTTGGGGACACTTCCGCCTGGTAGTGATCTGGAGCAGTTGAGCTATCTATAGATCGTTTGCAACGGTCTTTAGATGATTCAACAGTTTCTTCTGTATCTTATTGTAAATAATTGTATACTCTTTGTGTTATTAGTGATTGTTTAATTTTTTGTTAATAATTGTAAATAAGCTAAAATAGATTAATACTTTAAAATCAGAATAAACTCCATCCGACACAAGAAGCCATTGTAGAGTTACATTGACACGATCAATTAGTTAATTCGCGGTACACGCTCTGTCAATGTCAAGTGTTGATTAACTGGCACAGAATACAAAACAGTACAAACAAGACAGTTAAACTTAATGCTCTTTGTTTTTGTCGAAATAAAAAAATAAGGCACTTGTCTCACCGCCGGCGATAAGCGAGAAACGAGTAGAGCTAGAAACTAGAAACGAGTTGGCGAGCGAGAAAGCGAGTGTGTAGGTAGTTCCTATAGTTGTCCCGCTGGGCTATAATATAACGGCTTATTTTGCGTATCGCTGAGCGAATGTTGTAGTCGCTGCGACCAAAATCCACCACCTGAGGTCTGACCATCTGAGGTTTTCCCATTAGACTACGACATGGCACGCTTCAATGTAAAGAGGTTTCTACAGTGTAGGGAACGCATCGACAATACCCCGGGTGTTGCCGGTGTCAATAGGCGACGGTGACCGCTTACCATTAGGTGGGCCGTAAGCCTGTTTCCCCACAAATGACAAAAAAAATTTGTAGGGCGAGTTCTCGCCGGCAGTCTCTTTTACTGACATTAGTAAATCATTTAAAGGGCAAGGTGTTCGCTTTTTTAACAAACTCCCAAGTGATGTACAAAAATTGACAATTAACAAATTTAAAAACACAATTAAACAAAATCTTTATAAAAAAAGCCTACTATAAAGTATCGGATTATTTAGATGATAGAGAAGCTTGGGATTGAAATTGCTCCAACTCGTTCAAAATGTTACAATTTAGACGTAATTTATTTTCTGTATTGTAATGTATTCTAAAAGGATCATTAAAATAAACAACCAGCCTTGTTTCTTGCCTTTCTTTCCTGGCTTGGTCGCGAAGGAACAGGCAGTAAAATTGACGTTTCAAAGTGTTCCTTGTGATTTGAATGAATAAAAGATTTTGACTTTGACTTTGACATGGAATCTATATCTTTTGTTCATTTCTTGAGCGAGAAAATAGTTGATAGCTAATCGTTTACTCGCCGGCGCGGCGGTGAGACAAGTGCCTAGTGAGTAGAACAAACACTAAACTACTATTTCTTAAAATCAAAATCAAGCCTGGCTTGCACGACGTTGCTTAAACGTATTTAGCTACTAAATTTGACATATTTGTATGAATTGACAATTCCTAAAATCATATTTAGCCACTAAGTACGTCTACGTATCGTTGCTCAAGTCGCCCTGAGAGCTGCAATGTCGATCTGACATCTTCCTTAGAATTTTACACATTACAACCGCTACGTTCACGTCACGCATACGTTACGCGAACGCATTCGGTCTGCGCCGACCTATAATGATGAATTGTAGGAAACGCCTGTCAGTAACGCCGGTCAAACTTCGGAATCGATTATATTAACCAGAAGTTTTTATGTTTTTGCGCGACGAATCGAAAATCTTATAATTGTTCTGTTACGTACGAGTGAAATCAACGCATAGTTTATTATATTAGTAACCGGATTCATTACTTTTGGCTGATTTAATTATGGACGGTAATTCCCAATTTAGCTTCAAAAATTAAGGCTTGCAAGACATTTCCTATAAGGAAGTTAGTGGACAACTCTTGGCCCAAGAGAACAAATAAATAAATATTACTGGACATTTCACACAGCGCTATCTAGCCCCAAAGCAGAGCCAGATACTTATAGGGAATACATGCTTCTAATACGTATACATATAGGGTAAACAACCAGACCCGGAACAATCATATGTAGATCATGCAAACATTATGTTCCACGGCGGGAATCGAACCCGCTACCTCCTGTGTCTCAGCCGGGTATTCGCCCACTGCACCACAGAGGTCGTCATAATAGAAGATTTCGTGACATAACGGCGGGACCAATTTTAATTAGTTTTGACGTGTAGGTAGATTATATTATAAAATATATTATTATAATACAAGATGGGTCGTCTACATAGTGAAAACCGCAGATCTTACGTGAGACAGAACAGCGCAAGACTGAGGCGAAGGGCGACAACGAAGGGAGGCCTATGCCCAGCAGTGGGATGAGAGGGGCTGACGATAATAATGATGATGTAATAATATTTTTAATATACCGATATTTTTTTTTAAAGATTTGCATCAACTTTTCTTGTTAGCACAAGTAAGGAGTGGAACTCACTTCCGGCGTATGTTTTTCCAAACCAGTATAATCTTGGAGTATTCAAGTCCAGAGTGAATAGGTTCTTTCTAGGCAAGCGTGCTCCATCTTCGATTAGACCTTCACTTACCATCAGGTGAGGTAGTGGTCAAGCGCTTGGCTATCATCAATAAATAACAAAAATAACAAAAAAAACGCGTAAAATAAATGCATAGTGAACCTAATTTATCCATATATTATAACACTAGCTTCCGCCCGCGGCTTTATACGAGTGGTGTGTTGATAAAAAGTAGCCTATGTGTTAATCCAGGTTAGATTCAACGTAACAATCAAATTTCATCGAAATCGGTTCAGCCGTTACGACGTGATTGAGTAACAAACAAAGAAATAAATAAAAACCATAAAATATGGAAACCTTCGCATTTATAATATCACACTAATATTATAAATGCGAAATTTTGGATGTTTGTTTGTTTGTTATTCAGTCACGCCGTAACGGCTGAACCGATTTCGATGAAATTTGGTATATACGTAGATTATAACCTGGATCACCACATAGGCTACCATTTATCCCTTAAATCAGTTCCCGTGGGATAAAAATAGGGTGTCAAGTTCCAACAGCGAGTTTAGCTTTATTTCTAGGTTACCTTCACATTTAGTAGTGTAACGCGTACGAAGTTAGTCAATGAATATAGTTGAAGTATACAGCGGATTAGGTAGTTTACGAGTACGTCTTTCCTTCATATGATTGTGATTTTAACTTAAAACTAATAAGTAGATTATTTCTTCTCAGGTTTTCAAGTTTAACCTCAAAAAGCATAAATAAGGAATTTGCTCTAACTTTTCTCGTAACATGAGCCTCTTTAACGTTAGTATGACAATAAGGACAAAACAAAGAGTTGTAACTTGTAAGTAATGCTACTACATTTTCATGCAAATCAGTTTTAGTTTCAATCGTGGTTTCAGTTGAACAAACAAATGACGAACGTAACAAAAATGTTACATTGACATTAGTGGTATCATTTGTAAACTTCAATGTCATAACAATTTTACTCATAATATTATGCAATGTCATTAGAAGCACTCGATGTATATAATAATTAGTAGTTTTAACAGATCAGCTTATATGGGGTTCTGCGCGTTCACTACATGGCTTGGATGCTTAGGGAATTCAAACGATGGGATGGTATTTTTAACTTAAAGCTGTCGATGCCTCCACAGCTTGTTTGCTAAGAACCTCTCGACACCAATAGTTCATACAAACTTAATACTGAAAACTTTTCGGTACATACACAGATGCTATTAATTTTGTTAGTGGTTTACAGTGCGGGTGTACTTTTTGTGGTCTTGCCATACACCTGTAACGAATTGATGTATTAAGAACAATACAAAGAGGCCGTGCAAAAAAGCTAGTATGGGAACATTTTTATTTACCCAATGCATTTGACAGCATCGATCACGACCATCTGTCAAACTGCTCTTTATAAAAGGCCACCTATTCACAACCGGTGGTAGGTATGTACAAAGTATGTACATCTGTGCCATCGAGTAGCAAGGCATTGGAACAATTCCAGTTTTTGTACGCGGTTCGCCTGTGAGATCGGCCGGTGCACCACAAGGTCGAGTGTTGGCACCGCTACTTTACAATGTTTGTGTTTACTTCGCAGTTTTTATTGGTCTCAGTTCACTTGTAATAGTTTACAGGTATTTTTATTAGTTAGTTGTTGGATTGGAATCGTACACTATTCACGTTTTAGCAATAATATAAAGTTTGTATAGATGCTGGATTAGATCATCAATCAAACAAATTGACGAATCTGTGTCTTAACGACTAGTGAATGTCCGGTTCAAATGGTTTTATATAAAAGAAATTAGCGGTTGACCTTGTTGTAAACCTGTTTTGTCCGTAAATTATGAATAGTCATAAGTGTACCTACTATGCAAAATCTATCTTCATTGACATTTAGGTTCAAGGCGCCACTTGATATTCTAAGCAATTAAAAAAAAGAACTTAAATACCTAGATATTATTCATAATTCCTCCATTTATACCGAATATACCTACGAGTAGGTATTGTATTTGAGAACAATAGATATCAGGCTAGCACCCAACGGCTCCCAGCTAGCTTTATCAGGTCGTCTGTCTATCTAGAGGGGGCCGTTTTACGCCGCGTATTCAAGTGCGTGGTATTCACTCGAGAACCTTTCTGCCCCAAAGGCCGTCAGTTTTTTGAGCTATGTGCCCCGCAGAGTTGGATTCGTCGAGTGACATCTTTCACAAAGTTGGAGCTACCTAACTGGACTGGTTATCGTAGGTAGACGTTCTCGTCAACAACTTCGAGATAAGAGGCCTGTTGGGAAACTCTATCGAGATTATCGAGTATCTTGCCTAGATCTTCCAACGATTCTGCCATGACTACGATATCATTATAATTATTATGACTAATGATTCTACTGCCAAGAAATAGTATAGCTTGGTGTAATGCAGGATTTCCGGTGACGTGCCAAACAAGTAAGATCAGACACTCTCATGCATCAGGAATGACAACATAAAAGACTTTTTGAAGTAAAACTTCTTTACGCACGCTAAACTTGGGGGAAGCTGGTGAATGCGTTACGAAAAGTGCGAACGGAAGTTGAGAAGAAGATATAAGTTAGTGAAGATAAGAGAGAGTGTGCGAGTGCGAGTTGCGTCTGCCCAGAATGAACATAGACTGATCGACCTATAGACGTGTGGACAATTTTGTAATTGAACAATTTTATAAATTAATATTTTGAAAAAAAAAATACTTCAGTCGTGAGATCTAAAGCACACTCGTTTTTTTATATTAAATCATTAAGACACAATCTGACGGGCCTCCTGATGTCAAGTGGTCATCGTATAAGCTCCTGCAGGACTCGAGGACGCGTTGCCTTAAACATAATGCCTAGCCAGGAGATAATAAATATTAATCTTCTGTAGACTATTAATACTGACATTGAAATTAAAGTTAAAGGCACAAGGGTTACAATTAAGAGATATTTTAGCTTTGGTACTAGTAACATTAAAATAATTGAGTTAAATGTTACTAAAGGGTAAGGGCAATTTCCGGTCTTATTAACTTCTCAGGCTTTAACAATTATTTTGTTTATGAACAATTTAATATAATTTATGCTTGTGTGTGTGAGTGAATCATGAATCAGATAAAGTATGTTTAACATGATGCATAGGATTTTGGATAAGTCCAAATCAAAAATGTCGTACGTAGGTAGGGTATAAGTAATTTTTTTAGTGCCGAGAACACTAAATAAATTACCTATACTAACTACGTCCGCACGAATCCTCTGCTAATTTAGCTTGTTTAGAAACAATGATTACTTTATTTAAAATATCTTAATTATATGAGTAACAAAAGGAATATTTCATTGTTTCAAATCAAATTGTATTTATTGCGTAATATGGGTGTATGTACAGTTGTTGCGTAGGCGCAGCCATATTCAGCGTTTTACGCATGAAATGTTAAAGCTTTACACATTCATTTTATTATATCGTTTTTGCATCTAAGCACAATGTCAGGGTTATTTATTTATAATAATTGCAATTATTTTTTGAAGCTCTTACCTCATATAAAATTCAAAACAATAAAAGTATTAATAATATTAGTCAAATTTAGTATAAAAAATAAAATTATAATTGGTCAATCAAAATTGTCAACGGCTAGGTAATCATTAACACTATAGTATGCTTTTTCTATTAAAAGCTTTTTCAATTTCAACTTAATTATATTTAAACTAGGAGCATCTAGCACACTCTTTGTAAGATGATTGTACAAACGCACAGCCATGCAGAATACACTTTTACTGTATAAAGCCGTTGTATAAATATATCTATAAAAACATCTAAAAACCGTTGCAAAACTACGATAGCTCAACTGCTTCAAGCTCCAAATCATTACCGTTTTGGAAAATGGATAAAACCGTTATTCGAAATTTGTCGTTTGTTTAAATCAAATCAAATCAGTTTATTGCATAATATGGGTAGTTTACAAGGTGTTTAGTATTACATAGTATTATATAAGTGCAGCCATATTCAGCGTTTTACGCATTCAACGTCAAGTTTAATTAGTAGGTTCCATGTGTTCTGCCCACCATGACCTACGGTGCCGAGACGTGGACGCTCACACAGGAGGCTGTGTACAGGTTAAGAGTTGCACAAAGAGCCATGGAGCGTACCATGCTTGGCATCAGACTGTTAGATCGAGTTACAAACGTCGAGATCCGTAGACGAACGAAGGTTCATGACGTTGGGATTCGAGTTATGGAGCTCAAATGGTCTTGGGCGGGACACTTGGCTAGACATGGTGATGACAGATGGAGCAGGACAGTGACTGAATGGTGGCCGAGGAGCAGGTATAGAAGGGTAGGATGGCCATCAGCGAGATGGGTGGACGACATCGTAAAGGACGCGGGCCGTCAGTGGGTGAGACTAGCGCAGGATCGTGGTGGATGGCACAAACTTGGGGAGGCCTATACCCAGCAGTGGGTGAAGTCAGGCTGTGGATGATGATGATGATCTTAATTGTAATAACAATATCAAAATTATTGAGTTAATTATTATTAAATAAGATCCTTGTCATCTAAATATTCCTTACAACTATAATAAGCTTTTTCTACGAGCAATTCAGATTTGCCTTGAATACATTCAGACTTGAAGCATCTAATACAGACTTAGGAAGTTTGCTTACAAATTCATCCTGTACTTTTATAGGTAAGGTTATGTTTAAAATGCGCTTATTCATGACATGGAGCTGAGGTGTGAGCTCGTGGCCTGTGATTGTATTTAAATTAGCTTTTTATGTATCCTGTTCGTCTCGAGAAACTCAGTTAGCTCTATCAGTTCTATCTATCTTACTATTGTGTTTATATTATTTACATTCTTGTGTATCTTGTATCTGGTCATCATCTGTATCTATAGGTAGGATATTTCACTTCGGTTAGTCTTCATCAAATCTGTCAATCTGAGCAATCAGTCTCATCTCAACTCTAATATGAATTTAAACATTTTTAGGGTTCTGTACGGTAAAACGAAACCCTATTACTAAGACTCCGCTGTCTGTCTATCTGTCTGTCCGTCTGTCACCAGGCTGTATATCATGAACCGTGATAGACAGTTGAAATTTTCACAGGTGATGTATTTCTGTTGCCGCTATAACAACAAATACTAAAAACGTGTACTAACACTTGGCCGATTTTATTTTAATAATAATTAACAGGGCATATTGATAAATGATAATCATTAATTTATTTATTCCCTTAAGTAGAGTAAGTTACAAAATAAAAATGTTGATTTCATCTATTTAGCTTGTCAAGAGGCATTTTGGCATACAATGTTTGGATTTGGCTCTATCTCGCTAGTGACTACACTATAGTGGGATATCTTCACGGGTTTGCGTACAAGTAAGATATCTAAAGATGTGTATTGTATCTTTGTATCGCATAAAGTCATGACCATATTAATTATGTACATACATGACTTTATTTTAATAACAATCTTAATATACTTATAGTATTTCTTAACTGTGACTAAATATGATTTGCTTTTTATCGAGTATTTTGTGAATTAATACGTTAATTTATTATTTATCCATCTGAATTTAAATCCTATTTTAAAGTAATAAATAAATAAAATAATATATATCGCTGGACATTTCACACAGCGCTATCTAGCCCCAAACTAAGCAGAGCTTGTACTATGGGAACCCAATAACTGATAGAATACATATTTACATTTTTTTTGTAAATACATGCTTATAATACTATATAATACCTTATACTACCTTATAATACCTTATACTAGTGGTCTCGCCGAACTTCGTATCGGCTTGACATGCATAGGTATAACGCGGGCTGTCAATATAAGTCACCCTGGTAGAATTGTCAATTGTTGTCCCCGACCATCATTATGTATGAGAAAATGAATGACTTCCACAAATAATCCAATACCAAAATTAGCCAAATCGCTCCACCCGTTCTCGAGTTTTAGCGAGACTAACGAACAGCAATTCATTTTTATATATATATATAGACAATATATCTCGGGATAACTCCTACCGAAGCATCTGTTTCAAACGATGTTCATTTTTTTTACATCCTCTTTGACAATATTTGCAGCACGCATTTTGTCAATTCTATGTCAAACGTCATAAGGTTACATTATAATGGCGCTAAGGTTAGATTATAAATAATTTTATATGGTGGTTAAGTATTCTTAAATTTTCTAATATTGCGCGCAATTTTCTTATTTTTTTCTTTCATAAGAACCTTCTCCTGACAATAAGAAATACAACAAAAAAAGGAATTGGCCAAATTGGTCCAGGCGTTGTTGAGTTATGCGCTTACCAACACATTTTGCGATTCATTTTTATATTATAGAATAGATAGATAGAGAAACAACCAGACCCGGAACAAATATCTGTAGATCATGCAAACATTTGTTCCGCGGCGGGAATCGAACTCGCTACCTCCGTCTCAGCCGGCTATTCGCCCATTGCACCACGGATGTCGTCTTTATTTAGTATCGACATAAATATAGTAAAAAATTGGTAAGTTATATATATGGCCTTAAAATCATAAACAAAGTTCATAGTAAAATCATCAGATCGAAACCAATTCGTAGTAAAACATAAAAAAAACGTATTGGCAATTCCTACGGCATTAACAGTTTTTTATGTTTCTCGGAATCAAGGCTGTGTCGATTTCGATGATGAGTTTGCAGATAAGGAAGTGTTTATAAGGCTGGTTGGACTGAGAAGTGTTTTTTATGTTTTTCATTATCTTCGAAAAGTCTGCCTTCTAATAGAAGTCATATAAAAACCCGTCGTCGTTTGTTCCGTCTAGTTTTCAGTGTTAAAAACGAACAAAATAGTTGAAATAGCTTACCAAAATAGTTGCATGCCTCTGTGGTAGAAATAAGTGGACCCATCTATGTATAATTTTAACAAATTTGTTTAAAACTTTATTTCATGCAAATAAATGATTGATTGGTTTTTATACTATATAAGTCCGCATGCGAGAAAACATTATACCTTATATATATGAAATATAAAAGTTTTATATATATGAATGTAAAATATAGAATAATACACATATATAAGTATAGATATATATATATACTACATAACCACTAACATTTTAGAAGCGAGTTTAGAACGTGTGGAAGAAGGATGAAATGTATAATGTACTAGCTGACCAATCTGCAGGCTTCGCACGCGTAGTTTTTCAATAAAAACATTAACCTCCTTCTGCGCGGTTGGGTAAAAAGTAGCCTATGACACTCAGGGATAATGTAGCATTCTAACACACACACACACACACACACAAATACAAATCTTTACTCTTTATAGTATTAGTATAGTTAATAATGTTTTGTAAACATACATAGACGACCTCTGTCGTGCAGTGGGCGAATAGCCGGCTGAGACGCAGGAGGTAGCGGATTCGATTCCCGCCGCGGAATAAATGTTTGCATGATCTACAGATATTTGTTCCGGGTTTGGTTGTTTCTCTATATTATAAGTATACATTTACGAAAAAAAATGTATATAAGTATTCTATCAGTTATCTGGTTCATAGTACAAGCTCTGCTTAGTTTGGGGCTAGATAGCGCTGTGTGAAATGTCCAGAAATATTTATTTTTATTTATTTATAGATATGAGCAAGAAATACAAAAGCAAAAGTAAAAGAACGTAGGTAACCAACACTTTAAATATCACGTGTGAAATAGGTGAAAGTAACGAAATTGATTGCTGACGTCGTCGGCGTCGTTCTTCCGAGTCTGAAAGTATACCGAAATAAATAGGAGTTACTTTGCATTAAAATTTGTTAATGTTATAATATACGTTATACCATAACCGTTGGGTTAATTTTTCTGGAGTGGAGAGCAAGCGAAGTGTAGGCCGCCCTCCGGCTAGATGGGAGTGACGATTTGCGCTGTGGCAAGGATTGGATGAGAAGAGCTGAGGATCGGGCTCAATGGCGCACCCTGAAAGAGACCTACGTCCAGCAGTGGACTGTTATGGGGCCGTTCAAGTATTACGAGAGCACTATAGAAAGAAAGAAAGAAAGAAAGAATATATAATTTATTATGCCAACCACTAATAACAATAATTAACAACACTAAAACATTGCTATTAGCTATTAGTAGCCGCCACAAAAAACTTCTAACTCAGCATTTTGCTATGTCACAGCAAGGTAACATAGCGCTGGTCTTCCGTTGGAACCATTGTGAGTACACGGAAGTCTGCTAACACATACAGAAATATAAAAATAAACAAGTACTTATATTAAAACCCAACTAGCATAATACATACAAACAAAAATATGCAAGTAACATTATTAAAATTAATTAGTGCGCTTAGTGCCAAAACTTAACAACTATAACTAAACTTACTATAGGGGGGAGGGGGAGGGGGGAGGGGGAGGGGGGGGGGGGGGTCGATGCTTTACTTATTTTTGATGACATGAGGAGTGGGGGGGGGGGGGGGTCTAGATGGTAATTACGTCAGCAGTAATATTGTTCGTAATATTACTTAGATTATAATATTTGTTTCTTACTCTATGTTGAATACCGTGTCAATAAAGTTTGTATAAATGAATATTACTTGCGTTGAATTCCTCTATCCTAAGCTTATTTTCTTATTTCTAGAATTATGCTTGCTGTAATATTTTAATTATAACTCATGAATCAATAAAAAACAGAATATGTACATTAAAAGAAAAATGCATATACCAATGTAAGCATGGGGGGGGGGGGGGGGTAAATAATCGTAATAAATCTGCTTACGTAATAGTTGAACGGCCCCTATAGGTTGATGATGATGATAAGATTTGTTGAGCCATGTTGAACTTATGTTAGCATGGTCTGCAAATTTTTGTTCCTAATCTGGTTAAAGTACTAGTTCTTAATATATTATATACGATATCGGGGATCTAAGTATCGGAACTTATTAGGTAGGTAAGCCAGTCGCGCGCTGTCGTCCGCTGTCCTTTTTACAGTACGTATCTTATGTGTGTAAGGGACGGCCTGAACTGAACGAGAGTGGACGGCAGCTACTGGATTACATAATAAGGCTAGCAGACCTAGCTCCTTTAATCGTCTTCAGAGTTCCTCCTTTCAGAGAATATTCTCATGAACTCCTTGAAAGCTTATAAACTAAAATACAGCGTTTTATTCTCGAAATCCCCACCGGTGCGTAGAAGCCTTGTAACTGGCCAATTACTATAAATATACCTTTAATTCGGGCAATTTCTTATTTATTGATGGAGCGAAGCGAGATCTCTAAATCAACTTGGGCAAATCGGCGTTGTATGTATGTATGTTTGTCCGCAGATAACTTTTGTAACGTTGATCCGATAAATACGTTTAGGCATCGTTGCGCGAGTCCGAAGAATATTTTTTTTAGTTTTGGGAGACTCGCGAGATCTCAGTTCTGGGCGAACCACTAGTTTATTTTAACACAAATTGCCCGTGTAATATGTTTGTAGTAATTGTTCAGTTACAAGACCTCTACGCACGATGGGGACAAAGCGGTGGGGATTTCGAGGATGTACCACTGACACTAGCGAATTGTAGCACTTTTTAGCTCAGTTGTTTCTCTCATTCTACCACACACGTACATAATGTGACTTTGACAGTGTCAGTGTATCTAAGCATAAACACAAGTTCGCCAACGATTATATATCTCTGCCTGTATTATGTAGTTAAGAGACACATATAATATAAGAAGTCATACGTGTGACATTTGATTTTTGAACCAGGATACTAGTATAAGCAAATTCATTGTTTGGAATGTCGGAGGCCTGTCGGCAGCTTACAATATTCGATGATAAAGTTGTTGAATTGGAAATAGATTGGCAATTTTACAAATGACAAAGAACGCACAGATACAATTCAATTCAATGCAATTCTTCTTATTTCCTTCAATGTGGCACATGAGACTGTTCACCTCTAAGATATGTAAAGGTAAATAACTAGTTAGGTATGTAGGTTAATATCACTTCTAATTTGGGATTGGTATTAGAATATAATTAAGGTGAATATATAATTAAGCGAGATAATTATCTGGAGCAGTTATTCTACCCATCTCGTTTGCAACGGTCTTTGCAAGACCTTCCTTGGCCCACGTGGAAATCAATCAAGCGTCTCAGGACACAAGTGGGTCGCAGCAGGCAAAATATGAGTAAATGGGGCTATATTGGAGAATCGGCGACTAGTTGCCCATGCGGTACAGACTCTCAGACTATGGCACACTTACTAGGCTGCCTATTGTGCCCTTATTCTTGCACCCTGAGGGATAGTTGTTGTTGATGTTTAAAATAATATGAACAATATCGACACGAAGAAGAAGCAGGATCTTTAGATTATTCAACTGTTTCTTATTATAGTAATATAAATAAAGTAACTCTGTGTACACGGTATCCTTTAAATCACTGTTTTCCCAGCACAAACTTTGCTCAGACCATGGTCTAATAACTGTTTATAGCATCAAATAAGAAAATAAAAAAAATCTAGACCTTCTCAAATAAGTCTAACTTTGTTCAAAAACTAACCGTGACATAAAGTTCATGGGTACGCTAGCCGTAGCGTATTACCTACTCCTTAGTTAGATAGGTATAAGTCGGAGCAGGTAAGTCTAGCGCTCAACGATACGCGGAAGGGATAGCTGCGCATGGGTACTGTCGCGCAAGCAATAGCCAATAGCCACTATTGGCCTAATTGGAGATGTTTCTTACCGTTGCAATTGACGTATTTGTAGACTCTGCTGTCCTTTTTTGGATTTTCCTTAAATTGCCATTTAATAAAAAAATTCCCGCCTTAATAATTTCGGCAGTTTGTTTTATCTGGCTCAAATTTACAGTGCTGCTGACCGAATGACTGAGTAAAGTACTAGTAGTTTCATCAATCTCAATTTTGATTTGGTTTAAAGAATCAATTAATTCATTAGATTCCCTTTTTAAAAAACAATTCACGTCATAAACCATTTACCTTGTCTGTCTTTTCAAAACAGTATTTCTTCTAGGCATATTTAGTTTAAAGTCACAAATAAACTTTAAAAAATGAATTTAACAAACAAATTCAAATAACAGCAATAACAATACAATTAAGAACGCGACTATACACTGGATGTGCGCGGGGTGTCGTATCAGTGCGGGGGACGGAATGCGACTGGAGAGCCAATCGGCGCTACGCACGCCTGCTCTTCATCCCGCTAGCCCCCCTCAGGTATCTTATTTTTTACTCTGCGCAATAACGGTCAGCGCTAAAGTTTTATGCCGCTACTTATATCTAGTAGCTACCGGTCAGCGCGTTGACTATGTTGTAGGACGTAACTTTAAAATAAACGTTTTAAGTTTGCAAATTTTTATATTTTTCAAAGACCTATTTTGTTTGGTTTTTTAATTTGATATTATAAACTGTTAGTAGACCATAGTCTGAACAACGTTTGTACTGGGAAAAGAGTGATTTAAAGGATACCGTGTATAAGTATCATGTTTATAACAATATCTGTACTTAATATTATTATCGCCTTGAAGTACCTACATATAACTCACTTGCTTACAAGACCTGCATAGTTAAGCTGGTACCTTGACACAAACGCAACACCACTTAAAAGTAATAGGTATCTTTAAATACGATGAAACGGTGATGTTTAGCTGTGCGTTTTAATCAATAGGTAGATGTTGATTTCTGATAATAAAGAACATTTTTTTTATAGGCTAGCGTTTGACCACGATATCGCCTGATGGTAAGCAATGATGCAGTCTACGATGGTACACGCTTGCCTAGAATAAACCTATTCGCTCGCGACTTGAAGACCCCTAGGTGTAGTTATCAGGAAACACAGACTCAGGCAAGGCTCCTTGGCGGTGCGCATAATAAAGGTCCTTCTTTGTTTTATTAGAATAATACTAAGTAATCCTAATAGCTGTACTACTTCGGATGGCGTTTTGGATTTGATTGATGATGATAATAAATAAATAAATATTTCTGGACATTTCACACAGCGCTATCTAGCCCCAAACTAAGCAGAGCTTGTATTATGGGAACTAGATAACTGATAGAATACTTTTATATCTTTTTTTGTAAATACATACTTATATACTGTATAATACATAGAAAAACACTCTGTCTCTCGTGACCACGGCCAATGTCACTTGGCCGAAACGTCGAGATTAGTCAAAATTATGATTTTGATATAAATCTGTGCGCGAAAAGACCCGTTTTGTCTTAAAAATATTAGTATAGTTCGCGAAACTTTAAAAAGTTCTACCTATAGAAAAACATCCAGACCCGGAACAAATATTTGTAGATCATGAAAACATTTGTTCCGCGGCGGGAATCGAACCCGCTATCTCCTGCGTCTCAGCGGCTGCACCACGGAGGTCGTCATGATAAAACCGAACACCTGTTGGGGAGGTTATACCATCCTCTCAAAGGCAAGAGCAAAAGCTAGTCAAAATAAGTGTTTATGTATTCTGTTAGTTAAATTGGATGTGCGTTGAATTTGATCAATTTTAAAGGTTACCTCACTTAGTTGATATTCTTCGTGGCAAGGTAGATTGTATCATACTGGCTGGGTATTAGGTAATCACAGTAATATTATAAACGCACATTTCAAACTAAACTATGACTTTGTTAATGTCAAAATGGAAGTATCCTGCTAAAGATAAAAAATCACTCCACTGCCTATATTTAAAAACAAGATGCGCGATATTGTTTGTGTGCGCTCTCAGGTAGAAATTCCATTCGTCAATCAATGAGAGTTCGGATTTCCGCACCGCGCCAGCGCAAAAAATGTTTTGTTAAATACTTTTTTTATCACTGGCCAGCTATTTCCCATCTATAATAACAAACCGCGATATTGATGACATCATTGGCTAATTCAATTTAAAATAAAACCGTTCCAAATTCGAAATGTTTGTGTTTATTATCAGCTATTCTCATTCGACGTTGGGGCTTCGCGAGTGATCAAACCTTTTTACTCTACTGCTCATCTTTACAACCACACAAATGAGGTTGTATAGGTGTGTGTGCGCTCAGGTGGGAGCGGCCGGGCGGGTGGCATTCCTCTTGTGACCCACATAGCTTGATGCTGGTGACGTTAGCGAGAAACGGCCTTTAAATTACTTCAAATTAGTTTGAATGATTACACTTTACAGTGTAAATTATATTTGTTGGAAATTCAGGTATTATTAAAATATTATTATATATTTATACGTATTATTAAAATAACTGGATTCATTAAATAATAAATAAAATGTTAGTAACGTATACTTCCCTGAAATCATCTTAATATTTTTTAATCGATTATTAATTTAATAGTTTTTAGGGATCCGTATCCAAAGGGTAAAACAGTCCCTATTACTAAGACTCCGCTGTCTGCCTGTCTGTCCGTTTGTCACCTGGCTGTATCTCATGAACCGTGATATTTAGACAGTTGAAATTTTCACAGATGATGTATTTCTGTTGCCGCTATAACAACAAATACTGAAAACAGAATTAAATAAATACATATTTTGATAACGGCAACAGGTAGACGCTTGAAATATTCACAGAATATTTAGTTATATTATTCACTTTAAAAATAAATAATTAAATTAAAATAAAATTAATATTTACGGTGGAGCTCACATACCTACAACAAACGTGATTTTATAGCTCGTTTCTATAGATAATGGTACGGAACCCTTCGTGCGCGAGTCCGACTCACACTTGGCCGGTTTTTATAAACTAAAATATACTTATTCATTCAGTGTTAATCAATATTAAGGAATTTATTGATTTTATAATTGTACAGAAAACCCACTCAGCTCGTGTAGGAAATAATTTACAATCACCAAATTCATTCGCAGCTATAAGTAATAAAAACAGTTTAATTAAAAGTTGCCTTAGCTATTTCCTCTCGATTCTCGGTACACATTACCGGTATTACACTTGGGCACGCCCGCCCCCCTCACACAACCACACATTACACATGCACTCACCACACGCTCAAATATACCCTCTCAAATACACACAAATCCACGCACACACTCGCACTCACACACGCAAATGCATCACTTACACGAGTCCCCAATTTTTTGTCCTAGTAGTTTTGTAATTCTATAATATGAATGCTTATCTTTTTTTCTCTGTTCTCTTAATAGTCAAAATTTATACTTACTCGGTTTGGTTTCGCATTTAATATGTTTAACTTCTGCAAATCAGGGCATCCGCGATACAGGTGTTACACCTAGTGCGGAGCTCATTATGTACATACATGTTAATTCTGATTTGGAAAATAAAAATATTTGTATTGTATTTGTATTAGCACTGCACCACGCGATGTCGGTCAGCAGCAGAGCTATCGCCAAGGTAAGAGGCAACTCACGAAGCTGTTATCAGACTGAAAGGATAACTAGTACACACACAGTTTTTTACAAGCTGCGAGATGGACGACCTAGTCAAACAAAGTCTATTGTTTTTGATATTAAACATCTATTAGCGCGCCCAGGGGGGTAGACTCGTATGCCATCACGCTGTGACGGCATAACATCCAATAGGATAAGATTTATTAATGAGATCTTATTCATACTGGTGGTAGAGCTTTTGTGAACGGGCTCGAGGAAGTGGGCACCACCGCCTTACCTTTATCTGCCGCCAAATAGCAATACTTGTGCTGCTGTGTTCCGGTTACACAGGCATAACAGCTAAGTCCTATAGTATGGCAACGTATCCACATAGAGATCAAGACAACATAATAGCTTGTTTTGAATTCTATGTGGATGTGGATATCCATGGGCTGCAGTAGCCACTTAACATAAGGTGGACGGCATGCTCGTTTGCCATATAAGTAGTACAGTCAAACCTGGATAAGCGAGAGTTCAAGGGAGCACAATCTCATTCTCGCTTACAGAGGTTTCTCACTAACCCGAGTTTCTCGCTAATGCAGGTACATGGGTAGCGTTTCTCTCTTATAGAGGTACGCAGCAATAACAAGCCACAGTAAGTACGAATGTAGTAAATATGTAATATGATACAATTATGTGCATAATATGTACATAATTGTATGTATTATGTACATATATATATTTAATAGTGTGTATACCATAGTGTGTGTTTTTTATACAATATAGGCTTGCGTTTGACCACGATCTCGCCTGATGGTAAGCGATGATGCAGTCTACGATGGTAGATATATAAGTACTTTATAAGGGTAGGTATCAAGATGCTTACGAAATTAAAACAAAAATTCATGCATTATGTAATTTTATTTTATTTAGAACTTATTTACACTTGAAAAAATCCGTCAATTTATTTAGTTTCACGAAACAGAATAGGTGCAATATTGACGAAAGAACAATACAAAAACAATGGTAGGAAGCTCCACGAAAGTTAAGAATGAGTTATAAAATAGCAGATGTTAAATTTGTTAATAAAGCTCCACTGTCGCTTATAGGTAGCAGTCTCACTTACGGAGGTCCATGAGGGAAAAACGACTCTCTCTTACAGAGGTTTCTGTTTCTCGCTAATAGAAATTTTGGGAGCTTAAAATGACGGATCCTGGCTATTACTCTCACTTATCCAGTTCTCACTTACCCAGGTTTGACTGTATAATATATATATATATATATATAAGATGCCGTGTAGGTACTAATAATAATCGTTAAATATACGAGCGTCCCGTGATGGCCACATTTTTTTTATTACCCCTAGATACTTACTTTTTGTCAGAAAGATCGGATCTTTCACACTGTTCTACTTGTTATGTCGTTCTAAATAAATGTTTAATTATTTTTTAAAGTAATTGGTCATCTATAGGCCAATTTACGACTCCGTGGTGAATAGTACTAATTTAGGAAGGCCTAATTTAATAAACCCTTGAGTAGGTAAAGACAGCGTCCATAACTGGTAAGAGGGCGTCCATTAATTACGTGAGACGTGACCCCCCCCCCCCCGCCCTCCTTCCCCCTCTCCCTGGTGAGATGTCGCGAGATTTGTTTCAACCTCACGTGATATTTTTCAAAATTTGTATTCATAGGAGAAATGCGTTGGACTCATTTAAAAAAACACAATCGGCTTTATTATTTCAAGATTGCTTCTCTCGTAATCTAGATTTGTGATAAAAAAAAATGTCGTTATATTAGTCGAGACCCCCCCCCCCCCCTTAGTTTCCCGTCCCTTAGTTGAGACCCCTGTAAAGTCAACATTTGAAACATTTGAAACGCAGTATCAGTCTGTAACAGGGATCTATTCAACTGACTCGTATCGCTAAGTCTACCCTCCATCACTAATCTAGTTGTCATTTATATCTAACTCGTGCGCGATAACTTGGGACCTGCTAGGAATGCGACTCCCCGACCGCTTCCCCTGCACATCCCCGATGGCGCCCGTATTGTACCGTTCGCATTACTATTTTTTACTAGGGTTTTTAGTCTCGTACTCGTACCAGTCAGAAAGGGAAATAGAAAAATTAACGAGAGATGCAATTACCAGCATAAGTGAGAGTGACTGGAAAAAAGAAGTCAACCATGTGGACAGGCTTCGACAAAAGTATTGGGACGATGACCTCTTACAAGAGACGAATGAATCGCAAATAATTGTAAATTTATCGGATACCTCTTCGTCAAGTGGTTATAGTGAGACTGAGGACGAAGAACAACCTCTAGAAGGCATAAACCCACTAAGTAGTGACGAAGATGAGATAATGTAAATAATAGATAAAATAAATGTATAAACTTAAACATTGTATTTTTATTTTATTCAAATAGTGTAAAAAAGATTAGATAAAAAGCAGCGTCCACCCTGAGTAACATAATAAATTAGGTTAAAAAAAACAAAGACGAAGCCGCGGGCGGCTGCTTGTTATGTTCGCTTTTTTGCGGGCGGTACAAACACGCCAATATGACGTCACCGCGCTCAGGTCCCAACTTATCGCGCACGGGTAATACCTACAATATACGTGAGATTGGGCGAGATTCGGTAAGACCTCCCTTCCCCCTGAACACCTCACATAATTAATTGACGGCCCCTAACTCCCTGCATGTCCAAGATAATTGTATATTTTAAAATATTTATTTATTTCAACACAAGATAAATAATAAAAACATTTTGGAAATCATGTTTGTACATGCTCATTTCAATCTTTAAAAAAGTACGTAACGTACATGAAGTACCAAGAAACAAATATGGCAGCTATCTACAGTAATATAAACCTATCATATTTTAGCTAGGTACCTAGTACCTACCTATTTCTACAGGACTAGTACTTCAAATGCGTTTAGCTTTAAAATTTTCTTAATGCCCAAAGTTACAACAAGACTGATGTGTTTGCTGTGTTCATAACAGAAGTCGTAATGTTTTTTTAAACACGTAACATCAATAATACCACACACCAGTATATTATGGTATCTGATAATACTAAATCACAGTCAAGAATAAAATACAGAAACAAGTCTAGTCCGATAAAATACGAACACTACTGATAAATACATATTTTAATGCAAATTGCTTTGTCCTTTATTTTTTCAAAGCAGTTTGTCATTTGACTAACCTTGCTGTAAACGTGATTATTCACGTTTTCCTACAATAAT
Organism: Philereme vetulata; assembly: GCA_918857605.2. Taxonomy (NCBI): domain Eukaryota; kingdom Metazoa; phylum Arthropoda; class Insecta; order Lepidoptera; family Geometridae; genus Philereme; species Philereme vetulata. The sequence goes on from OU975425.1 coordinate 6,484,491, forward strand.
AACATCGGTAAGTACTCTCGAGTAGTCTTGAATAGAATTATGGGTTGTTGTCTATATCTGTGAGTATCTTGTGAATTGTGTAATAAAATGAGGATACATCTGGTAAAATACCATGTAACCTTAGTTGGTAAATAGTTGTGTTTGTATGGACTTACTGTAACTCTGGGTGTTTGTATTTTCAACAAAAATAAATGTTTTTTCATACCACCTGCTCGACAATGTCAAATTATATGTAATGAACCTCACCGAAAGCAGGTGATTATATCCTTACGGCTGAGCCGAGAGTAAAGTTGAACTAAATATAATTTCATTCGTTTGAATTTGGAACTTCTTCTAATATCGTATAAAATTTGAACCAAAGAGAACCACATAATAAGAACTTATTCGTAAAACTAACTAACTTCTGTACAGAATGCACTAACCTAGATTTTGATTTTTATTGTCTCGCAGAAAGTGTGAAAAGAAGAGTATTCTCCTCGTGAATAAAGCTGTCTGCATCTTGGGCGTGATTATATCCCTCTCTGCACTCAGGATTATAGTAACTCCCTCACTTCGTTCGTGAGTTAACTCTAGAGTACTTCGTTACGTTCAGGATTTAATATAGCGCCCGTGACGAAAGACACTGCTTTCTCGCCTCGTATCATAATCTACTATTGTAGCTGTACAATACGGGAACAATACCTACATTATTAGTTTATTTCGTTTACTATTTTTTACTATGAAAAAGTGATGCTAACTGGACTATTTAATAAAACTTATTACAAGATTACAAGATTTATTACTTTATACTGAAAAGAATCATTCAGTTTCTGACAAAATGAGTTGTTTAATACCTA